>JAVLVB010000226.1:361163-500041 GCA_032876305.1 Orestias chungarensis | reverse complement strand
CCCCCCCCCCCCCCCACTTTTCTTCTTTTTCTGCTCTAATTTCTCTAACCTGGGCTCAATTCACTACCAAGTATGACGGGAGGAGCAACATAACTCACCCAGAAAGTCGCATAGCTTCGGGTCCAGAGCTTTCAGCAGGATGCTGAGCTGAAGGAGCTGCTGCTTCATGGCCTCCTGGGACTCCTCAAAGTTCTGGTGCTGCATAAAATGAAAAAAAAAACAAGAAAAATGATTAAACACTTTCTAAAAGCCTGACAAACCTTAAAAACTGCACAAAGGATAAATCCTTAAATGCAAGTCTGTAGGTAGGAAAAGATCAATAAAACCAAAACAATCCTTCAGATCAATCAGGTTTTGTGCTGAAATGGAAAGGGGGAAAGTAGTAAACCAACCAGCATCTCCATGAAGCCAGTCAGACACCAGAAGGACTCCACTTCGTTCTGAGTGACGAACAGGATCGGAGAGAGGAGGTCGCTCATTCCCTGGACATAACCTGGACAAAAAAAACAACAACATCAAAACAAGAAAATAATACAGTGAGGTGTGAAAACTGTGAAAAGAAGCTAGCTAGCTTTAATTTCGAAGTTTGAATTGTTTCCAGCTGATACCTAACACTCTGTATTAACTGAGTTTTAGCACTTTTGGAAAAGGCTACTGCTATACATCACTTTGGGAAGGTTTCCGGACCAAAGTCCTAAAAAAGGCATGCTAAAGGTTAAAGTAAAAAAAAAAACAGCTATATTCTGTTTAAATTGTTTTCGGCTCTAAAACTACATTCCTAACAAAAATAAGGCTAGTCTAAGCCCAGAACTTAAAGCTCAAAAGGCCCCGGCACTAGACACGTTTTCAAAAATGTCACCAAACTAGCCGTCTGTCTGAGGTGGTTTTATGCCAAAACTCATGGACTCCAAAGTAGACATTTACCAAGCTGTAGCATTTACAGTAATGCAATAATTCAACTGCAGAAGCAACTGTTACGCCTATAGAGGGAAACACTAGTACAGTTTTAAGCCAAATAATTGCAGAATCACATAAATTTCCATCATAAAAGCCATAATTTTTTGCAGTAACATGAAGACAGCATGTATGCAGTTTGGATTTGGGTTTTAATTCTTAGAAATAAAATCAGAGACAAACATGAACAATCGGCCTTAAAGAGTGACTTAAGGCCGATTTGTTCATGTTTGTCTCGGATTTTATTTTTAACAATTGAAGACCTTCGTCTGTTCAAAAGTCTTATCAAGGTTTTCACATGATCCAACTACACTTTCGCCAACTGGACCATAAAAACAATCCTGGGAGGTATTCTCAGGTCTTTTTATGAAGCACACACCCAGATCGAAGTTGTACATGCAGTAGGTCATCAGCACGTCGTGCAGCAGAGTCAGGCCTGGGTTGTCGTTGCCGGAGAAGAACGTGTTGTTCCTGTCCGTCCTGTTGACGTCCCTCTCTGTCGAGGACAGCAAAGCGAATACGGTTCAGCAACCAAAACCTGCCGCAGGGTTTGGAGAGTAAAAAAACAAGACCTATCAGGCTCCTGTAGCCCCTGAGGAGGGAGTTCCTCATCTCCTGCTCTTCGCTCACGGACTTCCACTGGACTTTCATCCGGAAGTACTCGTCCCTGCGGACACACGCCAGAGTAGAGCTACATTAGCCAACAGACAGGAAAAGCTGAGCCTGCATGAGTAAGAGCACTCACGTTTTGACTCGAATAATGTCCTCTCTTTCCTTTGAGGTGCTCTTCCAAGGATAAAAACCAAGGAGGAACTTCCACACTTCTTTCCTGAGTGGTGGAGTGATGCCCTGCAGGGTTTATATACATTTAGTTTTTGCCATATTCCAAATGAACGTTTTATTGCTCCTCCTCTGGTCGTACCCCTCTGAACACAATTTCTTTGACTTTATCTGGGTCGGTCACGCGGCCTTCGGAGTCCAGGAACTCCTCCCATTTGTCCAGAGCTTGTCCTCTGGTGACGTCTGGCTTGGGACCCAGCTCCACACCCTGGATGGGACAGACCACAAGTATTAGCTGAGCCCTGCTTAAACCTCAGACCTTACAGTTTTCGCATCCTCCTCCTACGCAGGTGATGAGCTCGAATCCTGGCTCGTCGTCGGGCTGTGAAGGCAGACTCGGATCCTGAGCGGTCCTCGTGATGGCGGTCTCAGGAGGCCGGAGGGCAGCACGGAAGAAATTGGTGACCTTGGAGAACCCCCCAAACGTGGTGGCGTACGGGTCGTGGATAAACCTCTGCTCCGAGTCGAACAGAACGTGGCGGAAAATTAGTGAAAGGACAAAACGGTTTTGAGATGTTTGAGATTATGCTAAGACTACCATGACGACATCGGAGCCCGCGTCATCTAGGCCTGGCGGCTTCTCTGTAGAATCTGTGTTTGAGTCATGTGGGTAGGCGATGAAGAGGCGTCCGTCCACAGGAGACCTGGCGGCGAAACAGAAACCGTGTGACCGTCACAACCGGTCTTAATACATTTTCCGTTTTGCTGAATGCCGATTTAAGACCTCCATGCGTAAAAGAAGAACGTCAACGTCTAACAGCAGCGCAATGTTTACGTCAGTAACAACAGCCGCCGCCGTCTGTGGATGGACATTAAAGTTGTTGAGCGTTTGGAGATCAGAACAAGACGAGGGAAGCTGTGAAAACAGAAAGTTAAGCCCGGCACTGATCGCTACAGACATCGTTTACCTACAGATTCACCACGTCTGGCTCCTTCCGCTGCACAATTATGATACACGTCTCATGTCAAGGACAAAAAAAATGAGGATAAAATGAGGATTAAAATGAGTCGTGACAGTTTAAACTACAGACAATTCAAAACCATCAGATATGTTTGGATGTTTTAGGGGTTAAAAAGATTGGAATCTGGCCGTTCACACTGCTATGAGAAAATCGGACTGGGTGGCATTTGCCTGCTGTGTGACTGTAGTCTTAAAGAGGGACCGGATGTGAAACATTGCAGGAGTTTATAGTAAAGCACAGTGGAGGCTCTGTGACACTCTGGGCTCATTTTACTTCTTAAAGTTCTGGACAACATGTTGTATGGTGTCATGGATATTTTTGAAACACTAATTATTAAAAAACACATCAATCTTTTTTATGATTATTTTGTTGCATTTAACGGAACGCTAATTTATTTGTCAAGCCGTTCGTTGGCCTGCGATTATTTTAATAAGTCATTTATTTATTTCTGTAGATGATCTGTCCTCATCTCTAAAAACAGGTCATCATAAAAATATCAGCAGCACAGACCATATTAAACCAACACAAAAGAAGGAAGAGGAACAAAAACCGACATCCTTTTAAGGGCACCTCAGTCCCAGACCAGAGTGAATAAGCGAACTCTAAATGATTATAATAAACTGTGGTGTAATAGAGGAATGGTCAAAGATCCAAGCTTGTAAGAACTTATAGGGGATAACTAAATATTGGTAAAAACGGGGCATGATTGTATTAAAGGCAATGATGTTTACAAGTGCTAGTAAGCTCACTGGTCTAGGTAGATGTAGTGATGGAGCGTCCTCAGAAGTTCCCTGGTTCCTCCTCTGTGGAAGTGCAACGGAGGAAGCGGGTGTCCTCCTCTGCTTGTCAGCACCATGAAATTCCGGCCCAGCGAGAAGCGCGTCCTCCGGAGGGAGTAGAGCTCCGAGAGAGGCAGGGAGAAAGACCACTGACCTGTTACAGAATAAAATAAAAGTGCTCAGTAGGTTTTCTTTTAGTCACCTCTTGGCTCCGACGGTGAGAACCAGGATGAAGAACCTGAATCTTTCACAGGGGCGACCACGCGATCTTTCTTAACAGTGCTGATAACAGCCCAGTCAGGCTCAAAACCGGGGTCATACTTTGTGTCCTCCTCACCCCAGTCACCTTCCTGATTAGGGAAAAATAAACCAATGAGAAGCAGAACAAATTGAAACAAGCAAGCGTACAGCAGACGACAGATGACCTTTTTGGTGTAGAGAACTGCGGGTGCGCTGCGACCCTCGTCCTCCAGCGGGCTCCACTCTAAAGCAGGCACTCCAGCCTGCGGAGCGTGACATGTTAGTCCATCCCTCTGGTTTATCAGATCCTTATTAGTTCTGAACAGACTTGCCTACCCGTTCCACAATGCGAATAAATCCCGGTATGCTGGTTTCCTGGGCGCTTTTCTTGGCATTTATGTGGAGGTACACTCCCTCTTTCTCAAATATCAGCTAAAAAAAAAAAAAAAGCAACCTTTTGTTAAACTTCTGAAGAGAACCAGATTTGGACACAAGCGTGAAAATTAATTAAATATGGAGAAAATGCGTGCGATGAAGTCTAATCTGACCTTTGAATCTTTGGGAACTACTCAGCCAAAACAAAGAGATAAGCCTATTATTCAAACATGTGACGATGTGTGGAAACAATGAACTAATCACAGCGAATAATTACAGGTACAATGGCAAACACCACCATGTTGTTGTTGACAATGATCTTTTTCCAGCTTTATTGTAGCCTAATCACTGTATATTTTTTGTTTACTGCAGCTTTTGATAACAGCATCTTGACTGATGAGCTGTGTTTTTGTTATGACTTCATTATTTTATTTTAGTATTTGCATCCTTTACTCAAGCTGGTTCTGTATTTTTCCTTTCCTTTACTGGTAGGCAATCTGGATTGTTTTAAACATGAAGGGTGATAAATAAATATAATTGCCTTGCCTTGAAATTCAACAGAAAAACGAATCTCTTTGAGGCAAAAAAATAAATAAATACAAACAAAAAACAAACATAAAATTTCCAATGTTGGCATGACTTTGAAGCCTTGAACTAATAACCAACAGTTATTACTCAAACAATACATTTTAATATCATTTATTGCTACTGTAATCAGTTTCTTCCATTGATAAGAGCTTTTTATTTATTGTCACAATGATAGATTAAGTTTGATGTTTGAAAATGCTAAAAACTGCTACTTTTACTTTGTTTTCCATTTTGTTGCTCCATTACAACATTGATTAAAAAAAGCTACGGTGTGCTTCAGAGATAGATTTCACATCTCATTATATTACTGGTGTCCTAAAGAAGCCCTTAATTCAAATTAAATATTTCTCAGGATAAATTGTTATTAATCAGTTTTATTGCGATTGTACCACAGAATATTGTGATGAAAATCTAAATTCATATTACTCACCACTAATTAATACCATAGATCAGCTGTATGGAATGTAACTACATTTAAATGAACTGTTTATTCATGATTTTTCTTTTTGCATTAGTTCCAGCCATGAATGGAAGTCTAAAGGATCTCTCAACACCTAAGCTGTGAAATGAACTACTTCTTACCAAGGAAAACGTCCAAGCCTGGTTAAAATCTCCCAATTCATCTGGGGAACTTGTGTTACGAACTAAAAAGAATTTAAACTTTTGGGTCACTAAAATACACAAAGTGAGTCATTATGGTGGATTTTTAAGGGACCCTTAGTAAATTAAATAACAAATTCTTCCAGATATCAATTAGTTGGGTTAAGTAACATGCATGTATTTATTTCTGAATAAATAGTGCCAGTTAACAATAACTAATAGGTTCAATTAAATGACATTATTACATTTTGCTTGTTGTATAACTCAGCTTTGAAAATGATGTATTATATTTATTTATTTTTTACAGACTGAACGTTGAATATCTTAACTGAACCAAAACTTAACATAAATACTTTAAATATGTTAAGTATGACAAAAGCAAGACGTGAGAAAGAAATGAGACGAAGGTCACATGATCGTCGTGACTCATTTGTCGGGTCAGTCACAATAAGTTCAAGAAAAACTCGTGGAGACGTCACAGCTTTCCCCTCAACTCCCACCAGAGAAAGCTAACATCAGTAAAATGAATCAGTGAAGGGAAGGTTTCCATGTCAGAGTCCAAGATGAAGCTGATCATGTCCTCGATTCCTGCGATTCAACGTTATTGAGCGTCTGTCCCGGGTCTTAAAGCTATATAGCAGCTTACTATTATCAAGCTTATTTAGTCGGAAAACCTATAAATATAAACCATTACAGAAAACTTCAATAAATACCTTATAATCTTCCACGTTTGCCCCCATTTTCCCTTCGCTTGTCTCGCGGCTGCCTTCTTCCAAAACAAACGTGACGTCACACTTCCTGCTTCTTAGACGTCCCGCCCACTGAACGGTGGTCATGTGACGTTGGAGCCAATCAGAATGCGCTTGTTGCTGTGGGTTAAGTTCCACACATTGACCACTAGATGGCAGCAAATGTCCCGCTATCGTTTAATCAGCAACAAATAATAATGATAATAATTCAAAAATAATTCACCTTTAGTTTTTTTTGCTGTTTGAGTTTATTTATTAATATTTATTTTATACTAATTAATGAAAATGCATATGACCAGCTTGAATTTATTGAATATTTTAGCTTAGAGATTGTCTTAACCTTGTGGCACTGTGCTAAACTGTACTGGAAGCAGCAATTATGATGGGTAGGTCATAAATACTACTCATGCGGGATAAATGTTGTCTTATTTATACAAAGTTATTCAAAATGTTCAAAAACAAATCAATTGTCTCACACTATAATGACACTGCCACATCCTGTCACAACCACTGATACAAAGCAGGATAGATCCATGCTTGTTTACACCAAATCCTTTAACAAGGTTGACATTTTTATTTTTTATTACTAAATCTGTCTCAGAATATATCACAATGCTGTTGATCATTTCCATTTTGCTCCAAATTTAAAACTCTTGCCATCCCTTTCAGTTGATGTTGCTAAAAGTCTACTGACTCAATCAGCTGCTTAAGTCAGCAGAGGTTCCTAATTTGA
Organism: Orestias chungarensis; assembly: GCA_032876305.1. Taxonomy (NCBI): domain Eukaryota; kingdom Metazoa; phylum Chordata; class Actinopteri; order Cyprinodontiformes; family Cyprinodontidae; genus Orestias; species Orestias chungarensis. Next base: position 493,221 of record JAVLVB010000226.1, on the reverse strand, counting down.
GGATATTCATTAGGTTAAGGTAAAACAGATAGAATGTTTTAAAAATTTAAAGGTAAAGGTAAACAAATAAAATTACGTGTACCAATAAACACTCACCAGGCTCCCCAATTTCAGAGACCTGATCATTTGAATATTACAGCTGGGAACCATTAGACCACGTAAAGGTTTTCCAACCAGTTATTTTCCAGTTTTGATAACTCTGTCTTAACAGGAAGTGTTTTTTGTGCCACTGTTATCTGAGGCACTGTTGCCTTTGTATCACCACAAACCAGTTTGCCCAATCTCCTCTGATCTCTGCATAAACAAGGCAAGTTACTACCAATCAGGTATTGCTTTTCTTCATGTGACATCAGTCATACTGAGGTGTGTCTGCAAAAGCCCAGATGTTTCTGCAGTACTCAGATCAACTGGTGCAGAACCAACAACCATGCTGCTTAAATTCTCTCTGTCCTTCACCACCTCTAAATTCTTTGATGCAGTGATTTGCAGCCTCGGTATTGGTTACGTAAATCAATATTTAACTTAACGTCTTTACTCCAGCAATGGTTCTGCATCTGTTTTTTAAAACGAGTGCTTGTGCACGCGCAAACAGCGAGAACGTGCTCGTGCAGACTCACTGGGCACGTCGGTAAACAGGTGACGTCAGAACTAAGTCAAGCTAGAAACGGAAGAAACGTCCAGATCGGAAGTGAGTGAAAGCTGTTCTGATTTGTTTGCAATTTCTTTACAAGTATTTTTTAAACTTTATTTTTTTAACAACTTCTAATAATAATAATAATAATAATAATAATAATAATACTTATTATTATTATTATTATTATTATTATTATTATTATTATTATTATTATTATTATTATTAATATTATTATTATTACAGTACCAATGAAATGTAACTAAAACATCTAAATAATCTTAATAAAAATCTGAGTAAAATTAGTTTTATAGTTTATTTCAGTTCTAAAATTATTAACAGACTTTAGGTGCATGATTAGTTACATTTTAAAAGAACATAGCATGCAAACAAAGAAAAAAAATGTAAAATATGTTTAAAAAATCATTGTTATCATATATTATTACAATTTTTAAAAATAAAAAATAACCATCCATCAATGCACGTAGTTAGCATTTAGAGCCTTTTTCTAAAAATAATTGTAAAATATACTTAAACAAATAAATGCTTCCTTGTTTGTTTTTTTGATTTTAGTCATGTGAAGCATGTTGAATTACGCTGCTACCCTGATTTCCCCCCCAAAAGATTAATAATAATAATAATAATAATAATTATTATTATTATTATAGTAAAAAAATTCTGTATAGTATAAAATAATAATATATGGTAAATATTATAATCACTGTATATTTATATTTTTGATTAGATTTTTCTAAGAGTCAATTTACTAAAAATAAGTTCTTATTTTTATGAAACCTATTCGGTCAAAAAAAGAAAAGAAAAAAATTAACGGATATATTTGCTCTTTTATTTTGAAATCAACAAACCGGATGTTGTAGTCTTACAGTTTGTTAGCTTTCTGGCCTGGTATCGAGGCTAGCTGAGGGAGAGAGACGGTTGGAGAAGGGCAGAAAGCGAGGGGTAAAAACAGACATTAGGTTCGGTTAACATCTGACAGCGGTGAAGAAAGACGCTGAACAGGTAGGCGAAGGTTTCCTCTCACTTCCCAGCTCTTCACGGCCGAGTCGGGCGCGTTTAAGCCGGGACAACGGAGGAGAGATGCGGATTCATCCGTTGGAGGCTCGCTGCACACAACCGAAAAAAACAAGATAAACAACAGCAGCTGCGGTCACAGCCGCAATGATTTGCGCGAAGCACGCAGTTTTTTTGCGAACACGAGCTGGTCTGTAGGAAGTTTTTGACGCAGAGCTGTAGCTCAGCTAGCTCTGCTAAGAGGAGGTGGAGGAGCCTTGAGAAGTCGCAACAACAACAACAACAACAACACAGTTTAATGCATGTCTGTTTGTTTAATTGTGCATGAATGAAGGTTAAGATATCTTACAGTGAATGGTTCTGCAACTTTGACCATTAAAAGCTAAAAGTGGACCCTCAGCCATGAGCTGCACACATGGACACAATCATAAGTGGAGGTTCAGCCCACCAATAGACTTCTGGTTTCACTGTGGTTTAATGTTTGACCAATCAGACATTAAACCTTTCTTGGCGTAGGCCTGGCTGTCTCACCTCCATCGGGTTTCTTCTTTATCCACAACCAGTTCTGATGTGTGTTTGGGATAAACAGGCTCCGAGTTTCAGCCTTTCACTTGTTGATTTGAGATTGAGTATGTGGCATTTGTCAGTGCTGGATAAATAACACCCCAGCATGATGCTGCCACCACTACGCTTGGCAGTAGGTTTGGTGTTTTTGTGTCTTGCTGTGGACATGGAAGTTTGCGCCTTCATCCAGATGCTGGCATAATTGGTATACCTCTGGGGTGGATTAGCAGTTTAAAATTGCTTTAAAACACTTTTTATCACACCAGCCGAACAAAAGGAAAGGTTATTAATAAAAGAGAAAGTGTACAAAACAGTTGTAAGCATCTTTGTTGTTTGGTTAGATGCATCATTCGTCAAGGCATCAAGGGATGTGTTATTCCACCTGGATCAAGCCTTCCTCACAAACTCGGTGTCAAAGAAGGGGATAAGTGAGAGTTAGGAGAGGAAGGAGTTACAAGCTTCAGCAGATGAGACTAGAGAGACTGCTGCTCAGGTTTGGCACCAGCTTTGTTGCAGAGGGGTAACTAAAAAGGCAACGATGAAGGCAAATAAGATCCAAAAGGCACATGCGAGACTCCATGGTTAAGATGAAGAACGTTCTTAGATCTGATGAGACTAAAATGGAGCTTCTAGGCCATCAGACAAGGCACAACCATCCTCGCTGTTTATTTAACATGGTGGTGGCAGAATCACCCTGTGGGATTTTTTCCAGCGTTTTCTAAGAAGACAACTTACGGAAGCTAGCAGGATCAATGGAGGAACACCACAAGATTAAGATGGGGGTTTTTTTAACGAAAAAGTATTTCAAATCAAACAACTGTAAAGCACGGTGACGGAGGCATGCTGCTGTGGGGTCCAGTTGGATCCGCTAAAAATGGAATGACTCGAAATACTTCTTCCACATCACATACATTTTTAGGGACGTGCTCGATCCAAAATACAAATCCAAACCGTTTAAGAAAGCTAACATTATGCGTGTGGAATGATCTCAACTGTATAGAAAGTAAGGGGAATTGAATTGTACGCAGAATTACAGTTAATGCAAGACATTTTTAATGCATTATAATAAAACAAGGAACATCAGTACAGAAGTTCAGTGAATAAACAGCTGCATTAAAACATGCCGTCTGAAATGAGGCACAATAAGTTTTACCCGATATATGATTTTTATATGAAAGAAAATGAGAAATCCTAACCCTAGAAGTCGGATCTGATCAAGTATGCAGCCAGACGTTTGTTGATTGCTACATGCTAACATAGCATGGACTTTTAACTGAACTTTTTCTTTCTCTGTATTTTTAAAGGCATCACCAGCAACTCGGTGGCATCTCTCCCTTGGCTCTCACCACCACCCAGCCATCATATCTCAACGTCACTTAGTGCCTCAGTACCCGATTAGCTCAAACCCTCACCAGCACGGCGCTTAAAGTAAAACCAGACAGCAACCCAAGTCAGTATTTCATTCAATTTGCCACCTTAGATCAGTTCTGATCTCTTGTTGTTTTTTCAGTATTAGTTAGCCTCCAGGCAGATCTCTATTAATAATATCCCGTAAAGCACTATCATGGCCTCCGTAACCCAATCATCTGAGCAAGAGATCCCAGACAACCACAAAGAAAGTTGGCTGGCTCTACTCTCCGCTGCGGAAGCCTATTGCCAAAAGTCTGGGTGTGACCTGGCCATTCTCACCGCCTGCAAGAAGTTTCGACTGACAGCCGGGGAAGGCGAAGGAGGGAAGAAGCGAGAGAGCGGCTTTCCGAAGGAGTGCGAGTTCTCCTACAGCGTTTGGGGTCAGGGCTACCTGGCCGAGTCGGCGCGGCGCTACGTAGACGACATCGGCGTGCTGCACGCCACGTCCATGCTGACGGCGCAGAAGCACACACGGCAAACCGCCAGCGAGCAAGGAGGCAAGCTGCTTGTCGATTTGACCTCCGACAGCGGATATAGAGGGGTAAGCGGGAAAGTACGCCACGTCTAGATGCTCCTACGCAACACACCAATATAATCCTTAACTTTATTTTTTAATCACAGAGCTTTAAGGGCGAGGGCGTGGTTTGCGGAGTCAGTCCCAACAGCAGACTGTACTCCCAGAGCTATCCGTCCATCTACAGCACGGACGGCACGAGCCAGCAGGGCGTGGAGCAGAACAGCAACCGGGAACGGGACAGGAGCGCCCTAGAGGTTGAGCACGGGAGACAGCGTGCCGGGATTGTAGATCTGGAGGAGGAGGAGGAGGAAGTGGAGGAGGAAGAAGAGGACATGGACGAGAGGCGAACGTACGGGAATGAAGGAGCGGGTGAGATGCAGAAAAAGGGTTGCTGCTTTTAGTAACTCACTACATTTTTACCCAGAAATTGAGTGGAAAGAAGAAGTCTGGTTAAGCAACTACGGGTGTGTGAGAGGAACTTGGTGGAATGTGCAGAGAAGCCTGTTGAAGAGTTTTGGAGAGGTTCACAAGATGTGAAGTGAATCTACAACCAGACTGTTAAGCCAAGCTTTGGTTATGAAAAGCTCTTCAAAACTCGAATAAAAAAAAAGAAGCAATTTTTAAAAGAAATGTTTTTATCTGACCTTTAAAGGATGTCACTGAGTCAGAAAAAGGGAGTCTAGTCTACAGGAGAACGCTCTGCTTTCTATCATTTTCAGTCTTGTATAATAAACTATCACCAGATTCTTTAATTGCATTCCTAATGAACCGGGAGCCAATAAAGGCCCATCTGAGGATCCATCAAGAAGCTCAGCAGCAGCGTTTTGCACAGACTACTCCCGGGTTCACGGCGGTTTTAGCTAGACATTTATTGAAGTAATCCAGGCGAGGGGAAAGGGAAGCACGAATTCACAGTCTAATCTCATTTCTCAGATGATAGAAACTGAACTTTTGACACGATTATAATCTGAGTCAGTTGTTAACCCAATTGATGTACTGATGTGCTAATTTGAGCTGGTAGCTTTAACTGATATTAATCACTTAGTGTTGGAAGATAAACAATATTTACTGATAGAATCACTGTCCCAATACCAAAAACATCCCATCCCCCCTCAAAAAACACAAACAGCAACAATATAGAAATAAACCCAATTTTCCTCATAAGGTCGTTATCGATCTTAATAAACGACTAGCGTCTGTTCATGCAATTACATAATGCATTCCTGCTATCTGATGAAAGTAAAGTTTGCATTTCAAGGTCCTCTAGTCTGGAGGAGGAGAGCAGAATCAATGTAGCTGGAAGTCCTGAGAGAAATCTCTGCGATTAGTGAAGGTTCAAAATCCAGGTTCTGGTTCAGGTCCACAGAAAACATCTAGCGAGACATTTGCAGCAGTTAGTGCTTCCTTCTGCTGACGGCCTTTATAGAGATGCTAATTAGCCCACAGTGCTAAACATACCAAACATTGGTCTTATGACCATGGTGGTACCTGACCAGAAAACTCTATGGAATGTCTAGAGAAAGATGAAACAACAGAACCATCAATTAAGGTTGTGCTTATTCCAAAATATCCGACAGATAACTGAAGTAGTAGAGATGAAGTAGTCGTGAGTATTCCCTCATAGTTTTTGCTTTTATTGTCCTTTTTCTGGATCTGGTTAGAATCTATTACTGTTTTCCGAAGTTTTTCTTATTTGTTCTATGGCTGCAAAAAATGCAGCCGTAGGATTAACAGTCTGACAGATTATTTTTTTTCTGTTTCATCTCTTTATTTCTGTCTTTCTGTAATATTAGACTGTTGGTGATGAAGGAACCGAAGTAAAACAAATTTCTTTAAAGCAACACTAAGTAAATTTTTCAGTGTTCATAAAATATTTTCATAACTTTTGTGATTATACCTCGACTTACAGCCTGTTGAATGACACCCCTCTCATGGCCCCAGGGGCTCCGTATCTCTTTAACCGGCACTAAGAAACTTTGAGGAGGGTGTTAGGAACCCTGTCACAAAAAAAGGCCAACAAATAAGCTGACTGATTTACGGCATATGTCACTTCCTCCTTTTCTTATTTTCAACTTCGTCATATGACTTTGTTTTGCCACAATTAGATTCATTATCTCATCGCTATTCATCCTACACACAGCCACTGGAAACAGAAATGTACTTCAATCCAACTGCAGGCGACCGGGAGATCGGGATTTTAGCACGCAATGCGCTGGTCCTCATGGGAAAGGTAGTCTTCCTTCAGGCAAAACACCACCACTTTTATCCATAGTGCCTTGAAAATCAACCAAAACTGAAACTTCTTTAGTGTTGCTTTAAAGTCTTGACAACTGTGAAACCAAACTTTCTTTAAAAGGTTAAAATAATTGGGCATTTATTAGTAAGAAGATATTAGATCTGTTGTGTACAGTTTACGCTAAATGTTCTTTTTGTTGATGTGAACCAGTCCCGTTCACTGTAATCGTGTTCCAGGTGTTTTCTCCATGGATGAGGATTCTCTGTCTCGTGACTGCGAGCCGTTCTTCGAGTCCGATGGAGAGGAGGAGAGCACTGACGGTGAGCGATTCACAGACGCGGACGAAAGCTCACGGTTCCAACAATCCTGTGAACTAAGGGTTCCTCCTTTGTCCCGTCGGCTAACAGGCTCGTTGAGCGAGGACGCGCCCCCACCGCCTCGCGGCCTTGCCATGGCGCAGCACGCGTACTCGTCTCGCCACGCCCACCCAACGGCGCTGGCCCGCTCGCTGCCCGTGTCCGTTCCCGTGTGGGGCTGCAGAAGCAGCCGGGCCGCTCAGGGGGAGAGCAACAGCAGAGAGCGGGTGAGCGGGAAAAACATGTCTGCTCGGGTTCATCTGGAACCCACTCATTTGTGATCATCCACCGAATAAAACAGGGTGTATATGATTTAAATCTTATAGTACCTCCAGCCTCAATTCAGGGCATTATATATGTTTTAAGTCTCAGTTGTTCAGAACCAGAACAGCTTGCAAACTGTTGTTTATAAAACAAAATGAGCCCAAAATGGTGAAACTAGAAGTATATAAAAATTTCTGACAAAAGTTTTTAGTTTATTTAAGCAGAGGTTTTCACCAAAAGGACGTTGCAGTGTTCCATAAAACACACAATCTGAGCCACTTTACTGACGTGTTGATGGTTATTGGTGCTTTAAAATCAGTACACCTTTCCAAAGTGAGCGCATGACAACTTTTTAATACGATTTTGATTGGAGGATTTGATGCATCTCAACAGATGGCCAAAAGTGAGAGCTGTGCGACGGTTTAATGCAAGAGAAAATCATCACTACTTGTTTGGTTTTTACATGTTCAAACCTGAAACCTTGCTACATTCAGTTCAAGAAAAACAGCCAATCGCACCCAGCAAGTCAAAGGGTATCAGACACTCCACCAATTTTCTTAGAGAAAGAGGCAAACATGATTAAATCATGATCATTCAAAGACTCCAAATTATTTAAATCAAGAGACTGTTGACTTGATGCTGACTGCAGTCTTGCAAGAAGTCCCGCCATAAGCGATTGTTGTAGGTATCGCAGTGGTAAGAACTGATATTGGCAGAAAAAGCTCTTGACAAATAGAACAAGTAATTTTAAGAGCTATAAACGATACAACATCTTGTGGTTGACCTTTTCACAAACTTTTGTTACTTAAAAAAATTTAAGGCCAGAAAATAATAACAGCGTTGAGCTAGGAATAAATAACCTGAGGATAATTTTTTTTTGTAAAAGCTTACAAAAAAAACCCCCATTGTGGATTTGAATGTTAAATTAAGTAAAGCAAAGGTTAAAATTACAATTAAATTAAAAACGCCTAATAAAACAAATTTTGCCTGTGTTTCTTAAACTCCATAAGAACATATATTTGAAAAGAAGCAACAGGAAGTTTGCAGCTGAAAACATCTGGTTGAAGTTATTTTAGCTAAACCACACTGGCTGTTAGCGTAGGGTGTGCTGACTTTTTTCCTCAGATAAAACCTTTTAGTTATTTTGGTTTATTCTGTAAAACAAAGATGGTTTTCATACTGTTTTAGAGTATGTTAACAACATTAGAGTGTTTCTTTTAAAGATCTTGGTATATTTTTTTCAGCATTAAATCTTCCTACAGGTGAAAGGTCACCATGTTTTCATCAGCTCTGTAGAGATTTCTAAAGACAAAGACGCCATTCAGCTGCAAACATCCACTCCTGCTGCTCATGTGAGCATAAAAGGCCCAAAGGTCTCCCCGCGCGTTCAGTAACAGGATCACGCCGTTTATCTCCGGAGCTCTAACGTCGCTCTGTCTGTTCTCCCTCTGCGATTCAGCCGGGATGTGCCGACCTGGAGCACATCGCCGCCAGCATGAAGGCGCTGCTGGTCCCCGGAGCCACCGACGGGACCGAGATGTTTGGGGCGCTACCCCGGCCCCGCCTCAACACTGGGGACTTCTCGCTCAAGCACTGATGAGGGAGGAAGAGAGACGAAACCTAGGAATGTGTGAATCAGTGTAAAAGCTTGAATCTCTGTTTATTGTTTCACTCACTAAAAAATTAACTGCTTTACAGGGTTAGAAGAAATGTTACAAACACTAATGACATCTTCAACACTATTACCACTGTCGCCCTCGCCCAACAACCTCTCACTGTACTACACAATGTTCGGGATGAGGGAGGGGATGACAGGGTGTCAATTTGTAGAGCTGGTCGGTCAGATTACCAGTGAAGTGATGATATCTTTGATTAAAAACCCCCCAGGAGACAAAGATTGGTTTCAATGGCAACTATAAAGCAGAAAAGTGGGGAAAACTAGGAAGAGACATTAGAAAATTATCACTTTAAAATTCAACAGCGATGTTTAAAAAGTCCACAAGGAGCACAATAGATCTCTGTCGTCTCTTCGATTCATCCCAGATCTTCTCAAGTGATCGCCTTCACCTCTTTAAGGGGTGAAAATGAGTTCAATCACTAAAAGTCCAGCACTAAAAGCTCCCCTCAATAACGGTTGAAGGCGGACATTGGAAGTCGTATCTTGAAATTGCTGCTTTTGCGTTCACACACGTGATAACTTTTAACACATTAGGTGTGTAATTGCTAAGCTTTAAGCATGTGTTATGGTGGGTTTCTGAACACTAAAGAGGCGTTTAAACATGATTTAGTTAGTATTTTACTACTCTGCGCCTGCTTCTGGTTTTAAGATTGCATCGAGTCATCCAGTTCCACCGATCTCTCATATAGGGGCTACTCACACACCGTGATAGTGGAGAGGGAAAAAAACTCCCCTTTAACAAGAAGACACATCGAACAGAACCAGAACCTGGATTTGAAACGATCAACTCGGGGTTTGAGAAGATAGAACAGAAACAGAACCGAGAAAACGGTAAAACGTTAGTTCAGTCATTGATATCTCAGGTAGTCCCCCCCCCCCCAGGAAAGAGTTAAAAAAACTTGTTCCATCTGAGTGCAATGTTAATTATTCTAGCAAGACCTCAAATAAAAATGCAGCCAAGTGTGCAGTTTTTAAGGTTTGCTGCATAATAAACCTTAAATAATCAGGTCTGTTCTATCATTTCTCTCACTGTAATCTTAAAGTCGAAGCCTACACCACCTGTTCTGTTTAAATCTACGAAATCTGTTCATTTTCACCACAAATTAAACGTTTTATTCCTATTTTAAATAAATGAGAACTTTTTTTTTTAATAAATAGAAATTATCATATGGAGTTACATCATTTTGACCATTGGCTCCTATGATTAAATTGTAGGATGACCAACAGGCTCATTATGGTCTCTAACTTCACCTTTTCATTGGTTTATGTAAAAAAAAAACAGTTTAACTCAAAGCTTGTTGCTTTTTTTGTAAATGTGAGCAGACGACACCAGCACCTTCTCATTACATGCCTATTTTTTTAAATTTCACCAGTGAATGACTGATCGATTGATTGATGGGATGATTGTAAATGTACTTTATGTTCCAATGGGGGGATGGTATTGATTTTTTTTTCTTTCTCCCCCTCCCCCATTTGCTCTGGAGATGTTAGAATGCCTGAATGAAAGAGAAAGTAACTTTTTGTCTTTTTGAGAGAACAAGAGAGAAGAGATGTGCTGACACGTTGTATCTCTGATATCTTAAAAAAAAAAAAAAAATGCTGTTAAATCCTTTTGTGTTTCAAATAAAGGAGCAACACCAAGAATGCCGACTGTGTTTTATGAAGAATGGTGTGTTTTTAATGTCCACTAGAGGATGGTAAGGAACCATAAGAAAGTGAAGAGGCCGGAATCTTGTCATTAATGACAATATTTGGCTTAGACATAATTAAAACTCTTCATATAAGTTAATTTTTAAGATTTTATGCTGAAAGCCGTTGGTAGGTGGTGAATAGTTATTTTATTTTTAACTAATTGTTTTTGAAGCATTGCTATTATATTTTTTTAAATGGAAATGTTTTTGGAAATGTAAATATTAATATTATTGGTAACAAGCCATTAATTTATAGTCATTTGTGTTGGAGAAGAGATATGTCTTAAGATGCAACACTAAGTAACTTATCAACCATCATGAAATATTTTTAGAACTGTTGTGATTATATGTCGACTTACAGCTCGTCAAATGACACGTCTGTCATGGCCCGAGTGGCTCCGTATCATTTTAACTGGCACTAAGAAACTTTGAGGAGGGTGGCAGGAACCCTGCCATAAGACAAAACCTAAAAATGTGCTGCCTGCTTTACGGCATACGTTATTTCCCCCGTTTCTTATTTTTAACATCATATCACTTTGTTTCGCCACAATTAGATTCATCACCTCATTACTATTCATCCTTCACACAGCCACTGGAAACGGAACGCTTTTGTCCACACTGGCCGCCAAAATCGACCAAAACTGAAAGTTCTTTAGTGTTGCTTCAAAGTTTCAGAATAGTTACTCTCATTAAAGTTGTATGTTGTGAAATCATCACAGAAAAAAGGTCGGTTGAAATAAAACCAGGGAAACTTTCAAATGGAGTTCATGATGAAAAGAGTGCGAACGCCATATTGGCACCGTAAAGAAGAAGAATTTATTGACCACAGACTCAAAGTAACAAAAACACCCAACTTTAGCTTTCCTAACTTCCATTGACAAAAACAAATGTCTGAAGGTGTTTTCATGTATTTAGAGAAACACATTTTAAATATATCACCATGTGTTCAGTTTTGATCTAAAGTAGCGGTGCACCGATGGCAGACTTGTGGCTGATCACCAATTTTTAAAAAGACCTGATCAACCGATTACGATTTTGGTCTGATAATGATTTTTTGTAACATTCTCACAAAGTCGCTAAACTGACAACTGTGGGATGATGATCAACTGAAAATGTGGAGGTGAGCTGTTGGGGGGTTCTGTCATTTCAAATCTTTGTGGAGGCAGATAAGATTGACGGTCTATATTGGTTTTACATATATCGGCTTATCACAGAATTTAAGGAAATGGAGGTTGATTGATGGGCTGGCTGATTTATCTATGGACGGGTACCTCAAAGCTCCCCGTTTTGTTTCCAAAAACTCTTCATCCGAACACCTCTTGTTACTGACGGTCCCATTATTGTGTCACTGATCTTTTTTACGGATTAGACAGAAGGAATTTGTGCCGATCCAGAAGCCGGGAAAAACCCTTTCCTCAAACTTGGCTTTGAACTTGTGGATCAGTCGCACCTCCTTCTCGGACTCGCCCTCCACCGAGAGGAACTTGACGAGGCCCGCCGGTTGGTCAACGTACACCCCGAGGGTTGGGGACGACGGCAGCTGGACGTCGATGTTCTCCCCGTTATGCCACACCTGGTAGCAGGAGCACGACCAGCCGACCCCCCAGGAGCCCTTATTCTCTCCGAGACCACAGGGCCCCTCCTGGCTTTTACGGGGTGCACTTTCTGCCACCACGCCGATCACCACCCAGCCGTCGTAGTCCACCTCCCAGTATCCTCGGAATCCCATCAAGCCCTGTTTACAAAGCACCTGAAACAGGAGACGTTTGTGGAACCGTTAAAAAACCCACTTTGTGTTGTTTACCATCATCATTAATTTCCCCAACCTTTGACCTCTAGGCTTAGTACCTGTGGTGAGTCCTCGTATCTTTCAGGCCTGTTGGCATAGGGACAGACTGCGTCGGACGTTCGAGCCACTTTGGAGCTGCTCTCAGAAATCCACAACAGCTTCTGTGCTGTTTTGTCATCCAGGGAGATGGGTAACCAGTCTGAGGAGGGTAGAAAGTAACCGAGGTACAAAAACGGGACTGAAACCGCCCAGTGAAGCAAGGCACTCTTAGAAAATACTGATCCATTTCATGACTGAATAACAATTTTTTGGAAACTATGTTTTTACGGTTTTTTCTGTCCATAGAAAGTATACCTGGCTAAATCCTTCTGTGTTTAGCTGTGACACATTCCTTAATTAAGTAATTGGCTAAGCTAATCCTTCCAGTAACTTGGTTAACTATAGACTTTTGTTTCTTTCCTTAGAAAGTAAACCTGTTTTGTTTGTGTCTGTTGGAGGAAGCCATTGCTAGAGGTATTGCTGCCAATAATTGTGTTCTTTCTTTCTTTTTGGTTTTTGTAAAGTATACCTGGCTCATTGCTTCTTCCTTTAGCTTTGATTCTCTCCTGGAGAGATAATCTGTTTTTGCTTGCTTCTTTTCTTTACCATGGAAAGAATACATTATCCAGAATCCCTGTATTAAGCTTTGTATGTCTATCCTAGACTTATTGCATGAGCTGTTGCTGCCATTGACTTACTGTACTTTCTAAGCCTTTCCAGATGGTTTAACTGTAATCTTAACATAACAAAATAGCAAACTATTGTCTACTTTTATGATATTTAACAAGTAGAAATGTTTTTATTAATAACAATTGACCTAAAACTCGATATCCTTAATCTGATGTAATGTGGAAAAACAATGGTCTTTTTAAGCATTAAATCTTAATATTTGATTTTAGGTGCATAAATAGGACATTTTAAAGCTTTAGGAAGTCTCACATTTCATGAAGTCGGCTCTTGTTGTTGGTTCAGGGATGTTTGGCTCATACTGTGGCGGCTTCTCTAAGAGTAAAACAAAATGATATTTAAAAATATTTATCATGACGGTAGACTTAAAAGCTTTGAATTTAAAAACAGATACCAAGACACAATCATCGTTTGGTGATTTACCCTCTGCAGCACTACTTCCTTTTCTCCCTAAAAATAAAAAAAAACAGGATTTTATTGGCATTAGTTTTAAAACTGTTTAAACTGTTTGGATAATATAGTTTAAACCTTCAACCGGATCTACTCAACTGACGGGAAATGCTTGCTGCTCTAAGCAGAAAGTGGAGCACAGATTAGTGGAATATCACTAATTCTTGAATCATCTTCTAAACTTGATGTTTTAACAGAGTTTTTAAAGCACAATGCCAGCAGGTGGTCTGCCCTTCTATACACAGGAGATTCTTTTCTGGCTCTGGGTTGATGTGTAATATACTCATTTTGTTCCTCACCCACTGCCTGTGTCACTCTACTTTCTGGGATTTGGTTAAATTAGTATGAAAACAATCGAGTTAAATTTACAATCTCAAGCAATAGCAACGATTTTCTGGCTTTTCTCTCTCATCTATCCTGTTGTAACATCAATACATCTCCTTCAATTTAGGTCTTCACAAAATGTTTCTCTTAAAGAGCAGCTGCAGAGTTATTGCATTGCTTTCAAGGTTCCTAAACCTTGCTGTGATTGTTTAAAGTATGTTCATATGTTCATAGGATTAGGGTCGTAGTTAGCTTGGAATTAAAAAAGAAACTTTCCGGGGAGGTTTTGGTCATTTAGATTCTTTATGCAAAGCCAAAGTTTGCAGAGAGGTAAAAAACAACCAAAAAGGTCTAACTGCATAAATGTTTTAGAGGAGAACATAGATATTATTACATTCACCTAACAGGTAAATTTCACCCAAATCTGAATTTTTTGCTCATATGCGACTCTTATCCAACCTTTTACCGCAGCGTGACCGGCTAAAAATGAATCTGATAGTTTTAAAAGCATATGCAGCCTGAACAGTAATGTGACACTCACTCTGATGTTAGACGTGTCATAATTCTGCACCGCAAAAAGCCAGACATGGTAAATCTGGACGTAAACAATGCCTGAAGCAAGCAGTGCCGAGTTTGAGTTTTATTTTCTCAGCTTCCTTCATCTTGTTCTGATCTTGTGACGGTATGTGCAGCCCCCGTTGCTCAACAAAGTTAACGTCCATCCACAGACGGCCCTGAACATGTAGTAAACATTTCGCTGCTGTGTGATTTCTATGTTTATCTTCAGTGCATGTGGGTAGCGTCGGGGTCTTAAACCATTCAGACAGAAGTCGGATGGCATTTAATTTGTAGCCTGAGCAACCAAGAGAGCGACAGAAACTCTTATGAGGAGCACAGTCTTCCATGTAGAAAGCTTGAAGGACAAAATGTCTTCCTTTTAAATCTTTCAGGCTTGGATTTAGTCTTGTGAGATATGTTGTTAAATGAAACTAAACATGAAGTCATGGCCCCCCGAATACAAGATGATATCGCTACGCAAAACTCACAGTGTTGGCAGCATCATTTACATTACATTTACATTTATGCATTTAGCAGACACTTTTATCCAAAGCCACTTACAAAAAGAGGGTTAAACCTTGACCTACAACACAATTTACAAATTATAAGTTACCTGCAGTATCCTGGAACAGCATTTAACATTATGGGTAAGTCATTCACCTGCAACATTCAATTAAAACACAGATTATACAAGTGCCACACATTTAGAGCTACAAGATATCAGGGCGTAATGAGTGCATTTAGAGCAAGAGATACTTTTAGAAGATCTGGGTCTTCAAGGATTTCTTGAAGGTGGACACAGATGCTCTGATAGTGCATGTAAGTGTAAGATCACTCCACCAGCATGAAACCAGAGACAAAAAGAGTCTAGATTGATATGTACGGTGGCTCTGTTAGTTGTTGCTCCTTGGAGAAACGGAGCATGCCAGACTTGACATAAGACTTTAAAAGGGTGTTGAAGTAGATGGACGCTGATCTGTTAAACACTCTGTGTGACAGCATTAGTGATTTGAATTTAAATCATGATCTGTGGTGGACCTGGGATCTTTGTATAGCAGATAAACATTGTATCCAGTTCTAAAAAACACCTTCAAGCTGATGATGAAGAGGGACTGAACGTTGAACTCGAATTAAATGTTTGAGTTAGAGGAAGTGCTCACGTATTCAACAAGGTCAATCCACCTATGCAGTGCAAAAGCATAACATCTTCTCAAGTGTTTATGTTGAATTTCTAGTAAAAATATCTCAAAACATTGTGAAATAAGACAAAACTAACAAGGAATTTGTTTAGCCAGCTTGGCAGCTTGGTTTAATTCAATAGTTCTTGAAACTTAATAAAAAGTTTTACTTCAATTGGCAGAATTCTTTTCTACCTCATATCCTGAGGAAATTTTACTTGCAATTTAGTTTTGTGTTGTTTCAAAAGTAAAAACAATGAATGCATAATTCAAAAGTGCGCAGCTTAAACATTGCTTGCACTAACCCCAAAGTACTTATTATTAATAATCGTTTCACCGACACTAACGCATTCAATTAATAGGGAAATTAGCAAACACTAATGCTTTTACATGGATGTAGTCAATCAATGACATTTCGCTCATGGTTTCAATTTAATTGGGTAATACTAACTCTGTTACATGGAGTTTATTAAGGCTCTTTTTAGAAACCCGGATTTTTTGGAGCAGCTCACTAAGTGGCTACTCATATTTTATAGCATAAATTACTTAAAGTATGTGTAAAATAAATTACTATTGAAAAAAAAACTAAATTATATCAAATGATTATTTATGGGGCACAACAAAAAGCAGCATCAGCTTCTAAAAAGTGTTACAAAATGAATTATATAACACAACAAAAAGTAAAGACTCATCTGAAATAAACAAAAGGGTTCAATAACACATTGCGTATGCTGTTAATAAAACTACAACCATTAACGGTTAAAAGTGCCCAACTAATCAACAATCAATGTGAAAATGTATAAAGAAAAAATCAGCCACCAGGTCACAAATTGTTGTCTGAAGTTAAGGCTAGTAATAGGAAAAACCTTGTTGAAAGTGCAGCTTTTTTTTCCTGTCAGTCCTTTTTTCTCGGGTTTCGGGAAAACTTTGCTGGAGTCCCGTCTCCTTATGGATCTCAGTGAGGTAAGCTGGTGCTTGGAGCCTTAAACCCATCACTAAGAGAAGAAGAGTGATCCAGAAATGTAATGTTGTTCATCTGAGATGTTTGAAAACTATTAAATGAGACCAACAGAAACAACCGTCAGCATTTAAAGAATGAACTTAGACTTGTTGTACACAGTGTTCAACATTAGATGGGGGCAGGTCGACAGGTTTGGCCAGACGATGGGGCGC
The DNA here is from genome assembly GCA_032876305.1 of Orestias chungarensis. Lineage (NCBI taxonomy): Eukaryota > Metazoa > Chordata > Actinopteri > Cyprinodontiformes > Cyprinodontidae > Orestias > Orestias chungarensis. The sequence goes on along the minus strand of JAVLVB010000226.1, from coordinate 476,644 downwards.
AGAAACTAAGCCGACATGAGGTCAGAAAGCAGAACAGGTTGAAGACAGATCACTTCATCCGTCCTATTTAACTTCCTGCTCTGCTCAGATTCAATAGACAGAGAGGAAGAACGATTTATTTCTAAGAGGGAAAGAATAAAAATCTCAGAGTGAGACTTCAAGTCTGTGGCGGTGGTGATTTGGAAGACTGAAAAGATCCAGGATCTTTCACAGAAAGCTGGGTAAATGATTGGCAGGACGCTAGACTGGGATAAAGATATTCAAGAAATTGGACCTTAAAAGAGATGTGTGTAGGATAAAGTTTGGTTGACTGAACAGATTATTTCCTAAAAGACAGTAAATGTAATAATCGCAAAGGGTTTGGCTTTATTCTGGTGGATTTTGTCTAATATCGAGACCGAACACAAAACGCAGTCCAGCCAAAAAGGTCAGCTGTGGCTCTACGGGTGATTCATGCGAGTTTTTTGTTTTGGACTGCCGTGACAGCCCAGCCTCTCCTCTCCTGGATTCCCATCTCAGTGGGACAGAGAGACATTATCCGGGCAGATCAGTTTCAAAATGTCACTCAGAGACAGCAAGATGTGGGAGATCCTGACGCATCCCGGGATGTTTCTGTCAGGTCTTTCTGGCTGGAAGCCCATCAGAGGATGGAATGGAGGCTAAACTACTAAAAAATATAATCTTAACAAGTAGTTTAGTCTGGTTTATGGTGCATGTATCTTAGTACACCTGAAATAAGACAATAAATAATAATACTTGATCAATATTCAAATACTACGTAAATAAAACAAGCTCCTATATATTTATCCTTTTTCAAGTCTACTAAGATGTTCACTCCACAAAATTGAGTTTTCAACCTTCATCGACCTGAAATTGTTGATTCTCATAAAATAAATCAATGAAGCAAACTTTTGATGCCATAGATCACTTAAGGTGTTTTTTAGGCACACGCTTTAATCAAACAGTCATAAATAACTCAAATATGAGCTGTAAGCATTTCTGTACTTGAATTATTGTGCAGCGTTTCACACTTCATTACTGCAGCAGCCAAAGGACTGGTTAGTAAAGACTAGGGTCGGAGGCTGGAGGTGGCGCAGCTTGGATTGGAAATATTTATTGCAAAGTAAAAGAAATGGAAACAAGAGATCTTCAAAGAAAAGCACCTAAGAAACAGAACAGGTGGTCGAAACACAGAAGACAGATAAACATATGATACTGAGGCATAATGCCAACGATGGTTGGGGTTCTCAGTAGCTTAGTCACGCACTGCGTTGACATGATTAATGATCAGAGGAAACGCTGGCGTGGTCTGAGGTGAGGACAGAGATTTGGCTCTGAGCTGGACGACGGGAGACGGGGAGTATGAAGACACTTAATAATGTCTAATAAACGGTGTAGTAAAACAGGTGATAAAACAAAGTGATGAGCAGTGAATTACACGGGGGACCTTGGATGGTTAGATCAGAAAATCACTTCTCAGGGGTTTAAATTGGTTAAGCCCCCCCCTTCTGATGCTTGAACATACCAAACAAACTTTCCTGTATTACCAATTGGTTTTACTGATCTGGTTTGTGATGTGAAAAACAAAAAACATATCTAGGGACTGTTATGTTGAAAAGGACTCAGATTTATTAATAGCATGCGAATGATATAAGAGCTCACAAGATCAGACACTCATGAACTGGTCAGAGTAATGTTTCCAGATAAGCTCTTTCTGCAGTTTGACGATGCAAAAGAGCTTTATGGAAAAGTAGAGGAGACAATATAAACAAAACATGGGGATGGAAACCTATGATAAACAAAATTCCCTTACATTAAAACTTTCATAAAAAGCATATCTGAGTAATAAGGTCACAAGATTTCAGTCCAACACAAAGGTTTGCCAACACAGTTGTTTGAAATTCTATTATTTATATCAAGTGAAATAAATTGCTCTTAATTTTTTTCACTGCTTGTCATGCAGATTTAAAATACTATGTTTACACTTTCATTAAATGAAAAAATGCCTCAATAATATCAAATTATGATTCAGTGTTTACTAATCCTGAACATGTTTACATTGTCTATATGCATCATATTAAACTGAATATGCTAAAAAAAAAAACTAGAATAGTTGGAAATGCGCAATCAGATCATTTGTTACTGTTTTGCATGGCAAGATTTTATTACAGCGCTTACACTGCTGCACACCACATCCATTTACATTCACAAACTATTTCTGTGAACCAGAAACAGTACGTTTGTTTTAAATTTTGGCACCTGTTAGGTCATGCTTCAATGGTAGGGAGCCAAAGCTAGAAAATTTAAGTGATTTTTAATATAAACTGAAATGGAGAAAGTTCTGATTTAACGTATTAAGGAAAAAACATTGTTAGGGGCCATTTTAATAAATGAAAATCAAAAAGATTATTATTAAACCCATGAAATTACACATTCTGGTCAGACTTTATTAACAGAGCAGTTAAATGTAACACAAAGTGCTTTACGGATGTTGAAAACAAAGGGAAATAAACATCAATCCCAAAAATAAATGCAACATTTAAAAAATATATAATAATGAATATATGTTAAATAAAATATTGAACAAAGAGAGAAAATAGTATGGAGCCCATAAACAACAAGCATTAAAATCAACATAAAAACTTTTCAAATGAACTTAATCATAAGACGTATAATGGTAAAACAAATATGGCGTATTATGTAGTATAAGGAATAATTAAAAATGCGATAGGACCAACAAATTCCTCAAATGTGAATTAAATTGTGTAGTAGTGTGAGTAAAAATGTGAAATAATCAGTGGAGATCATTGAGGACCGGTATGGATCAGGTGGGTCCTACTCCTACCTTCTTTTTTGAAGACAAGCATGGCTCTGTTGCTGTTGTTTGGCTTTAGACGCGGCGCTCTGGTCAAAGTGCTCAGTGGCGGCTCCAAGGCTCACCTTTATTAACTTCCACATGAGTGAGGCGGGGGAGATTGAATTTCTCAAGATAAATTAGGTTAACAACATCTGCAACCATGTGATTCTGGGAGTCCTTTTAATGGTAAACTGGTCCTGAGTCCAGCTGCAGGCCGATTGGGTTATTTTCTGTTTGTGAGGCGTGAGCCATCACTATGTGTGAAGGAAGCCAGCTTCTCACCGGGGAGCTGTCAACAGTCTGAGATCCCATCAATCAGTAGCTGCTGCCTGAGGGCCCTGGTACGTGTAACTGGGAACAAGGTGTACCATCATGAAGGAGCAAATGTGAGCAGATGTTACGGTGGAGTCAACAGCTGGAGGCTGGGCTTCATTTTTTAGGTTGATCATCCCTATTTTAGTGCTGTAAATCAGTTTCTCTGCTTGCTGTTGCTGTTTATAATCTAAATTATGCAGCTTATATTTTAAGATTCTGTACATTTGCAGTTGAAATTTTGAAAACCGTAACAAATTTAGAGGCATAAATGCTCAATTTAGGTATAATATTAAGTGTAAAAGCAACCTTGTAAGCCTGTTGTGTATGGTTTGATTTACCCAATAATTTAGAGAGTAATCGCTTTTCCATTGATCAGACATGTATTTTTTAGTGCCATAACACATTTTTTGTATAGTTGGGATTTTAAACTTAAAGAGTTGTCTGACTTAAAAAATTGTTATTATAAATATTACTAAGATCAAAAACAGAGAAATGGAAATAAAAATCTGTTGAGAAAGAGCGTTAACTACTCAAAATGTAGAAATATTACAAATTTACCTAACAAATCCTTTTACTTGTGATTTAATCTCACAAAATATTTCTAATTCTCAACATTCAAAAAGGTGTTTTGTTGAAGAAAATTAAAAAAATTATAATTTAAAAACCAAAGAACACAGAAACAGATTAGGTGTAATACGATATTTCAAGCTTTGATCGACTCACAGAGCTCCGTTCAAGACCGAAGATGGACCAACTACAAACTTACCAAGACACGGACAAACCAACTAAAGCATCAATCAGGGAGGAAGTCAAGACTTGGAGGAGCTGCAGAGATCCACAGCTCCAATGGAGAATCTGGTGTTCAAACAAAGCTGCTGCAGTTTGCCTCAGGTCATGTAGGGGGAAACTGTGAAAAATGTCCACTGATCAGGTGATACCAATCTGTTTTAGCATCGTGCTGCAGGCAAGCCTGATTTAATTGGAAGAAGACGCATAAAGGAAAAATCCTGGAAGAAAAGCCTGTCAGAGGATGCAAATGTCTGGAGACGGGGATGGAGGTTCACTTTCTAGAAGAACAACAACCACACACATCCAGTTAGAGTAAATTGATGTTAACAGGTGTTTTCAACAGAGTCCGATTGAGTTTGTGCTTTTGCAAAGAAGAATGGTAAAAACTTCCAGTTTCTAAAGCTGCTTTAAAAATACAACTACAGTGAAAAGGTGGTTTTAGCATTGATTTAAGAGGGTAAATCTGAATACGACTCATTCATAAAATATTTTCAACACCATTTATCATTCTCCTAGCTATTTACAGATTTGTAGTCAGTTTTAAATAAACATGTTAACAATACATTTTTACTTAATTTTTACTTAATATATTTAAGTTTGTGGTTATAAGATAAAAAGCTTCACCTACCACTCTACCTGAAACTGATCAGCAATCTCCACATCAATAAATAGGCACAAAATCAGGCTGCTCGGTAGTATGAGCTGGACACACACACCTCTAAAAGGAGCATCCTGGCTGACAGCTGAAGGACCAAAAGGACATTTTTAGTTTTTAGGGATGCAGTTTAAATGGAAAAATGCCTGGCAAATCTTGGCATCATGTTTGTTGATGAGGAGGAGGAAAGATGGTTTGGCAGCTTGTAATAAAATTAAATTTAGTGTGTTCCCCGCAGAAGGACTGTCCTCGCTAAACTTGTTCAGTTGAGATGCCTTTGACCTTTGGTGCGTTGTTGAGAGCTAATGCCCGTTCCCATCAACCATGCATCATTTACATTTACATTTATGGATTTAGCAGACGCTTTTATCCAAAGCGACTTACAAAAGGAGGCTTTAACATTGAACTACGACGCAATTTACTCAGTTACCTGAAATATGCTAGGAGAGGATTTAACATTGATGATGACATTCATTTATAGCATTTAGGTAAACACATGAGGCCCAAGAACCATACATAGAGTGCTAAATAATATAATAAATAATATGCATCATCAACAGCGAGCGTTAAGCAACAAGGTAGTAGAGCGAACAAGCATGATGGGTAAATAGTTTGTCAGACATGCATTTATAAACACAGACAGACAGCTTCCATCTGTAGCCCCCTATTCAAGAAATCCAAAAACTGAGCTGGAAAGACTGATTGTAAAATAATTTAATCAGTGTTGAAGTGTTTACAGCCGTGAAGTTCTTAAGAAACAGGCAATTTTAAATGTTAATAGGTTGGGAAGAATGGGGTAGAATCGCCCTTAGCTGTTTTGTTGAAACAGCTAAGGGCGATTATGATTGAAAGCCAGCTTTGTTAAAATTAGTTTGTCTGTCTTCATTACAGAAACAAATGCTAGATCTTTTGCTACTTTAACAGTCCACAGAACTTTTAACTGATCACCAATGCAAAGTTCCCTCCTACTGCACATAACAAAGATAAAACAAAACAAAACAGTAAAAACTCATTGGAAGATACCTACATTTTGGAAATTACTTGAAGGAATCATTCTGATTACATTCATTTATAAGTTAATGCCAATCCTATTGAATTCATCTTCTGCAACAAAACTGAAGCTTATGGTGGAAATGGTGCATATTCCTTCCCCAATATTTATGCAGGGAGCATAGGCCTAGGAAACATATGAAGACAGGAGTAAAAAAGAAGGGTTAGCAGCAGGGACTAAAACCAGACTGATGAGTTTAGGGCAAGCTGTAGAGTCATTGTTCACACTGAAATGTTCCAAATTTGTTGATTTTTATTAATTTTATTGGTCATTAAGAACATAGGGAACCATAACAGTCTTATTCATATTGTCCAACATTACAACATGCTCTGCTGTCTTTTGACCGGCTGCATAACCTTAAACGCCTTCCTTCATTACACATTCATATGATCAGGCTCCGGTGAAAGATATAGCTGCATGCAGGGTAGAACAATGTGTGGAATGCAAAATAGCCCTGCTGGGATGCTTTTAATAGGCTTCCAATAAGTCCTGTCCTTGTACTTTCCTTCTTGCATGACTAGCTTTCGCCTTCTCAATTTGTCTTTTTATTTTATTTTATTTTTTTGTAAGAATCATGTGGTTATAAAACATTTGCAGTTTTGCTGAGTCTCATATTGTCTCAGATGGAAAGTGTAAGTGCTAAGAAGGGAACGGCAGCATTCTCGGCAGGGTCCGTTTTGCTGCAGGAGGAACTGGATTACTTTAAAAAGTAGACAGCATAATGTGAAAATTATATTTTGTGGAAAAATTGATGCAGCATCTAAAGACATCTGCCACAAGTGTACAAAAATGTAATGCTCATCTTAATCCTATAGAAATAAGTGTGGGTGGAGCTGAAAAGGTTTGACAAAGCGGCATTCAGGAGAAGGAAACCCAAACGTTGGACAAAAGTCGCCTAGTTTGAAGGCAATGCGACCAAATCCTGAAGAAATATGTAAACCTCTGATTTTAAAGACATTAGTAAATTAATCTCTGATACATTCTCTCTCTCTCTCTCTGTGTCTTTATCAAATTGTAACATTTAGCAAATAGAAATAAGAATGTTATCTAAATAACCTAAAAAAAAGAGAAGTTTGGTCTAATTTAACTTTAGATAGTGACAATAAAATATGTGTGCATTTTATTTGGTGTCATAAATATGTTGGGTTTTTTACACGTTAAAAATGGCACATTATCATGTTTATGATTGTTCAATTTGGCAATCTAAGTTTTTTGGGATATCCTTTGCATTTAAGTAAATGTGAAGTTAATGTTTTTATAAACATGTAAACAGAAAGAAGTATATTTAACTAATTTTAGTGTTGATCATATTTAGAAAACAGAAATCCAGCAGTTGATGTTCAGCATTTTAAACCTAAATCCAGAAATGAGAATAATTCCATGTAAATAGAAAAAAAAAGATTTTGATTTTGAGTTTCTTAAAAGATGTAGAATTATTTTATATATCTAATTTTCCAACTAAAATATCTGGGTCAGGATTTTAACTTGACTCCTGACACTTAGACTGAAAATATCATAGCAAACAAGGTTTCTAGTGAATTGTGTGACATCTGTTTGTCTGTTCTGCAGATTTGGGTGGCAATTAGTTTACTCATATTAACTCACTTTTTAAAGAAAAGCACCTTTAGTAGGAGTTTTACTTTTCGAAAATTGTTACCTTTATTTGAGAAACATTATTGTGAAGTAGCATTCCTCTTACTTAAGTAAAATATCTGAATGCTCTATTGTTTTAAATTAAAATGCACCAGATAAAGTCAAGACCGTTTATTATACAGTCAAACTTCTTTGGAGTTTTACAGTTCTAATGTTATTTTCTATCTTGCGAGCCACTAAAATAGTAAAATGGTATTTTATAAATTTGTCATCTTGAAAATATTTTATTTATATGATTTTTTTTTATTAGAGTCAATAACATAAAAGAATTTGCATCTTAAATTTTATGTCCCCCAATTTAATGACATAACCAGTTACTCAGTATTTGATTTGTCTTTTTACAAAATGCTTTTTTAATTTTACTTGAGTAAAAATATATTGAAGTTGTGCAACCTTTACTTAAGTACAATTTATTGGTTCTCTACCCTTCTCTGCTGTTCTGCTGCAACAATGAGATAATATCTAACCCACAGCTCTCGTATTTAACTCAGCTCAGGGTGATTTCTTCTATTAAAACCAGGTTTCATTTAACGTGAATGAACCAAAGTAGACCACTGATCCGTAGGCCTCTTTACATCTTTCAGCACGGGGCACAGTTTGACACCTGCTAACAAAATGGAGAGATCATTTGCATCTCTCAGATCAGCTGTGTCTAAACTCAATATGAGCAGATTTACAGCGTGAAAACGACAGATCAAATTAACTCGCCCACCACACTTTCAGTGAAATATAAACCTCCAAACTGCCTCCAAATCACGAGATGTCAAACGAGAGGCGTGTTTGAACGGAGGTCTGCCTGGCACACACAGAGGGTCATGCTGAAATTCGTCGCCAAGCAACAGTGATTTATGACAACCTGTTGCTCCGCATGCAGCAGCTTGCATGTCCTTCACTTCTCCACACCTCGAGTCACACCATTTATCTTGTTTGATTTTAACATTGGTGCACATCTTGAGTCAGCAAGTCTGCAGAAAAAAACTGCGTGTGGATAATTAAGAGCATAATTATAGTTCGTAACCAGAAACCTTTAGAAACGACAATAACAAACAGAGCTGAAATCTGCAAAATCCTAACAGAGTTAACTTATTTATCTAATTAAGCAAATAGAATACCAGAGGAAGAGTATAGATTATAAGATTATAAGAATAGTATAAATTATATGAGCATAATTTCAGACAACAGGAGTCAGTTTGGATGTTACACGTTATATTTTTACTGGATGCCAGAGCTTTTCATCTTCCCTCTTCTGCCTGGATCAAGATCACGAAAACTACTGGCCAATTTACAAAATCAACGATAATAAATCATTTGTTTAACAGGTTGGGTTGAACAGTGTGTTGTTTAGCAACACTCCAAACCAAACCAAATTCATATGCAAACACTTAGATGAAAGAAAATCTTGCAACACCTCTTGGAAACCAACTGTGAGTCAGGGTAGACAAACAGATCATCATCAGAGCTTTCATTTTGTTTTTTTGCAGACTACAACCTTGCTACTGGTTCGTCACGGTGTATAGGATTTCCTTACTGACCACATTAAGGTCACAGTTTTGTCCCCAAGATTGTGGGAAAGCAGGGCTCTACTTATTATGACAAACATGTACATCGCTGCAGACGGTGCCATCTTTTGGTACTGTTGCTCCATTTTTCCCCTGTGAACCAGACTATCCATTGATGACACTCTATTTGCTTTTTTTCGCTAAAATCAGATTTGTTTTCTTTTTGTACTACTGATTAAATGACATGGATATTGATTCATTTTGATGTTGAACAATGGAAGCCAACTGTGTCGCCACAAGATCAGAACAAGATGAAGGAAGCTAAGAAAAATTAAAGCTAACCTAAAAACTGCTTGCTTGAGACATCGTTTACGTCCAGGTTTACCAGGTCTGGCTTCTTCTGGTGCGGAATTATGGTAAATGTTTACATCAGTGATGTAAAGGTTAGATAAAACGCAACATGACCATCTGATCGCAAATAAATCGAAAACTATTGGATACATATTGAAATTAGTATGAAATACTGAAATGGCACGAATCCAATTTTTGGTAGGGGTAAAAATATTGGCTTTGAGACACCCTTAAAAATGTCAGATTTGCGTCGCAGGTGGTCATAAAAATCAACCTATCATCTTGTCTTATAAACCTCCGGGACCAAGATCTTAGAGGCCGTGAGTTTCATCTCACGGTCAGTTGAAGCCGTCATCGTCAAAAAGCAGAGACCGCAGCCTGAGGCCCTCAACGCAACAGTTTGCACCAAACTTTTATAGAAAATCCTTCACAAACATTCGTGAACGCACCAAATACTTATATTTAATGTCGTGTTTCAAGTTATCCCTACCAACTGGCATATTATATTTCATTCCTGGCCAAATCTTCTTCTCTCAGCTTGTTGTTTCAGCTCATACCACGTTTTTGAAAGGCTGACACCAGAAGCGACGAGTGAAATCTGTCTCGGAGGAACACGGTGAGTCATTCTGAGAACAAACGCTCTGGTGATCTAAAGACGAGCTCAAAACTGAGCCTCCCCAAAATAAAAGGATGTTCCTCACCGTTAGAGGTGTGGACTAAATACAGCCGGACACAGAAAAGGACCTGATGTAATGTTGACACAGGGATTATGGTCTTGAACGTCGACTCATCCCTAAAATAAGTCCACGGATCCAGTCAGCTGTCGATCAAATGGTCCAAATGTGAACAACCATGTGATAGCTAATGTTATATTGGTAATGCAATATCAATTTTAGCATTGGTGAGAATTTTAAGTGATGTGAATAAATACTAAAATGTGGAACAAAACAAAATGTCTCAACAAGTTAGGCTACCTCCTACATTTATTTGCACTTAAAATGGCTAAAATGACACACTGGTGCGTCACACCAGGAGAACATTTGTACTCATGAAGGAGCCATGCACTGTTTTAACATTGTGAAGACTCTGAAACAGAAAAGGCAAAACCTCAGAAAACCACACTAGTGTTACTGTAAATGGAACAGGATGACCCTTATTATCTAGGATTGAATCTTTATTATTCGTGTTCTTTCATCGTGGGAAGTTTATAATTGTCATTTTTTGATACTTCTGACACATTTCAAAAGGTCTAAAAAGAATGAGTCAAAACAGCCAACAAGTCCGGGCCGGACCATCCACAAACTTTCCTCACTTATCTATTGTCTACTACTATTCTCATTTGATAAATTATCTAGTATTTGGGCAAATAAATTAGTTCTCTCTTGCCCCCCCCCACCCACGTTATAGAAATTATATTCAATTCAACTCAGTATATTTATTTAGCACCAATAAAATAAAATAAAAACATGTCCTCTGGAGGCTTTTATAAGAGAAATAATTTCATAAATACATTTCAACTGATCAGTTATCAAATAATGCATCAAATCAGTTCATCTAGTTTAAAAAAAATGCATAAATTAGTCAAATCAACATTTGTATTTTGTTGAGTGAATGAAATCATAAGCTTGTGCAGCAGTTTTGTATAACACCACCCACTTGTTTCTACTGTTTGATATTTACAGCATTGTAGCTGCTTATGCCCAACATAGACCAAAACAGCATATTAAATTTAATATTTTACAGTACTATCATCTATAATATTAATTGACATATTCCCATTTCTAATGTTTATGAATTTAACTTTTTTGCACAAATTTGACACATTTTGACTGAACGGACAAATGAATTAGCATACAGCAATTATAAATCATTAAGTTATACTTATAAAGATCACATTTAGATTTTAGTAGCAAAATTTCCAATCTTACTAGTAAAAAAAATTATTACCAAGTCTCCAATAACTGAAACGTCCAGCAGAGGGCACAAAAATAATGTCATTTTAATCTGTTACTCTATAAATACCCAGGTAAACTTTCTCTAAACTATGTAATTTCTTCTTTAATATCTCATGTGGAAAACCCAAGTCAGAGATAGTAAGACTCTCATTTAACTTTTTTTGTAACTTTGCATCAGTTAATTTAAATGCGTATTTCTTTAAACAAAGAAACAAGTAATAAATACTTTATTTTTTCCACATTAGTAATAAAATTGCAGTCACATGTCTCCTCTTTACTGTTCAAGTTTAAGATGTAGAACAAATATTTATCCTCCTTAAATAGCATTATGTACAGCCGGTAAAATCTGAGCGTTGTTAAACAGTGAAAACAAACAGCTGGTTATCGTCCTCCGCCATTGGCTGCTCCACCGGCGGCGCCTCCTCCCGATTGGTCCTGGGCACCGGACATCATCAGGAAAAGGACGAGAGGCACGATGTACATCCACTGAGAAAAAAACACAGAAATAACTACAACAGTTCAGCATTTATAGGAAGAGAATGAACTGTGATCACTTGCATGTATTTGGAATAGTTGATTTATTTCTTGCTAGATTTGGTCAAATTTACTACCCAACAGAAGGGAAGAAAATGTTACAAGTAACTCCAGGAGGTTAGAAGAGAGACAAGTGTTAAGATCTGACGATCAAACACCAAACACATTTAGGCTTTAATAATTTTGGGGTTCAATGAATTTTAAGAAACCGTCAGCCTAAAAATGTATTTGGTTTTTCCATTTCTGAGAAGGCCTAACAGAAGAAAAAGAAGGAAGAAGTGAAAAAACTACAGCTTGTGTTTTAGTTAGTCCCACTGGTAAAAAGTTAATGGTGCGTTTCATTTGTAGTCGAATCTTGAAAAGTAAAAAAAATCCACTAAAACGCCCCAACAAGGTCGAACTTTTTGCTGAGAAAGACATATTTTTGGGATCCAAAATGGCCACTCTTTTAATCAACAATAGTAAACTGGTGGAAATACAACCTACAAAATTGTTCTGTTTTTCCCCCAATCAGAAAAAGTTTAATATTTTTGTAGTTTTCCAATTTATTTCTACCAGACAAACATTTTGTTTCTGTTTGTCACGGTTGATGATTGCTCTGTGGATGCTTGCTTTACTCGTCCCTCCCAAGAGAGCGAACAAAACAAATGTAACGCACTATAATTACAGAGAGAAAAGGAAGAGAAGGGGGAACAGGATGATCCACAAGTAAGAGAACTGTACTTCAGTGGGAATCAGCTCTGCTCTCTGCCGCCCCCTGCTGGGGGCTGGGCCGAATTGGTGAACATGAGGAAGATGGCACCTCCCAGAATCAAATACCACTGGAACACAGCAACACAGCATCACTGGACACACAGCGAGGCATAAACACAGCACAGAAAAACACGAAGGCAGGAGGGTCGTAACAGCCGGAAACCGGAAAACTTACCTGAATAATGTCAAATACGTTTGACATCCAACTGCCGTGCGAATTTTCAATAAACTTTTTAAATTTTGCAAAAAACATAACAATCCAAGATGCGATGGTTTGTTGATTGAGTGTGTTTCTATGTAATGGTTTGAGGTCAACAAGGTTACACTAAGCATTACGTCGTCAAATGTTTACATTAAGGATAGCTGTAATAAATAGTAAGTATTAGAAAAGGTTTGCTGATCAAAATTTATTTGGCAAATGTGTTTCCATCTCCACTAAAGTGCTTCTCAGAAAAAGCAAAAACCCTAAAAAATAAGACGGAAACACGGATACTGACGTAGGCACGATTGATGAGCTGTTGAATAGCAGCAATGTAGGTTGCCAAAATGTTCATGTGTGCTTCCCTGTTTTTACAGTTCTATCAATGTAAGCTGTAATTTGCATTTGTAAACATTTTAACACCTAGACTTAAAAATTTTAGTTTTCAAGCGCTCATTGTATCAGCCAGCGGACTGGCAGTGCACAGCAACATCCGTCTGACGTCTTTTTACATATCTGATTAGCTTCAGAGTAAACTTTCACTCACATATTTGGCGAAGAACGATTTCTGCTCTTGTGGATTTTTCCCTTTCTTCTCGGTTTCTTGTTCCATCCGTTCCAGAAACAGACCAGTCTCTGGTCTGGAATACGAAAAGATTTTAATTAATCAAATAATTTAATCAAACAAAAACCCCTAAATTCAGGCAGATCATGTGGAGCTGCAAGAAATATCCACAAAGAAATCAAATCAACTGGGACAACAAGCTTCACAGCTGCAGGTGAACATGTTCTATCTAATAACAATGCAACTTCAAACAAAACTCATGCGCTTTGTCCTTGTTAAAATTTCATACTTTTGATATTTTAATGTTCAATAGTTCCCAGTCTTTTTTGTTCATCTTAAAATTTGATAATTCTATCAGTCAATCAGAAATTGGTTAAAAAAAAAACATAACTTCCTGTTAGAAATAAAACATTGCACATGTGCAAATCAACATATTAGCGTGACATTCCTCTTATCAAAAACAGTTTAAACAGGAAGTATTTAGCTTTAAGATATTGCTAACATGTCTCCAAATTGAACCCATATTATGATTAAAAACAAGTTTGTGAAGCCTAAATATGTCTTGAAACGCTTGAGTGCTTTCAAAATAACAAACCTGCTTCAAAATAATAAACCTAGCCTTAAATCAAAATCCCGTTAGCTGTAAATGAAGGAAACCGCAGACTGACCCCGGTGCGTTTACAGGAGGCACGATGCTAAGGGTTGTGTTGAAAACCTCCAGATCAACTTCATCCTCGACCTCAGCACCCCGGCAGGCTCCTGGTAAGGTCACAATGGAGACGCCGATGAGGTATCCGGAAACATCCGTGTGAAGCGTGATCACGTCGCTCAGGTGGGACTCCACCATCGCGCACTGAGAATCACAGCAAACATGCTTAAAGGATTCCATAAGAGACATTTCAATTCAGCTTAACTACTTTCACTTTAGTGACCCGCGATATTTCAGCATTACAAATATTAGTCATTTTTTTAAAATATCTGTAAAGGTAAAAAAAATGTAAAAATTAAACCAAACTGATGTTAACAACCGATATTTATCTCCATCATTTTGCCATTTGTGTTTATGAAGGGGCGGGGCTTCGTCACATGGTATCATTGGTCATGTGACAGTGATATTTCTTAAATATAGAAACAGTAGTTTACAACAACCGGCATTGCTTTAACTACTTGTTAGCAAACACTGTTGTAGTGATCATGCCTCTGTATGCTGGGTAAAAGCTGCTAAATAGAAATGGTGGCATGGATTAAATGCTGGAACAGACTGGCTGTGTTGGTGTGCTTATATAGGAAATTTAAGTCTCATTTTATTTATTTTTTCCTGAAATCGTATCCGACGTCATATATCCATATCGGTTTGGGATACCTCTACTATGGATGCCAGGAATGTGGGATGTTTAAAGCAGAAAGACAAGGTCAGTGATGTGGTTGGTTACAAATGGTGTTGAAATATAGAGATTTATGAAAAAACAATAATAAATGAAAAAGGGGTAAATATCAGTTATGCAGCACAACAATATTAATATCAGGTATTGGTATCGGCTAAAATGTTTGTATCGGTGCATCCCCTATTCAGTTTATTCTCAACGCATCTCATCTCAAGGCACTTCATTAAAAGTAATTTTAATCCAGTCCTAACACAACTGATCACAGTTATCAAACAGTGCATCAGTTTAGTTTATTATTAAAATTGCCGTAGAAGTTTTTAAATCTGAAGGAAACCGAGCAGATTGAAACAACTTGATGGACCCAGGTAAGTCATTTTTGTTTTTCAAAACACAAAACATAAAAATGAAGTTTTAATGTTAGAATTTAGTTGAAAACAACTCTACATGATCTATTTTAGTGACAGGAACCATATTTGATCATATTTTAAAGTTAAATACGTACAGCTCTGACGAATGCTGTTAGGTAACCTTCCATCTGCCACTCTGTCTGTCGGTCCGCTAGTAGGAAAATGCGAGGCACTCTGATTCTGTACAGACCATCAACAGCAGCCACATCCTGGGAAGCAGGTCCAGGTGTCTGTTATGTTTCTGTTCACTTAAAAAAAATATTAAAAAAAATCTTAGCAAATGATTCACCTTCAGTTTGCCTCTGTCCTCCTCCGACAGCTGGTTCTGAGTTAGAGAGACACTTGGCTCGCGACCAGTTTTCAACAGCAAAGATCCGCGTGACTGAAACTTTGCCACATCATCTGAAAAGCAAGATAAACACAACAAATGACAAACGGCTAGAAATGCAAGAAGTGGATTTGTTAGTTGCAGCTACAACCAAAAATTATTCCAATAGCCTAATAGACTAATCGCACTAAATATGATTTGTAACTCTAATCCAATCATTTGAGAGCTTAGGCCTCACTTCTACAATGTAAATCCAGCTATATTGCTAGGTACGCGTCCTGCGTTTAAATCTGAAAGGACGCAGTAAATTCACCATCCATGCGTCTTAGGGATAAAACTCATTTTTCTCATGGAAAACGACACATTTTGAACAATAACTTAAAATCACAGTAACTAGCAAAAAGAAACCTGTCAGCTCACCTGACAGCTGTTTCAACCCATTTGCCATCAACTCAGCGTTGCCATGACCTTTTGAGCACTGTATCGCGAGTTGCTAGTTTCGCCGCTACAACAGGGGCGCCCAATACGTCGATTGCGAGAAGAGTGCTGGTTAATTGCATAGCATTAAAGAAAGTAGATGACCGCATCCATCCTTCCGTTGGTCTTTTATTCACATACTGTGCGCCAGGCAGCTAACTGATATACATTTAAGCACGCATGCTCTACGTTAGCTTTTCAATCAAATGTGTTGTAGACTACATTTAATTAAAATATACTTAATCCTAAAAGCACAAAATAAAAAATAATAAGGATTCAAACAATATAAGGTTAAATTTAGCAGTCAGAGAAGATGCCACATTCATGTGCTGAGTGTACCAAACGGTTTACTGAACAAACCAAATCTCAAGGCATTACCTTTCACAGGTAAGAATTAAAAATTACTTTTGATTGTATTTGGGCATTTTACGTACAGAATTTGCTACCTTTTTGGCTAATACATATTAACCGTGAATAGTAATGCGAATGCCCTGGGTGAAGCCATCTACGGTGAAACAACCAAGACATCTTTCCTTCTTAACTAAATTGGCCAGTAGTAACTACTCTTGACTGTTGCTAGTTGGTTTACTAGCTTTTCTCATGCTATGTAGGTTTCCCAAAGACAAACAGATGAGAAAGATACGGGGAAACAGCTGACAGAAGGGAAGGGTTTTTTGCGAGTCCATCATCCATGCTCTGCAAAGAGCATTTCAGACAGGACGATTATGACAGGACAGATCATACAGTCAGGATCAGACCTGAGTTGTTCCTTCAGTCTTCTGTTTCCCAGCTCATCTCCACAGACTAGGTGTATCACTTTGCTGCAAGGATACCATAATTTAGTGCCACAGTATGCTGAAAATGTTTTACCCCTGAATGTAAAGAAATCAGTGATTTTTTGTACACTCTTCAATTCAATCAGGGTATAAGGTAGAGATTGTAGATTTTTTTACTATATGGTTGGTCTCCATGTATGGATATTATCTTGGTAACTGTGTATGTATACGAGTTGTTTGTATGTGTTTTAGTGGGCTGCAAAAACCATCCCTCAGCCAGGAAATGTAGCAGCATAGGAGGAGATCATGGCCCTGTCTGCTTTGGAGATGTCCTCTTCTACAGCAGCAGAAGCAACTGAAGAGATTCCATCCGCTTTTGTTAACATTCTTGTTTTATTTTGTGACCATAGCCATCTACCAACCCGCTTTGGTAGATTTGCTGTCTTCACCGCTTTCAAATAAGACATACTTGTTTTATGCTTTATGCTAATTGGAGTTGTAGATTCAAAATAAAATTTTTGATTTATTTTTGCTTTTATTATACGCTCATCTTTAGGTGAATTTGCTGAATTTTGGTCTTCTGCTCCTGCTCAGACAGGCAACTGTTTTTAATGATTTCTATCACTATCAAGGGTGTCCAAGTTCAGATCTTATGAGTCACTATCCTTCCATTTTTAGATGCATCTTTTTTCCCTACAAACCTGAATCAAATAAGTGCCTCGTTAAAAAACCTTTGCAAAGCTCAAAGATGAGGAGTTTTCAATGTTTTGATCTTGAGATCCGCCTAAAATATGTAGGTTAAAGCTCTTGAGGACCTAACTCAGGCATACTTTCTAAATTCAGCTTCTATTCTACCATAGACAATCGGAAAAATGCAGCTACATGGATAAGATAAGTATAAATTAATTCAGGTGGTTCGCTAAAATGAAAATGTTTTAAAATTTAAAACAGCCTAAATTAAAAATATTTAATGTAATCTTTCATGCATTTTTATAAACAGATTTGATACAGACTTTAAGCTAGCTTAACATGCTGTGTTAGCTTGGTAAGCACAAGGCTGCTAAGCAAGCGAACTAGCATGAGAAATGACCTAAAATGATTCATTTTCTTTATAAATCAAAACACATTTTTACCGAGTTCAAACGAGTGTTCAAGAGGAACAGAGAAACCACTCAGCTCAGCCTCCAATGGTTCACCGGCCTGAAAATAACCAGAGAGTCTGTATTACTCCTCTAAATTGGCATTCGACCCTAATGCCTGTCATATTATCGGAAATAAATAATAATAATAAAAGAAGAACCAGTTATTTAAGTCTCACCTTTCGTCCGTTATTACAGCATACTAAATTTGCCCATAACGACACCAAAAGCATGAAGAAAACAGAAACTTCAGACGGTAATAGAGGAGCCATTTTTGCTAAATGTGAAAACCGGAAGATGGCGGAAGGTGCAACGTCATTCAGGCTTTCAAAATAAAAGCTTCCATCTAGCCGTCGTTACAATTAAAACTTCATGTATTTTTTTACCTTAATTTTGAATTGGCATTATATTCGTCTTTAATCAATTACAATGCAGTGAAAAATAAATAATATAAAAATATTTGTGGTCATAAGCATATATAAATCATATACATCACTTTAAATAAAATGTCTACTTGTGTAGGAGAGGCCTGATGAGTCTAATAGTTGGAATGTCATCCTGAGATACACAGCCTGTATCCTCTGTTTTATTATTATTATTATTTATTTTTTGTTGTTTTCAAAAAACATGAAAGCTAACCACAAAACTGTCTTAGTATTTCCAGTCCCATTAACTTACTGCCTGCTATGGAGGATGGCGTCTTATACGGAGTCTTTTATTTTCCCCTAGAAGTTACTTCCACTTAGAAGCATGTGATTCCTCTCTACTTTCACCCCATGCTTGCGTAGGATGAATACTTATTGGATAGAAGATTTGTTGCAGATCAGTTTTTCTTTGTATTTGGCATTTGGATGAATGCATCTTGTATCTGAATTATTTTACGAAAACATGCAACACAAAAGTGATATTTAGTTAAATAGCAAAATCATGATATCTGCTGCAATTAAAGCTTTTTTTTTATTCTTTCCAATCTTGTCAATCTTCTTGATATTCTCTAAACATGTCACATTTTGCCGTGTTCTCCATCATTTGTTGATCAACACTAAAAATGTTTAATATTAACCACATGGACCTATCCTCAAGATTTACATTTGTTATGTTGTGTCATTGTAGATTAATATAGTAAAATCAGCAATGTAATAATTAAAATCAAACATGGGGAGAGTCATGTTTGTACATTTTCATGCATAGACTCAGCCAAAACCAGAAGAGGGTGCTAAGAGACCACAAAAGATCTCCTGGACCTCTTTCTGATCTAAAAGCTTTTTGTATAAAAAAACAATATGTATATCCCACTGGAAGGAAAGTAATTTCTGCTTTAAAATCCATTAGTCAGCAGTCATACCTTGACTTTTGCCAAAATTTTTGTTTGTCAGATTAATGGGGTGAGTTTAAATTAAAGCTTATTGAGCTTCTGGCTGTAGCTGCTTTAATCCCAACCCTTGGATGTATGAGAGTTTTACTGTGACATGTTCACATTAAGCTGGAAAAGACAGCTGTACACATCTGGCATCCGTCCCAAGAGACGGTTGCAGCTTTACTGCCTGGATAAAATAACTTCTTTAACTGTGGGAAGCTGTGACTATTTTATTCCTGCAGCACAAAAATTCGACTTTCACATAGTTACAAGAAAAGTGAAACATATTTATGGAAGTGTAACTGAATTTCAATTATTACATAATAAGATCTTGAAATCTATATATATCTATATGAAGACATTACAAACATGGCTGTATGGTGCATTTGTTGCACTGCTGCCTTGCAGCAAGAAGTCCTTTGTTCAACTCCCTGACAAGAACCTTTCTGCATACTTTGCATATTTTCCAAGTGAATGCACTGGTTCTCTCTGGGTACTCCAACTTTCTGCCACTTACCGAAAACATATTAGATAATTTCTTTTCTCTAAATCGTCCCCAGGTATGAGTGTGTTGTTTTGCCAGTATGTCTGTGTTGCCCTAGAAACCTTCCTGTCACCCAGTGACCTCTTGAGGCAATACCCCATTCTGAGATGAGTGTGTAGATGTTTATAAAAAACACTATACCTAAATTTAGCTTTATTTCTATTAAAAGTATGTCAAATTCTTATCACGTTATTATTACTTGCTACGTATTTGTTTAGAATATACGGAGGACTTTATGTGAGAACAGCAAAGACAAAAATACAAGAAAAGAAAAGAACAAAGTTAAGAAAAATTAATATGGTACGATTTAGAAATAAAAAAATTCAAATAATGAAATAGAAATGTTTAAATTACTAAGTTGATTAAACATATACTATTTAAATTATCCTTTCTAGTACTGTTAATTATACTACTACTAATACTACTAAAAGTAACACTACTAAAAAGGTTTTATTTGTTTAACCAAAAATAAACTATTACTTACAGCTAATATTGCTACATTACAATTATGAAATAGAAAAATGATAATAAAAACACTTCCAGCTTTTTTACTTCTACTTAAATAGTTATTATTATTATTATTATTATTAATATTATTATTATCAAAGACGATAATGAAAAAGGTAACATAAAGTTTTAGACATTTTGCACATGTCAGTGTGAGTTTCTTTCAGCCACTTCTCCAGTTGGCCACAGGGGCTCACCAGTGGTCCTCCTCTGCTGGAGCTCCTTCCACCCCAGGTGCGCCTGGTTGGCGCTGATGAGGTGGGCCAGTACAAGAGGAGTGGTGGATCAGCTACTCGTCGCCTGAGTGTTTGTTTACTCCCGGTAAAACCTAGTCTCAGTGACAAACTCTAGTGTCTCTAGCCTTTTGAATGCTTCTCGTTGTGCCTTTAGTTGTTCCTCGTTTTTGTCAAGATTTTTATTTGCTACTTTGTTTTTCCCACGCCTCTAACAACTGTTGTGTTCACCTCAGGTTACTTTGATCTCCAGAACTCAAATCCACCTCAGGATCCTCTCTGGTTTCCCTCGTCCATCTGGTTCCCACTCCTCTTGGCTCAGCTAGGTCTGCCCGCTCCAGCATAACTCCATCAGCTGCACTAACCCCCTGGACTACAGCTTCACCGTCTCTGCTGAAAGAAACTCACCACTCACTCCTCCCTGGAGACAACAGTTTACTTCATCCAAGTAAGATCGTTGCTGTCTCCCGTTCCTCGCCACTCGTTGCTGTCTCCCGTTCCTAGCCACTCGTTGCTGTCTCCCGTTCCTCGCCACTCGTTGCTGTTTGCCCGTTGCTCTCTCTAAACAACACTGTAAATATCTCCTGAGAGTTCTCATTTCATGTGGGTCAGAATCTTAAGTAATATGACAGCACGTTTGTTGAATTAAATAAAACTTTGAGTTTGCTGGTTTCCTCTCTGAACATTTATCAGAAGAATTCGGGCAGGTGTAAATTCTCAGACAAGATTACAAATGTAGAGTCCATTCATCATAAGACATTGTTGTTTTCTCGTTCCTCAATACATGCAGCATTCAACTCATAGGACAACGTAACTAGGTCCTATCCTATTTACACATCGCATTGACACATTTGAACATCAGTAGAGTCTGATTGCACATTGTTCCGTGCAATATGAATCCAATCCCCTATGTGTGTCTAAGTATGTAACTTTTGTTCCTATCGCTTTCCTTATCTGTCCCATAACCCTGGCCTCTCCGCTGCCATCCATCCTGATCTGACCAATGAACTTTTCCCAGAAATATTTATAGCTATCTAGATTTTTATACCGCCTCAAGGATTCCTTCGTTTGCGCCTTTTAAAGGTGTCAGCAAAAAGCATCAACAGGCCATGAGTAAACATCAAATAATGTCCATGATGTAGAATGTTGTTCAATATTACAACTATTATAATATCATTACAAGAGTATATTGTATAAAAGTACGTTTGATTAAAAAAAAACAGTTGATCATGTCTGAGTTTTGAATTTGATGCAAGTCCATGATAAAATTATACATTTTTAGAGATTACCCAATTATGACTTTCAAACCTTCAATGTGAGGTCTATAAAGGTCCACATCATATCATGAAGTGTCCTTTGAAAAATGATGAACCAAGACTATTATTATTTTTATTATAGTTTAGGTTATTTTATTCCGATAGTCTCAGTGTCTTAGCAGTGTTATACCTGCAGAAACGCTATGCTTCGTTGTTCTTCGGTTCCTGTCCTGGAGGCAAGGAATTCTGACTCCAGCTTCTATAGTAATTGAACAGAGGCTGTGGTTGCTAAAGGCCCTTTGAGGAGTTTGGGTCAGCAATAGGACAAACCCCCCCCCAA
The DNA here is from genome assembly GCA_032876305.1 of Orestias chungarensis. Taxonomy (NCBI): domain Eukaryota; kingdom Metazoa; phylum Chordata; class Actinopteri; order Cyprinodontiformes; family Cyprinodontidae; genus Orestias; species Orestias chungarensis. Next base: position 454,719 of record JAVLVB010000226.1, on the reverse strand, counting down.
AAACTAAACATCAAATGTAGCTGGGAATGATAAAACCTTTAAATAGAATATGTTCTGTATTTTTTGCCAAATGTAATTGATATACTCTGTTTTTATTGTCTGAAGAGCTCTGTTGACCCAAAAATAAACTCTGCAGGGAAAGGATTCATCTGTCTGCTGGGGGGTAAAAAAAATGCATTTTCATGCTGACAGTTTTGTTTCCAACAATAATGATCCTAAAGTCTGAAGATACAAAAAGTCGGCGCTATTTTTGGGTCTCTAATTGATTTAGACTTTGTTTTTGGTTCACAGATTTCTTGTCAAATGTACTCAGTAGGATATTGTCAAAAGCTGCATGTTTATTCTATTTGATAGTGACACAAGGGTCTTAAATTAAAGCGTTATGTTTCCACAAACTCAGATTTTAGTGTGCTTTGCAGAATACAAAATCACCCATCCCTCCACCAACCCAATTAGCATAGAGGCTACTATAAAAGAACAGCAGATGTGCTTGAGATCATTGTCTTCTTGTTTAAGGCAGGGTTTCCCGTAAAGAAAAATGTATAGCCATGATAATATTTCATCAAACTGGCGTCACGTGCAGGAAACAGCTGCTAAGAAGGTTGCAGATGTACGAACAACTCTGTAGTTCATCAAGATCTTCAACGTGAAAGATGTGATTGGGATTGTGCAGAAAAAATAAGGATTCACATCAGAAAACCAATGCAAACTTATTTTTTCTTTTTTATTTAATTTTTTTTTTTTAGATAATTTAGAAAACATTGTTGTTGGAGAGAAAAATGCAAAAGCTATCAGAAGTTAAGACTTAAGCATATCGCTGAATAGAGAATGGGATAGAATCATCGACTTTTTATAACAATCCAACAATTTGGTGTTGGGTTAGGGTTAGGATTAGCTCTCTGTGAAGTCTTATGGAGCGCTGAAAGGCTCAACAATTAAAATATTGGACTTGTGTTCATAAAACATCACCACGAACATTTTAGGTCTAAAAAAAAAGTGATTAAGAAAGAAGAATAGAGAATAAACTCTAACAAACCAATCCAGGGACAGTTCTCCTGGATTGCCACAATAATTACACAGACCAAGAAAAAACCTGGAGTTTTTGTTAAAGTGAAACATGCTTTTGTTTTTCTATTAATTAAGGGGCATTAAAACCTCATATAGTGTATCTGTCTGGTTTTAATGTACACATACACTTCATGTACTGGTAATATTAGTTTCATCATTGTTTTTAAATTAAATTACATTTGGATTTATTGTTTGTAGTTATTCTTTGGTAAAATGTTTTCCTTTTAGACACCAAACTGCCAAAACGTGTACATAAGTATGTTTTTCTGTTTGATGGCGTCATCAGTTACTCATTACTTAAGTAGCTCTTCACAACTTGACTCATTTCTTGGATGACTACTTTTCACTTTTCGTCTAGTAAAAAAAAGTGACTCCGAGCACAACTTCTGGGTACTCTACCTACCTCTGGGTACTGTTTATGTTAGAAATTAATGCAGTTGCTAAAATGAATGGAAGAAAATACAAAGTCCCAGTATGACTAGAAAAGTGTGTCTCAGTTTGACTCTTCAGCTTTTAAAGGTGGTGCATCTTTGTGTGGAGCATGTGGAGATATGATTCCCATGGGCTCTGTCTTTGAAACCATCCAGGCCTTCACAGTTTTGTTTTCCTCATACTAGGACAGCTCATTAGTCTCTGCCATCCCCATAAACGATTGTGTTACGTTAGTCCTGCTAGTCATAGATGAAATCACACATTTATGTACAAATGTCCCAACTATATGGTTGCTGCTCAAAAACAAAGTGAGCAAAATAAATAAAAGCTTCTTTTTTTTAAAACTTATTTTCCTATTAGCCGTGGCTTGACAAACCGCAGATAAATAAAGTTAAGCATTTCATGCAAAACACTGTTTTGTTTTAGGTTTATTGTTTATTTTTCTACAAACAGTTAAGTGTTTGTATTGCTGTGAACTCACTTGCCCATACTAAAGGCATATTCGTATTCATACTAACTCATATGTATTGAGTTAGTATGTGCTTTCTTGTTTATATCTTTTGGATCAGTTCAGTCGATGTTTTGCCCTTAAGAAATTCCTGTTTCACTCTTGTACATCAGGGGGCAACAATGCAGTGATTTATCCAGTTAAAGTACAGGGGTTTGAGTGATTTATTACCCATAATTTTAGCATCCTTGTAGTTGATTGTTGATTGTATTGCGAAGCGTAAATATAAATGCACTAGATTTACGCACATATAAAGTGTCCTTTAAACTCATGGTGAAAACAAAGTAAACCCTCTTTAAATTCACATATTTTCTTAAAATGTATTTGTGCATCTCATTTTATTTTTCCGGCAGTTATATTTGGACGTATTTTTTACACAGTTAACATGGTACAGTTTTTTCTGAACACAAGTTATAAAATTGAAATACTCCTAGTTCCGTGATCCTAATGAGACCCATTTACTGTAGATTGATTACATAAACGAGTTGTATGTGGGTTCCAAATTGGTCCACAAGTAGCTGTTACGAAAGTTTGCTGAACACGTACTGCAGTACAACAACATAGACATCTCAGAGGAGCGCCATGTTTACCTCGGTAAAACAGACGCCGCCGTCTGTTGGTAGATTCTAAAGTTGTTGATCAATGGAAGCCGACAGTATTGTCACAAGATCAGATCAAGATAAAGGAACCTGACAAAAAAAAGAAGCTAAACTAGGCACTGCCTGTTTTGCCCTTTGTTTAGATCCAGATTTACCGTGTCTGGTTTCTTCTGCTCCAAAATTATGACGTACGTCTCATGTTAATGACATTAAATTAGGTTCTTTAAAACTGCAGATGGTGTGAAAACAATCGGGTATTATCCAAATTACGACCAGATCTATAACAAAAATCATATTTGTGAGAACAGAGCAAATGGTCATTCCAGCTTGATATTTCTTGTCGGTTTAACACGAGGCATAACATTTATTTTAGCTTCCTTGAAGTCGACACATATTGAATTATTCAGAATTCCTTTAAAATTCTTTTTAATTACTTTAAACTCTGTTGATTAAACAGATTCATATCCAGTATTTGTGTTTTTTTTAATGAAAAATCCTCTCATTTCCAAAAAATATATCTCAAATGTTTCTCCTACAAAGTACATCCTGTTGACAGCTGCAGAAATCAGGAGCAAATGTGTTGGTCAGAACCCCTATTTTAAGATCACATGACCGATACTTGTATAGACTAATTTAGTATTCATGCTCTCCACCCTCTCCATTTCCTCCTCAGCTATTTTTTTTAACAAAGCCTGCTGCTCTGGCAAGGATGCTTGAGCTTCATGTTTAGATTTTTGGAATGCAGATTCCTCCCAAGGGTCTCGGATATGTAGCTTCGAGTCTCCCACTGACACAGAAAACTGCTGGAATACTCTTTAAATTGATTTTTAAAGCCCAATCCAGATTTAAAAAAATACTAATAGTGTAAAAGCTGCAGAGCCCAAATGTGCCCATTAGGAAACAAAATAGGTTGAGAAATTCGGCCGGATTAAAGTAAACGAGCAATTTACAGTCGGTTGAATCAAGGCTACGTACAGCAGACAAATGAGAATCAAATACAGTTTTTGCTTTCCCACATTCCAGTTTGTCTTGACAGCGTGAATGGCCTAATTTTGATTTTATAGAATCCCCTAAAAATCGGAATTGTTTCACTTTCATACATGCAACTAATTTGGAAAACGTTTCTGGTCTTGTCCCATTTTCTCTGACTTCTTATGTCATTGACGTGAGACATACAGGAATTCACAGCTTGTGCCTTATGAACAGATAATGAACCCTACTGCAGTCCCAAAGTCCTCATCTTTGCTGCAGGCAGAGCTGAGTCTGCCTCAGATCATTCCTCTAAAGAGCATTGTATTTTTCTCAACAACAGCCAGGTTCTTCCCAGAATCCACCACCTGTATGTCCTTTCCCAGGTTGTTCATCTGAAGTTCTTCATTGTCTGTTTGGTGGTTTCTGCTTCCTTCCATTTACATCCTTCCTTTATACCTTTTCTTACAGGTTCTTTCACTGTTCTTTGGCTTCCCCTTTATATATATTTGTTGTATCTCCAGTGACTTGGGCCGGACTGGGAGATTTTTTCAGGCCAGGAGTCAGTCATGTAACCAGGCCACCCTGGGCTTGCCACGCATGCATGTTCCCACCCATGCAGGTTCACACCCAGACCTAAATGCATGGGCACAAGCAAAACGCATTTGGCGCGTGCGCACACAGATTTATAGCCAATTCCAAATAAAAGGCCACCTATTAGACCTACTGTACTTTCTGAGGTTGTAATATACAGTAATTTTACTGCTGTTACTGCACTAGTACTAACATAATAAAGATTATACACAATAATAAGTGTCTAAGTTAGAGCTTTACATGGAAAAATCATGGAAAAAATCAACTACCTCAGTGGCAGATTATCATACCGGGGAATACTAATGAACCCCAACCTACAGTAAATCCAAGGTTGGAATACACAAATGTTCATGTTTGATCTGGGATACATAACAGCAAATGGGCAACAGACAGAAATATTCAACAACCTAATCACTTAATAGAAAAACACTGTAACGCCAAGAAAGCTATTATTACAGTTGAGAGCCATTTATATCTATGTTAGCATCTGGTAGTGTTCATGTGTTGTTGCTCTACTGTAGAAATGGTTTTGTAACTTCTCCCAAATGCTCTCCGTCTCCTGAAGTACAAGCAGGACTGGTGTCATCACCATCACCACCTTTCAATAGAAAAACAGACTTTTTCTTTTTTTTAAAGAGAGATGCAGGCCATTAGGCCAATATTAGGCCGGCGCTTCGGGAATACTCCCGGTTCTCCCTATGGCCAGTCCGGGCCTGCCAGGGAGTAACAGTTAATTCCTGTCTTGTCATCTTCACCATCTTCCTTCCTTACTTCCTTCCATACATTGGTTCTTCCTTGCGTCCTTCCTGTTCCCTTTCTTTCGTTTTTTATTAATCAATTGATGTATTCATTCCTAATTCTTTCTTTCCTTTCCCTTTCCTTAGTGCCTTGTGTCCTATCTCTATTTATTCCTTGTTTTCTTCCTTGTGTCCTATCTTTCTACCTATTCCCTTTAGCTCTTCCTGTTTCCTTTCTTCAATTTTGCTTTTCTGGTTTCCTTAATAAATGGCAAGCTTTAAGAATTTGTATGTAGGAAAGAAATGCCCTACATTCTTATTTATTTTTTTGAAATATAGATTGGTAAACTCATAAATCTTAACCTTCCACACAGCAGAGTGTGTAGAAGGAAAACCCCAAATGTTTTTCCTAAATATTTTTTGTGTCTGGACATGAATATAAAATTAATCAATTCTGTAACTGAGAAAAATCAATGTTTGGAGTCAAAACCAATAAATACTCCAATAACATTAAAGAGATCTGTGCAGCCTGGGACTCCTCAGTCAGACTGTCAGGAGCTGAGAAGCATCAGTTAGTTTATTAATGCTCAGCCTCCCGGCCATAACGAAGTAATCAGCTGGCAGTTTTTGCACAAGGGAAAACTTCTCTGTAATGGCTCTGAACCACTTTCACCCCTCATGGTGTCTGCCTCCGTCCTCCTTAAGGCATCGCAGCTCCTGCCAAGGTTTCAAGTGACAGCCATTCTGTCGCTCTCCTCCTGTCTTATTCCACTCGTGGGAGGATGGCGGTGGGTGGAACTGTCTGCGGAGGCGGCGTGGGGAGCGAGCTCATAAAAGAAGGGCATGAAGAGACGTGCCGGCACTTCTGCTGTGCAGCAGGAAGGAAGGCGCTCTCAGAGGAATCCCTTTAAACATACAAAGACATGCCTGAGCCAAAGAAGCCAGGTAAGACAGTCCATCCTGGGTGACTGGGACAAACTCACTCATCAGATCCATGTGTGAATCAAGAAGAAAAAGGATAAATAGTGAAGAAAAGTGTCTTTCTTTGCATTATAACGACCATGTTGTTTTTTTAAATTTAACTGATGCTCTTTACTATTATATGATGTTGAATTATTTAAGGATTAAGAATTTATTTTTTTACTATATCAACCAAGAGTTTTGATTATTTTTTTTCTGCAATACTGTTTTCTTATATATCTCAGTGAAAGCAGGGCATAAACCGAAATGTGTCTGACTTATGCACTTAATCTGGATAGGATTAAAAAAATACGTTTTTAATGTCATAAACATAGTATTTTAAAGGGAATTGTTTCATGGAGTTTAAGCTCATCAAGTAGAGGAAAATCGTAGTATGATTGGGAGAAAGTTTTGTAAATAAAAGGTGAAGACACATCAAGTTGGATTGACTCTAATCTTTGGTTTTCTTCCGCTTCTAAATAAGAGAAGGAATGTAAAAAGCCGCTTATTTGAAGACAGTGGATAATACAAACTTCAACCTAAATGTCAAACTTTATCCAACTAAAAGTTTAGAAAACATCCAAATAAATAAGAGATTTAGAATTTATCTGTAAAAAAAATGTTTTTAAAAGTAAATTAGTCCACTAAACGTGTCAAACTTTAGCAAACTGTCAAAGTCCTAAACAAAAGTTACCTCTGCCATCAGAGCATTAGCAGAAATGCACATAGAATAGTTTGGTTTGCTTTATTTTCTTAGTAAGAACAAATCAAAATTTCGAAAGGGCTCAAAATAGGAATAAAAAATACAAATAACATTCATAGGATACTTTTGCATCAGCATGAATAATAAATTCTTAGATTACACCATAAACTGCAAGTTTATTTCAGTAATTTTGTATCAACTTACATCTAATCGCCTCTGCACTGAAACCTTAAGCAACCGCAGCGCAGCGCTCACGACAGGCATCTGTTGGGAGGAGGTGATGTCTTTATCAGCCACTGGGACTCTGGTCTGGGGTTTTGATAAAGACTTAACTCAAAGTGAATGAGAGCACGTATGGATAATGCTGAGGGTACATAGGGCGGCAGGTGTTGACATTTAAGCAGAGAGATGATTTGTTGGAGAGGCCTCTGCCAAGTCAGGCGTGACTTCCCTACATCATGTCTCCACACCTCAGACACCTTATCTGTCTGACCCTGGCTGCTCACACTCACTACTCGTCTGCATGATGTTCATCGTCTCGCTGTGTTGTTAGTATGTAAAAAAAAGGATTGCCCGTGAATCTTCCTTGCATGTCGAGGACTCTCGGACTCAGCAAGACTCAACCAAAAAAGGTGTTTTCCCTTAAAGCATAAAGTCCATATTTAGGGATGCGTGCAAGCGTTGATGCGTGATAAAATGTGTTGATTTGATATGTCTCCTGCAGAGAGACCTCTAAGCCTTTTGCTTTTTTATTCCACCATCGTGCAGTAATTTCATCCCCACATTTTATTATATCCTACAAATGAGTCTCCGGTCCGACATCCTGACATCACTCATATTATATTCCTAACACCACATTATCGAGCTCCTCTTTTCACCCCTGTCTTGAACTCAATTGCTCTGTCTTAGCTTCGTTGTCCCCTCTGCCCCTGTCGATCAGCTAGTCGTGGCTCATGCGATTCCTACTGCGACGTCTTGGTCTCCACAGCAAAAGCTGCCTGAGACTACAAGGAGCACACATCCCAATAAACAGCAACAGAAATAGTTCCGAAATGCGAGGGTGGTGGTTGTAGGACCGTAGATCCATATAGGAGATGATTACTCAGTTCGGGGGAGGAAAAGGTGCCTGGTTTGACTCAGCTGTACTAATTAAGGGAAGAGAGACATGGATAAACTCATCAAATAGGCAGAATCAGCAGGTTATTATTAAAGAAAAGTGAGGATCACTTTACATTGCCTGACAAACAAAGCTTTATATTCAAGCAGAGGTGCAAAGAGTACCCAAAATTTGAACCCAAGTCAGAGTAGCTCTACCTAACATAGCTTCATTTCAGTAAAAGTAAAACAAAGCTGTGCACAAAGTAAGAGTAATAAAGTAATTGACTATTTTTTAAAGCTTTTGCTTCTGCGCTGTTCTCTGATTTGTAACTGGGCATAAATGTATTTATTTATTTTTCAGAAAGGGAAGACATTTGATCAGATGTGAAAGAGAAACAAAGTGAATTCTGGGTAGTTGAGAGTCCACGTTCAAAAGCGTTGATATATTCTGAAGTTCAAACTCCGCCATCGATGGATAACTCAGGAGGCAGGCAAGACAAAAACAGGAAGAGCAAACTCTTCCATTCATTAAGGCTCTTAAGATTTTCTTTTGTCTCTAATTCATCAAATGTTTTCTAATTTAGTAGTGTAACAAAAAACTGTAATTTGAACCACAAAAATCCAGCAGTATTTAAAGGTGTGTGGTAATTGCTGACAATTTGTTATTTATCATGCTATACTGGGTAATTCTTTTGTTTTACCATATAGTATCATGATCATGACAATCTTTAAACTCTACCAAATTGGTGTTGATATGATGTTTATGTTTTCTACCTAAAACAACCAGTGTCATAATGACAACCTACTACCGTCCTTTGTGGTTTGTGGTCCTGTTATCTCAAGATAAATAATCAACGTATAAATGGAATAATAGGATGGCGGCTGGATAGCTCAATTGGAAAGTCACCTGACTTTCACATTTGTGGTCTGGGTTCAAAGCCATCCTGGGGTACACCAACAGCATTCAGTTTGGGTCCTTAGGCAAGACGCTTCAAGCTACTGCCTACTTTGTAAGTCGCTTTGGACAAAAGCATCTGCAAAATACATAAAATAAAAGTTTAAATTACTTTGAGGTAAAGGAATTAAGTAACTGTCTGTTAACACAACAGTGTGAGCAGGATAATAATTAAGTGAATGGATATTAAAGGCCTGCTGTTAATTGGGAAACCGTGAAAGACAGGAGATGTTATTTTGGTACTGAGTTAGAGCTGCCGCTGACTCTGACATCTGTGGTTAAATGGGGTTGAAAGGTGAAGAGACAAGTTAAATCTGTGAATATCCAGCTAAACATTTCTAAATGCTGGTGAAAGGGAGGCTAATGGTAGCTATGTCTATGCGATGTCTATGCAAATCTGAAGGAGAAAAACTGTCTTCAAATTCAAATACTTTCCTTTGTATTTCTTATCTTTTCTCAAAACTTGAATTTATTATTTTTCTACGCAGCATCCTTATAATCCGTGTTGTTCTGCTACTTCCGTCACCATTAATTGTGTTAAAGAAGGAACAAGCTATTTCATGCAGATACGGCTCAGTGCTTGTTAGATCTATGTTCGCTTTTGGTTCTGGGAGTGGTGACAACTAAAAAAAAAAGTGTACATACATTTTATTATTGACAAGGGTGCCCAAAAATATTTATTATATTTAATTTGTTTTTCTTTTCGAGGGCCCTGTTGTCGAGGGCAAACTTGAAATTGTCCCAGGTTTCCCCCCTTATGCTGCCCCGGGGTCTACCACGAGAATAGTCCGTTGTTGTAAAGCATGGAGGTTGAGGTGAGATCATCTGGAGCTGTTTGGCTGCTAAGTGTGTTTCCTAGTTGACATTTACACTTGTATATACAGACAGGCTGACAAGATGAATCACGGTCTTTACAAGTTTGGCATAAGAGACATCTTTCCATAAGGGACATCTTACCCATCTTACCCATCTTACCCAACCACAAGATAAGATAAAAAATGATAAATATGACAACTACGACTCAGAATGAACACCTAAGGGTTATAGCAAGTTTTACCCGAGAGGATTCAACCTTTATTTGCTTCACCAAACACGAAACAGAATGAAAGAAACCATATCAACAACTGGAGCCTTGCCTTTACATGTATTTTGACTTTTTACTATTAAAAAAATTAATAAAGGACCTAAAAATGATGAAACCTGATCTCTTTGAATCCAAAGCTCCCATCCTGGAAACGGGGGAGACATTAATATTCTGTCTCGATAAATAAATCCTCAGCAGCTGGAGGTCTTAACGTGGCCTCCGCTTGCCTTAAAAAAAAAAAAAGGCTTAGCCAGAGTAATGACAGACAAAGGAGTTGAATGAAAGCTCCATTTCTCGTTGGTGTGCCTTTACAAGTAACCGTAGCTTCATTAGTTACGCGGTGCTCATTGAAGTAGGAGTAAAGTTTGCCAGCTATGTAATACTTTCTAATTAGAGGATTTTTGAAAGCAGTCCTAATTGTGCTGGTGTGACATATTGAGACGTTTGTGGAAACGGAGAAGCTGAATCTAAACAACAATTCTATTTTACTGCCTCTGTTACATCATCATGTCTCTCATCAGTTTCAGAAGTAAGCTTTGTATTTTTACAGAAAGTTTTTATCAAGGAGAGGAAATATTTGCTGTCCTGACCTAAATGTTCCCTTAAAGGTCTCTTGATGATTCCACTTACTAAGTGAAAACAATAGTCCCAGACTCTGGAACTCTATGGTGTTAAAAGCATTTTTTAAATTTATTAATACAGTTTTACTTGATTACTTATTTATTTAGGTATTTACACTGATGATGATGCACCACTGCTGATAGCTTAAAACTGAAAACAAAACAAAAAGCCTGTCCTATTGTTGAGTTGCTTCAAATAATAATTATATTAACAATTGTGGGCTCTTTATAAAACACCTAAAACACATTTTATTTTAATCCCTCTTTTATGTGTAGTAAGAGTGACCAATATATTGCAGATCTGTTGAAAGATCAGTGGATTTGTTTTATTAAATAAATCTCTAGCCCTTTGCTTTTGCAGTGAACACATATAAACTACTTTTAAGAAACTGAAGTTGGCTTTTGTTTTTGGTTTTGATCATCTTACACTACAAAAACACTGACTAGTTTATCCACCAAGCAAACTCTTTTAAACTTTGGGATTTCACGAATTGGTAGCCACAACCGGAAGCAAGCTTCAGGTTTGTCTTTTTTTATTTAACACCATTGAACCATCTTGCTCTTATGTGCCCGCCGACCATTGATCAAGCATGCCTGGTTCCACAAAACGGGGCCTTGTTAAGAGCGACCTGGTAACAAGCACTGAACTTTGAAGGCAGCTAAAACAAACCAGTTCAAGAATGACTTGAAAATCCACACCCCTGATATATATGTACACACAATATTCAAAACAGGAAAACATCAAAAGCAAAGGCTCATCAAATCTTATTTTATTTATTTATTATTTGTTCAGTTGTACAGTCATTCAACCCTAATTCAAAATATGTCATTTAAACTGCGTGATAGAAAAAAGTTTGGATACTAATGTCTCAATCTAAAGTTATACGTGGAGGAGAGTTTTGGTGTTTTGGTTCGGTTGAGCAACAATCAGGACTAGCCAGGAGACGGCTTCAGCAGATTAATCATTGGTTGCTGAAGCTAGCTTTAAGAACATGGAAAGACAGTTTGAAAACATCTCTGGAGAGTTGTCGTTGAGGTGTTGGATTTCAAGCAATGGCCTGAAGAATCCGGGCCATCGAAGGTCTATCTTCTTTTTTTTTTTCTTCTTCTGCAGAGCGACAGTTGTTGAGTGAAAGGTTAAACCCACAAGATGAGCTGCAGAAAAGAGGGATGCAAACATCATGTCCTCTTATCCCCCCCCCCCCAAAAAACTGTCTGTATCACAACTGGCTCAGTGTTGCATTACCTCATACCGTGGCCATCATCGAGTTCCCGCAGGTATGCACCCACTGTGTGATGGATTACAGACAGATGCAGAGGCAAGCGACTGCGCAAGCAGGTCCCAGAAAGACGAACTAAAAAGTTGACATATGCAATCACCGAAAACTCTTTAAACACAGCCTGAGCAGAGGATACACACCCGGAATTGATTTCCGTATCTTAAATCTCCCTCTGTGATCTGAGAGGGAGCCATGGAGAAGCCTTGGCCTAATTAGGAAACAATCTACATCGATGGTTGAACACAAAGGGAAATGTCTTGAAAGCAAGGCAGAATGGCATCTTAATTCACAATTTGAAGCCAATGTTGTGAACTAAGCATCGCTGAATCCACATTCCTGAAGTGCAATTTGCTATATTTAATTTGTTTTATAACATTTCTAGAAAGGTTTATAGGATTTTGATCAAATGTAACACCTCCTTCATCCCTCTCCACCAGAATCTGTACCTTTTTGTATCCTCTAAACCAGAAAACCTCTAGTCGCAAAACAAGGCTTATCATCATCACTGTTAACACTGATCTGTACATCTGTTGCATTTCCTCTTCATGCTCGAAAGTCTGTCCTCTCCCATCAAACACTTGTAAAACAAAAAATACATAACACATAAATATCTGCACCGTTAAAGGTGTATAAACCTTTCTCAGAAGCTATAAAAATAAAGACACAGGTTCCTATCAAAGATAACTAGATTGCATTTTTTAAATAATTACAATAAAAGGATTTTATTGAGAAATTTTTCTTCAACTTTTTTTTATCATTCTCTTGAAGAATTTTGACCCACTCTTCTTTACATATCAAAAGTTTTTCTATTCTATTCATTGTCATCCCACTGTATTGTCAGATTTAGGACTGGGTTTTAATCAGGCCATTCCAAAACTTTACCTATTTATTAATTGGCCATTTAGAAGGTGACTTCCTGGTGTGCTTCAGATTAGTTAAAGCTACACATTTGAAAGTTACCTGAACTGATGCCCAAAGTTTACGCTTTAAATGGGATCTTGAGGCTTGATAATATGTTTATAACCCTGTTTTTTATTATTATTATTTCTTCACACCAGCAGTAATTAGGCCCTGTGAGGCTCAAATAGTAAGTCTTTGGTAACAATCACACTGCATGCTGAATTGTTATAGATCTAAATACCTCCTTCCTTAAATATCTTTAAACTGCAGAATAGTGTTGCATCATTCTGAGTTTAGGTGTGACATAAAGAAAAAATAGTAGTTAAAAGTAAGTAAGCAAATGCTTTTTCAAATCATTCTTCAATTTAGACATGCCTCAGAAACTTGAAAGTATTCAAAATTTAAATTATATTAATAATATTACAAATTTTGTGTTAGGAAATTTAACAATAAGTCAAAATTAGTTGGCAAATCAGGTTCTCTGTTTGATCTTCGTAGCCAAGGGAAAATAAAAAAGGCATATGGAAGATCTAGTTAGATTCATTTGTGAATTATCATTGCTTAGATAGGCAAACATCTTATTTACCAGCTGTTCTGATGCACGTTCTAAACCTCTGAACTTTTTATAACCTTTACAGAATTACTTATTCTTTCAAAACGACTATAATTAGCACTAATAAAAACAGTTTAATCAACACATGAAAAGAGAAACTGTCTGGTTTTGTACACCATGTTCACCTTACACAAATTCTGAGAAAGGTTCATTATAAAAAAAAAAAAAGGATCTCCTCAAATATTAAAAGCTGAAGCGCAGCAGCCAGAAACAAAAAGTAGGTCAACAAAATTTATACAGACGTCCCCTGGCACGAATCCTCCCGTTGAAAACTGGCAACGCTCTTTTTTTTCCTGCTGAATAACCTGCTTCTTGAAATCTTTAATTACTGACAGAGAAGAGTTTTGCCGTGTGGTTCTGGTTCACGGATGAAGGTTTAAATATCTAATTTTCTCCCTCCTTTGCAACATGATCTCATTTAAAGGTGACCTAATTTAGAATGTGCCAGTGACAGATTTCATGGCTTTCAACTGGAATGCTGGATAGATTTATCCTTTGATGCTAAAAGATGAGTTTATCTGCTTCACTCTTGCATTTGCAAGAAACTGAGCTCTGTTAAGATCTTCACACAGATGTAGGTAAGATCATGGAGAGTGTGTTGGTATTTTCCCTGAAGCAGCTTAAGTGTATCTTGATTCATACTGCCAGCTTTGCTGTATAAACTCCATCAATCACGTTTTGGCCCCATTATTGATGGCAGTCAATAATACCACTGATATTCCTTTAAAAAACTCAGTTTATAAATGGAATATACCAAACCGTCTTCCCTTACAATAATACACAGTTGTGTGCCACCTTGTCTGATCGATCACATGAAATTTGCAATTAAATACATCAACATTTGTAGTAACATAAAAATATGAATTATTCAGGAGATATGAAAAATGTTGCAAAGTTTTTAATTACATAAAGATGTTTCCCATTGTTGACTTTACCGCAGTCCCTCATACTGATCATGCATGTAGCGACAGTGGAGAAGAAAAACTCCTCTTTAACAGGAAGTAATATCCAGCAGAACCTGGCTTATTACAAGCAGTCGTCTGCCACGACCAACTGGGGTTTTGAAGACACAGAAGACCAAAAGAGATGCAGAGAAAACTGAAAAGAAAGAAAGTTTATAGCAGCAGTAGAACATTGCTGACAGCGTCTCAGTAGATGTTATCCTCCAAGATCTCCTCCATTTTCATCAACACTTCCAAACATATGAGGGAGCAAAACTACACAAATGTCCCAGGATGTAGGCATGTAAATGATGTCCTTTCACATTTATCTTATATAAATTAGACCCACAATATCTTTTCAAACAAATATTTCAAACCAATTTTTTTATGCTTTGTTCAGCGAGGAAAGACGACGCTTTTTAGGACTCAAATGTTTCGTTTGCTCAGAGTGTTTTTCAGCCTGACTGCTTCAACAAGCAGAAGACGCACACGGCCGAGGAAGAAAAGGAAATGTCAAAAGAAATTAATGCTGCACGTTCCACCGAGGAAACCCTTCAAAAGGGAGTCGGCAGGGGAGACCAAGAAAGACAGAGATGGAGAAAGCGCTGAGATGTTAATCAACTTGTTTTCTGAATTAATAAGACTTGCTTCTTTTTGTTTTTAATATACTGTCATGAAATAGGAAACAAAATGTATTATGCTCTAAATGCTACACAATTAACATAATTTTATTGAAGCCTTGATTTTAAAAAGCAAATTTTTCAGTTGCAAAACAACATAGACTCCCTCTTTACTTTCTGACAGCTAACAAAATATAATGTAGGCTAATGGTGGTCCTAGCTAAAATGTAAACTGTTGTTTATGTTGTAATATATTTTTTGACGTCACTGTATTAATATGAAACAAAACAGTCCTTCAGCCAGTGGCACAGATAAGGGGCGAGGTCTAGAGGCTGGCGTTGTGTGGGTAACACACAACAAGTCTCAGAAGCCAGGGACCCACAATGGATGGAGTCTAGATTAGGCTTATAATCGCCTCCTCCGAGACTGGTGGCTGAGGTCCTTGACCGCCTCAGCAGATTCAGGGAACTTTGGTGGGTCATCCTCGACTAGGATGGCCAATTTCACTGAGAAAAAAAAGGGGGGGCTGGCAGACCCGATTATCTTTACGCCTCCGGGCATGGTGATTCTTTTTTAGCCCCCTTTGTGTGTGAAATGACTTTTTTATACTATTTGACTGAAACCTGCATTGAATTAGATGCCTATTATTGAGTGACAAGAACACATGGAAAACAACTTATTACCCACCTGATTTTGGTATTGCAATGTTTACCAATTTTATTGATATTAAAACATTTTCTAATATCCTTCAGCCCTATATTTTACTTTATTTCCGTTAATGACATCAACAGCAATCGAAACTAAGCTCTTTATTCTATACAAACAAACAAGATTTATTTGGGATTCATATCTTTCGTGTCATTCCCTGGGATGGATGACATACTGACCCATTTTTCTCTATAAGCTAGTTTCTCCAATTACTATCCATTTATGTGTGTTTGTAATAAGTTTTATCGTTCCTTAACTCTAGTATTATTTTATAGCAGGTCTGATCCATCTTATAGTCCCAAAGAGTTTAAACCCCCCAGAAATGAGCATTTGAACATTAAAAGATATTGAATTATTTACTGTATATATCCTGTAGATGTTAGGAAACCAGAAATCAAGCACAATAATGTCAACAAACCTTACACTTTACAGTCATTAAATACACATAGTTAACAAGGGATATATTTAATCTCCATTCAGTCTCTGCTTTCCCTTCTGTGGTGCTCTTTTTAGCCTTTAGACGAGTGTGGAATCAGATTAAAGTAGGACAAAGAAGTAGTGGGACAAAACTGCTGATAGTGAGGATTTGCATTAAGCGAAAAGGAAGATACATTATCCATTTAACGGATACCTTGAAGACAGGGAAACAGACGACTGCTGAAGAAAGTTATTTAGGCCATAGCATGAAGGGCGGACGGTAATGAGACCGAAGATCCAGCTGCAGCTGCATATCGTGGTTACGGTTAACATGTTAGCAGGCGGGGTGGGGGTGGGCGGAGGGTGTCTGTAGTCGTTATAACTGCGTACTAACAGCCTATAGCAGAGAATAAAAAGAAGGTGGGGGGAGGAGGATGATTAGAGCAGAATCAAAACAATAATTAATATCTCCCAAATGAATCAGTCTTTAACAAGTAGAGCTCATTCCATCCAAAACAGTTCAAGCTTAGGGAACTGAAGAAGTTTGAGAGCGCTGACAAATAAGCTTTGAAACCAACAATCTTGTTTTAGTGCTGACTGCATCTTTTTGGCCTATTGTGCTTGTGGAGTTGAACCAGCAGCAGCAGCAATTAAAGTTTATCCTATTCTCTTGTTCAAATGTTGGCTTGAACTGAGGTTTCAATTCCATCAGTAAGTACGGATATTATTTTACATCCTAACTCTGTTTCTAACTTCTAAATAACTTTCTCCCTGTCCTGACTGCTTATTGTCTGGATCTTCCTGATGATGTTGAGACATTCATAGAATAGCTGGAGTTAAACTAAGATTAAATAACACACAGTCATGAGTTAACTTTCGAACAGGTTTTAGAATGAAAGCACATTTCTGTCACATTTTGTTTGATTAAAAAAACACAAACATATTATCTGTTTTCCCTAGCTCACAAGCCACTGCTTTGTGTTGCTTTGTTGTATAAAACCACAAAAAAGTAAACACTAAAGTTTGTGGTTTGGTATGAACGCTTGAATTTATATACTTTAATATTACTGTTTCATGTATCCATTTTAATCTTCCTAAAATTGTTCCAACAGTTCTGTAGGAAAATTATTTTAAAAGGTTTTTCCATGCTTGTTTTTCTTAAGTGATTCGTGCTGGCACTGATTACCGTGTGTTATAAAGAGAAACTGTGCCTTTGCGAGAGTTGTTTGCATTCTTGAGCGGCTGACTGAGCTCTTCAAAGCCGGGCTAATGCCACGAATAAGACCCCAAATCCCTCCGACGGGTTGAACAGAAGATTTTTGGGGATGTGGGGTAGGACGGAAATGGAGCACACTCGCTAAGGATCTCACAGTATGTGAAATCCTTAGCGAGTACAATGACTTAGACTAAAATAATGACAAGGACTCCGCAGGAACGTTAACAATACCAAATAATGACTTTCACTGAGACTTGGCTCTCCTTCTTAAACTGCATTAGTTTCTAAAACATGCTAAACCGACAACAAGTAGACGTAAACGATTTGTCATAAATAAATGTATTGGTGGTGTCAAATTTTTAAAGTTTGACTGCATTTGTAACATTTTCATTGGCAAGTTGTATTATCTGTCTTATTATTTTATGCTAAATACTAACTCCTACCTTTTTTTTAAATATGCGGTTTTACACTCAAAGATTAAAAAACACATAAATATAAAATAATCCAGGAGAAATCATCTAGTTTAGAGTCTTTTTCTGATCGATAAGACTCATAACCACGCAAATACATTGATTGGGGCAATGAGGAGGCAAACATTCCTATTTCCAAGAAAACTCTAAATTTCTAGATAAGTGGTGCGGTTAATCTTATCCATCCATCCATTTTTTGTACACCCTTGTCCCTATTGGGGTCGGGTGGGTCTGTTGGCGCCTATCTCCAGCTTACGAGGAGCGAGAGGCAGGGGTACACCCTGGACAGGTCACCAGTCCATCGCAGGGCAACACAGAGACACACAGGACAAACAAGCACTCATACGCACACTCACACCTAAGGACAATTTAGAGTTCCCAATCAGCCTAATAGTCATGTTTTTGGACTGTGGGAGGAAGCCGGAGTACCGGGAGAGAACCAACACATGCACAGGGAGAACATGCAAACTCCTTGCAGAAAGACCCAAGACCCAAGGTGGAATTGAACCCAGAGACAATATTTGATATACTAATAATATACAAAAGCATTGAGATCTAAACTGACAGAACAATAGCAGTTTTTTAGTTTATTAATTTATTTCACTGTAGAGATGGACTCAGATCTGAACCTCCAGGGACAAATAAAGACAATTACAAAGTCAGCCTTCTGTCACATGTAGAACATTTCTAGGATTTATGAGTATTGTTGCAGCAAAATCACATGAAATTCATACTTGAGTTTATCTTTAGCTGGATTGATTACTGTAACAGTACAGTGAGTTAATCACAGAGCAGTAGCTGGTTGTGTCCACTCTAAGACTAGGAAAATATAGCAAACCAAGTTCTAGAGTACGTAAATCATTAAATAATTGAACGGCTTAACGCCAAAGTAAATTAAAGATGATTTGTCATTTCATTACACTTCCAGAACAATCAGGTCTTCTGGTTCTAGTCTACTTTAGGTCCATAGAACCAAGGAAGCCGCATTTAGGTTTTATGTTCCTTTAAAAATTCTAGAAAACTGTGAGAATGCTGAAAAAATGAATTTCTTGAAATCAAAGCTAAAATCCCACCTATTCAGAGTTGCCTTTAGATATTGATAACCGAAACATTTTTTACTTCTAGTCTTTATTCAATATTTCATATTGATTACTCTAAATTAAGATGATGGCATTGAAAAAAACCTTATAATTTATGATTCTTTCAAACAGTTTTAGGTCTGCTGCAATATTACTGGAGCTGCTTTGGGCATTTTAAATATTTTCTCTGGTATTTTTGACATTGTGTTTCCTGCCGGAATTGTTACACCTGGGACAAAGAAAAATAAATCAGCCTCGCCGCAAACTATCCAAATAGTAGATAATAGGCAATACAGAGTGAGGAATACCTGCTAAATTAGATATGAAGGATGAGCCTGATGAGATGTATAAAGTCCCGGTGTAATCATGTATTAGAGGAGGTAGCAATGACCTTGACAGTCTAAAACTTTATTTTAGGAAAACTAAATTTCCTTAACAAAGAATGTCACTGGTTGTAATTGAAGAAAATACACAGTGCTGCTGAGGACCTGTGTAAGACTGCGCTCAGTTGGAGGAAGAGAAGTTATGTTTACTAAGAAAAGCATTCTTTCCTTGTGCTCTTTTTTTACTGCATACTTGTTTCTGTTTCATTGCATCCATCCTTATGACCTACTTTGACTTGTTCTTCCTCACACCTTCTGTCTTTCTTTTTTCTTGTACCCTTCCATCAGCCCTTCTTTATGTCTGATTTTTCTTCTTTTTTTGTGTCCTTCCTTCCTTTCTAGATTTTAAAAGGTTTATTCATAGGTTAGCATTTATATCTTTATACTTTAAAACATGCAAAATTTTGAAAAACGTTTTTAAATTTTTAATGGAAAATGTGCAATAACCATGGAAACGGTTCTTTGAGGAAATACATTTTACTGCTGTTTGATGTAAACCTAAACGCTCTGTCTGCAGTTTACGTAGCTTCAATATGTAGCTTCTCACTTTGAGACTGCTTCTGTTTGCACAGAGACACTGCTGGGACATTATTATTATCATTTTTTTTAACTTCAGATGTCTTTTGTGAATCTGCTACAATGTTAATCAAACATCCAAAGTTACCACGAGGTTGTTTCCAGAGTGATTTTCATTATTTAACGTCCCTGTTTTGTTAAGAACAAGCCCTACTTCTGTCTCTAATCCGAGTCGGATTGAAAATCAAAATCACAGAAAAGCCCTGAAGTCCAACAAAATAGCTGGGAATATGAAATTAGCCTCCTTTCATTTATAATGAAAGATCGAAGGGATGTTTTAACGGGAACCTAAAAAGAGTTTCACCGCCCGAAGAGCCACAGATAGTCTGCAGGACTAAATTGCTGACCGCAGCTTTGAGAGATTGTTGCCTGTAAAACAAATCCTCCAACATAGAAGTGCTGCCTCCACACCAGTATTCAGTATTGCAGACGTGGTGTGGCGGCTTGGATCTTGAAAGGAGAGCCAGGGACAGGCATTGATATCCCAACCTCGCCATTAAGTGGACCCCTGGGACGCGGCAGTTTCAGTTTTTGGCCTGGGTTTGTTGGTTTGGAGAGATGATAGCAGTCAGGGAGATGTCCTAATCCATTTCTGCGGCTCAGTTTTTCATCCCATGGAGCTCCAACGTAAGAAAATGAAGTATTTTTTTCCGTTTAAACATAACGCCAATGAGAGCACAGAACCATGAAAATATTAAAATAGATGGTTCAAATGGTGGGATGGTGAATGCTGCCAAAGCTAAATTACCACTACGCAGCTGTGGGGTTTAGTTGTCCTGGCAGACAGAAATTTATGCCTAATCTTCCATCTCATTAGACATCCTCAGGCTTCTGAAGTAACCTAGATTTTTGGGATCCTGGAACTTTGATGTGCTTTATCCCATCAAAAGCACATTTGTCTCGAGGCCCGGCCTTTCGGAAAAATTTAAAGCTCAATTATCCCTCACAATATCTGTAAAAATTCACTTATATTTATCACAGCCCCGCTGTAAGGTGTAAACTCTGGTCGGGATCATGCACCATTCCCTTGTTAAAATCCAATATTCCCTCTTTCCAGAGGCGATTCCTGCGGAAATAAATAAGAGTTGCATGAGGAAGAAGTCAAACTGTTCATTCAAAACTGTAGTTTTATGCTCTGTTTAGAATTTTTCCTCTATTCTGAAGAAATTCTGCCTTTTATGTCAGGGGGAAGGGATTATACCATCGTTCACTTAAAGAAAAAACAAAGATCTGCTCTTTACTACATAGATAAAGCAAGTTATTTTAAATTAACCTTTATTAACAGTGGCTGGATAGCTCCATTGGAATGTCACCAGACTTCCAATCCAAAGGTCATGGGTCTGAATCCAGCCCAGGGCAAAATACACCACAGCATCCAGTGTGGGTCCTTAGGCAAGACCCTTTGCGCTACTGCCTACCTGGCGCCTGCAAAATGGATGCCTTGGTGTGTTTACACCAAAAACAACTTCCTACGGGATCAATAAAGTATACATTATTATTATTATTATTATTATTATTATTGTGCAGGAACATTCAGAAGAGTACACATAGTTATATAACAAAGTCAAAAGCTGAAAATATAAGACTGGCCACAGCAAAACACCTGAGGGTGTTTTAATTTATTTACAGATTCTGAAAGTGTGGACTTTAAGCCTTCTAATGACGTCAAACACAAAGAAATCAAAGGAAAAATAAGAAGTACACATTTGAATGTTAGGAGCCTGCAAACAATTTTAGAGAGAACAACAACAACCTTAGAGACTGACAAGAATTTTTCCCCAAACCAGATCAGCAAGCTCGGTGTGTTAACAAATAACATTATAGTCCATTATTGACTGACAGTAGGTTTGAACAGGAGTAAAAAAAAAAAAACTCCAAACATATTTTTCTAGAATTGTACAAGGTGTGTTAAAACATTGGAGAAGGAAAAGCATCAGCAATATCAGGACCGATCTGCTCATCACCAGGTTCTTCACTTCTGTCAGATTAATACATTAAAACGCAAACAGGTTTGACTCTGACAGTCTTTTTGGACAAAAATAAATTGGCTTTGTTTGAATTTAAGTTGAAAACAACCAACCAGGCGTTGATAATTGAATGCATGGATTATGCGATCATCATCATCAGTATGAGCACTATCGTACAAGCAGAAGGTTGAACAGTTTGCTGCTGTTTAGCATATGGTGTGTGCCTCAGATGACAAATTGCACAAGACACGATGAAGAAAAAAACAAAACAGACTGACTCTTTTTTTTTCTTTTTTTTTTAATGACTAAAAGTCTGGGGATCTCACAGTTAACTACTAGACCTGCTGCTGGATCACAAACAACAGGACTTATCAGAGTAGCCAAAAGCAACTAAGGATCGCTGATTCAGCTGCAGTTTGCGCATATGAGAACCTTTTTTCCTTTTTTGTTGTAATTCTCAAGAGTTGTTTGTGAGAAAAGTGAGTTTATGAATTTGGACTGAATCCTTTAATTTTGTTTGGGATAATTTTCCTGTTTATAACCCAGCTTAGGCCAGACACATATCTAACTCTAGAATACTTTGGTACATGGAGGAGGTCATGTTGAATGCTAAACGATCCCGCATTATCAGCCCTCCACTACCATGGTTGACAGCTATTTCAGTGTTTTACCAAACATCACTAGAGGCCCAGTATTGGAATGGTTTAAATCTTATTTAGAATACAGAACTTTCCCAGTTCATCTTGACCAATGCTGCTCTGGGGCCAAACCTTTAAAGTATGACGTTCCCCAAGGCTCAATCTTAGGTCCCATTTTGTTTATTTTATATTTATTGCCTCTTGGTCACATTGTCCATAAATTTAACGTTTCCTTTCATTTCTTTGCGGATGACGTCCAGATTTATATGCCCCTTAAAATACAAAATATCAAAATTGAATCTCTTCAGCTATTGATAGATTGTTTAGCTGAAGTCAAATCCTGAATGGAACAAAACTTTCTTCACCTAAATCAAAGCAGAACTCAAGCTATAATATTTGGTCAAAATCTTCACACTACAAATCCAGATCTGATTCTAGGATCTTTAGCACGGTTTTGTCTGACCTCAGCTAGAAATCTTGGTTTTACCTTCGACAGCTGTTTAAAGCTAGATAAACAAGTTAGCTCTGTGGTTAAATCAAGTTTTTATCACCTACGGATTTTAGCAAAAGTCTAATCTTATTTTTGTTTCAAGGACTCGAAGGATTTATCCATGCCTTCATTACAACTCGTTTGGATTATTGCAATTCATTATATACTGGCATGGATAAATCATAGATGCAGCGGCGACTTCAAATGATCCAGAACACAGCGGCAAGGCTTCTTAAAGGAATCAGGAAGCGTGACCATATAAGGCCTGTGTTGGGCTCTTTACACTGGCTGCCCGTCTTTTATCGAACAGATTTTAAGATTCTTTTTTTTATTTATAAACTTTTAAATGGGTTAGCTCAGCCTTATCTTCAGGACCTTCTGAAATTTCAGTCTGTGTCCAGAACCCTACGGTCAAACAATCAGCTATTACTGACTGTTCCTCTGAAACGTCTTAAGAGGAAAGGAGATCGGGCTTTCTCTGCTGTTGCTCCTATTCTATGGAATAATCTACCTTTCCAAATTAGATCTGCCCACAGCCTGGATCATTTTAAATCGCTTCTTAAAACTAATTTTTATTCTTTGGCTTTTAGCTGAAGTAGTGGTTTGATACTCTGTTTTATCAATTTGCATTGTTGTTGTTCTTGTACAGCACTTTGATGCAGTTTTAAACCTGTTTAAAAGTGCTATATAATTAAATTTGACATTGACATTAACATTGACTCTACTTCCAATTCTTTCTAAAGCATCTTGTTCCAGAGGTTTTCCTTCCATGCTCATTTTAAAAAAAAGGCTCCATGCTTGTTATAAACGTCGTCTTTTTATTATCATTAATGAGTCTTTAGGGTTACGATCCACCTGCTTCTCCAAGATAATTTCTAATGTTTTTTCTATTTTGATTAAGGATTGTACAACTCCAGTCCTTGAGTGCAACTTTTCTGCAATGTTTGGATGCATTCCTGCTCGAGTAATCCTGAATGTAACGAATTAATTACCTCCCTAAAGATCCGAGCGTTTTGTCATGGTCTGGTCATCAACTATTTATTAGATTCAGGTGTGTTGGCAGGCATCTAAAAGTTTCAGGATAGTGGGACTTGAAGATTGGAGTTGTAAACCTCTAAGCTTTGTTATATAAAAGCACCTCCAGAGACACAAAATCTCTACATTTATGGAAGCTGTGCTACAGATAAAAGCATTCATCAGTAGAATCTCTCTTTTAAGTCTTCATATATCACAATGGCACCTCTCAGTTTTCCTTTAAATACCTGCTTAGTTTGATCTCTGGTACCGACCAGATCCGGTATTTATTTTTGCACCAACACATACAGATTACAATTTTATAAAAATAAAACAATAAGTGCCCATAGTTATGTATAGAACTGATTAGATACTAATGGTAATAATTACTTGGGTCTCTTGAGAATTCTGATCACAAGATGTGTCTCTTTAAACAGTTCACTGAGTTCCAGCATTTTTAATGGGACTTTGCAAACGCTGTGCTGCTGGTGCTGTATGATACAAAAATAATGAGGATGTACTAATTAATTTGCATAATTGTTGTTTAATTGCAGAAGCCCAGAGCGATAAGGCTTCAGCAGCCCCTGCTGGTAAGTGTCTTAGCGGCACCTAATCTGAGCTCTCAGGGGAATGTAACTAAGAGTTTAGCAGACACTCACTAGTTTGCTTTATGGTCAGAATGACTAATGGAGAAATTTCTGATGCATTTATTTCCCTCTCTTCTTACTTTCAGACAACAAGGGTAAGAGGAACCAACAACCAGAGGTCAATTTTTTCTCCACATAATCAACATCATCATCAAATCTAGTGTTTCTTTCTAATCATTCAGAGAACCCGGCAGAGGAGGAGGGTAAGGCTGAAAGAGAAGAAGCTGTGAGCTTCTGTGGGTGATGGGACTGAGTGTGAAGGTGCATGATTCCCACTGTGGCTCTGCTGGACAGAGCCGGATGTCGTTTACTGTCTCTGTCTTTTATTAGCACTGAGAGCCCATTTTTAGTTGCATAATTTGGTCGGCTAGGAAAATCAGTGAAGCAGTAGAGGTTTATTCATGTGTCAGCTTCACTTTTTGACCAGCGACTGGAACCGAGAAATATACGAAGAAAGCCAATATTTGTCTTGCAGCAGATCCAGCAAAACTGCATTCGATTTTAGGTCGGATTACTCATAAATACCCAAACATTTCTGCAGAACAAAGTATAATACAAATACAATTTGACCTCTTTGACCTCAGAAAATAAATCCTCAAATTAGCAACAGATAAAATAATCACTCTTCACCCGTTCTGGGTAACAGTAAACTAAATTAAATTGGCAAATGACAGCTTACGTTCCAAACAGTAAATAATACAAAAAACAGTCTTGTGCCATTCATATCTTTAAGGATGGAAAACCTCTTCACATACCTCTCGATCCCAGCAGGCATGGCTAATCTTTTATGTATATGCTGGAATCATCAAAGTATGATATTTATATTAAGAACAATAGAAACACCATATGGAGTAAATTACTCCAAATACTTCCACAACACTATATGTCATGTAATTCTAAAAACTTTAAAACATCTGTCTTGGTGGCATATTTTGGAAGCTAGTAATGAAGAACGTGACAACAACTTATTCAGGTGATGCAAAAATAACAATTTTTGAAGTACACGTCCAAGAAAATCTAATTCTAAATCCACATAAAATGTATACCAATAATCTAAAACAATTTATTTGTATTATTTATTTATTTTTTAATAATTTCTATTAGTGTTCCTAAAATATTTGATTAACTCCTCAATTTCCCAAAGATATACAGAAAGAGGAATTTATCACCCAACCAATTACTTTAAAATCATGACCAACAGCCCAAAACTATCTAAACAAACGTCTCTGGGGAAAAAAAAAAATCCCAGTTTTTTTAAATACGGAGACAAAGACTGGGCGAAAAATATTCCGATCAACACACATGCAAAAATAAAACTTGCAAAAACAAAAATCTCCAAGAGGTGCTCTTACTAAATTTGTATTTATGTATTCATTTATCAATATTTTAATTTACTTTTGTTTATTAATTTTATGTATTCTTTCTTTTTTTCTGTATATGTTTAACTATTTATTCGCTCATATTTGATTTTATATTATATATTTATTATTTTTTAAACGTTATTTTTATTGGGATTTTCCATTAAGCTTGAACACATGAACACATTACCCCCCTTTATTTACTTGAATACTTTTATACCTTTATTCATTTTATGTATGATTTATTTATTTTCTGTGTATATGTTTAACTATTCATTCACTTATTTTTGATTTTATAACATTTATTTAAATAATGGATTCAATTAAGTACTTTTTAAAATGTAATTTATGTACATATTAATTCAGTTATTTATCTTTTACAACAGTAAAATAAAACGAAAACAAAAATACCATCACAAACGTAAACAGATGGGATATTGCTGAACTCTGGCTACAACCTTCTGCTTTGACAAATCTTTATCAATTTCCAGCTTCTGTTACGAAACAATGGTTTAACATGCAAAACTGCTCCATATTTATAACAAGGGACAATAGTTCCGCCAACTCCTAATTATTTGTTGTGAAATGCGGGAAAGCCAACTTTCTGAGTTCACACTTGAAATCTCATTGTGGCTGCTTCCTCGAGCTGGAGTGCAGACACAGGTAAGTTCGAACCAACGTTTAATTAAACAAAGTTAAAAGATACAGCAGTTTTATCGAGTTTTGTTGTGTGGTAACTTATGTTGTAGGCCCCATACATATTTTCAATATTTAATCACAAACACAGTCAGTCTTTAGCTAAAGCTAGCGGCTAGTCTCCAACTGATGCTAATGGTGCTGCATCAGCTGTGGTCAGCGATGAGGTCTGACTGTGTTGAGAAAGTGGTGATTTGCAAATTAACGTCAAATTATGACATAGTTCTTTGTTGAAGCCCCCGCCGGCTAGAATAGAAAAACATATATTTTATTCCTTGGAGGGAAATTCACTAAGTGTAGTGGCAGGAAAGACTGATTCACCTGCATCAAATATTGTGTTGGTAAATATGTTTTATACTGACCGCTGAGTTTCTTAACCTCAACTGTTGGTTTCTTGAGTAGTGTCGTAAATTAATATAAATTAGTTGTTTCAGATTAAAATGAAAGCAGTGCAAAGTGGGTGAATTTGACCACAGAGTTTACAATACATACTATACTTACATTATACTTGGACCTGTTGTAAGAGGTACAGTAAAAAAAACAATTATTTTGAATGTTGTATCTGAAATTATTTATACATTTGATTTAAAGATATTGGTTATAAATGATAAAGTTAGGTTACATTATAAACTATTGTACTGCGCAATGTAATATTATAAATTAGTACATATTACTGGACAGTTAGCACAAGTAAGGATTAAAAGTTTATACAATGTAAAAGTCTAAGTCAGTACAATTTACAGGACAGTTAGCTCAAGTAAGGATTAAAAGCTACTACATTGTAAAATTATAAATTAGTTCAGTTGTGAAAAATCAGAATTCAGAGTTGAGCTAACTCAAAAGCAAAACTTAAAATATTTAGTTCATTTGAAATTTTATCAAAGTTTGTTGCCGTAAAATTTTAAGTTCACCCAACTATTCTTTTATTACAGTGCAGATTTAGCTCATCAGAAAGCAAAAGGAAGAAAGATGTTCCTGGGTGTCTGCAGCGAGTTATCATAATAAACTTTATGCAGCTCCCCTCAGAATGATTAAATGTGTTTTCACATGGGCAGTGACGAAGTGGAGCAGCCTTTTTACTTAACACTACAACTCATTTATTCTGAGTCGCGGTTGTTGCAGGCGGGGTGGGGGGGTGAAACGCTTTGCAACTTACATTTAGGCCCCACAAGACTGTTTTGTAAGCGATGATCATGAGCAGCAAACGAGACATTAGACCTTAACAAGCATGTCTGGCTGTACTCCCTGATGTACTGGCTTCTTCTTGAAACAGTAAAGCCTGTTTTCTCTTTCTGGTCTGTGCTCCATGCGTCTCACTTGGACCAGAATATTTTCTGCTAGTTCGCACAGTACAGACTTGAATGTGTATCTGATTGTTTTTCAAAATTTCTGAAGTTGGAACAGTTATTTCATCCGAGTTTTACATCATTAATGTAAGATGCGTCATAATTCTGCACCATAAGAAGCCTGACGTGGTAAATCAGAACATAAACAATGGCGGAAGCAAGCAGTGCCGAGTTTAGCTCTTATTTTACTTAGCTTTCTTCATCTTCGTATGATCCTTCGACAATACGGCTCCTCTTGCTCAAAAACTTTAAATCGTTTCACACATGTTGTTACGTCTGTTAACGTCGTGCTGATGTTTGACATCTATGCTGTTCACACGTGTTGCTTTGGGGTTATAAAACATTTACACAGAAGTCTTATGGTTGTCAAATTTCATTTTTACTATGGATGAGCACACAAAAAAATTCAACCGAGCATCAAGACCTGCTGTGTGAATGTAGCTTACTAAACAGTCACTGTAAGTAAATACATAAAGGTGATGTAAAGTTGGAATTAATTCCTAATAAAGTGTAGATTTTGGTGGAATATGTCCGACAGCATCTACACGGCCAATTCAACTGGCAGTCGTTTATTTTTGTCAAATTGCTTTATAGTCTTATTGCCAATTCACCAGACCTCCACTCACACATTCATGCACAAATACAGGGGGCAATTTAATGTCTTGCCTAATGGCATGACAATGGGGCAAAGCTGCAATGGGCCTGAAGGCCTGAAGCTTTAGCCTTATTTTATGAAAGGATTGCATTGCTTCAGCTCATTAAAAACAACAGAGTTTGCTCATCCGTTCGATTTAAAGACTGGAGATTTGCATAATGAATCTCTAAGGAGAAAAAACTTCTCCTTGTGCTGCTTTCCTTACATGCAGATGGAAAAATAGAAATGTATCACGTTTGCCAGACATGCTGGTTCTCATGGTTTGGATTTAGCACAGTCTATGCACAAAAACATGAAAAACACTCACAACTCATTTTGAAGAAAACAATTATTGACTGTGGGAGGAACCCGGAGTACCCAGAGAAAACTATGGTGCTTCCTGCTTCCAGGCTCAACCGTACAGCCTCTGATTCAGATATTTCACACCAAAACACAAACACTAGATATTTTATTCCTGATACTTAAAAAAAAAAATATTCCAGGGGAGCATAAGGACGTTTTTTTCTACATTGTGCGGTTTTGTGATGCTAACAGTGCAGTACTCCTGCTCACGGCTCATTGACTCCTGTTTATTTCTGCCTTCTGTAGCTAAACCTGTAGCAGCCTGCTTGTGTCTGATAATTGAGGAAATTATTCAAAGATATTTAAAACCATAATAATTATTGCATTGGTAGGAAAAAGGTAAGGTAAAGTAAGCATCTTGAAAGCAATTCTAGTTATCATAAAAGCGTCTGATTTGAAGGCAGAGGAAAATTTGTAAATTGAGAAGCTGATGAGTGTTTTAGAACTAACCCACTTTAAAGCTGCATTAAAGATTAGTTCTTCTCCAGCATTCATGCAAATATTCTGTCCCACACCACTAAAGGCCAGCTATATGAAGGATTTCAGCTTTCTGTGTGCAAGATGAGCTCCATTATACTACAGCTGGAGAGTATTAGCATCCAATATGTATGTAATTAACACTGTTCTGGCTCTGTTGTGAATGTCTTTTCATGCTATATGAGATTTAAAAATCACAGCTAATTAGTAATTTGAAAATTAACAGCATTATTCAACTGCAGTATCTTCAGTGTCTTTAATGGCCAAATATTTTTAAATAAAAGCTTTGTTTAGCCAGCTAAAAATATACAAAGCTTTTATCTGTTGAACCCAAAATGTTGTGATTGATTTATTCAGTTTTTGTCAGGTTGTGATCAATGACTCGAGCAGAGGTGGAATTGCGGGAATAAATCATAATAAACATAAACAGCAACGAAGGTGAGCGGAAACGGAACAGAATAAACACGGAACTGAACATAAAGAAACAGAGAAAGTGAAACCGAACTAATCGGGGCTGGCGTGGAAACAAAAACTAGAAAATAAACAACGGATTAACTAAAGCGGAACACAGGAACAAGGGAGCGTGAAAGAACTAAATATAAATAAACAAACAAACTAAAAACGACAACGAGGGGAACAGAGGCAACAAGGAGCTAAACTAATGAGGACATAACTAATTAAACTAAGAACAAAATAACAAGGAAGCAATGGAGAAAATAAACTCAGACAGGGAACAGAGGACAAAAGGATGGGGGAGGAAGCACGGGAAACCGGAGACTACAAGAAAACAAAAACAAAAGTAAATGCAAGGATGGGACATGAGGAGAATGATAAAGGGGAAAAGAACCAGCACAGAGAATCAACTAGCAAGAGGGGAAGGCTTACTGGGAGACGTGGAGGAACTAGCAGGAGAAGGCGCAGAGAGACGGGGAGGGAAGCAGACGATCCAGCGGTGAGTGAATGAATTAACCAGGCTTAAATACTGAGGAGCAGGAGGTGGAGTGGTGGAGATAATGATTGGATAATTGCAAACAGATGTGAGTGATAATGAAGAGTGAAACCACAGAAAGAAGAGGGACAGAGCAGGGGAAACTAGAGAACACAGAATATTACAAAAACAAAGACTAAACCAAAATAGAAAATAACCTAAAGAAAACAATAACTAATGATAACAAAGTAAAACACAGCAACTACAACAAATTAAACAGCAAACTAACAGGGAACAAAAACACATATCATGACAGTTTTTGAAGGGTAAGTGATGTGGGACAAAAGCTACCGTTTATTTTTGTTTTTACATCCCAGCCATCTGACCCAAACATGTAGGAAACACATTCTGGGCGTATTTCTTTGAACTTGAACTTTTAAAATTATAAAAGATTGCACAAATAGATTTTAAATTTACATTAAGGTGTTCTACTGATTTAAGTAGAAGCAAGAGAAGCAAAACTTATCTTGCTTCACACAGTACAGTTAATTCACTATTGGCAGAAGCTCTGATTTAGCCAACGTATATTATTTTTCCCTTTATAATAGAGCAATCCGTAATGGTACCATACTAAGAAATTCACTTCTAACCAGTAGATGAAAACATTTCTGTTTCACATTTCTGTTTTCATTTTATTTTAAACATCGCTTAAAGCTTGCATAGCAGCTGAATGGAAACAGCTCATGAGTTTATGGTTGCAACGTTTGCTAAATTTTATATATATGGCAGCCATATTGGATTTAAGCTCAGGGTTGGTCCAGGAGCTTTTATTCTGAAAGTCCTACCAGGTGTGAGTTGTCTTTTTTTTTTTTTTAGGTTTTAACCTATTAACCTTCTTGTCCAGTCCAATTTGGGACATAGAAGTGTTTAAAAATACTGTAGACTGTAGGCTTTAACCGCCACTAAGCCACTTTAAAGAGCGTGGCAGGAACCCTGCCACACAAAACCACTACAAATGTGCAGACTAGCATTACGGCATACGTCACTTCCCCCGTTTCTTATTCTCAACATCATCCTACGGTATGACATTGTTTTGCCACAATAAGATTCATTACTTCATCTCTACTCATTCTTCACAGCCACTGGAAACAGAAATGGACTTTAATCCAAATACAGGCAGTCTTCCTTCAGGGAAAACACTACTGCTTTTGTCCACACTGGCCACCAAAGTCAACCAAAACTGAAACTTCTTTAGTGTTAATTTAAAAACAAATTTTGGACATCGAAGCATCTTTTCAATACAAAATGAATTTATTTTGTTGACAGGTTTTTATTTAATCACATTGTTAGTAAATTTGTGTGTAGCAAATGATTTATATGGGTTTAACCTTTCATGTGAGCCCTCGTTGATCACCTTAAGTTCAAACTTTATGTAGTTAAAGCCATTTCAGGTATCTAATGTGGTACATTTGGAAAAATAAACTGCATAGATTTGGAGACACCAGGACATCAACTCACAAAAAATGTCCAGAAAAGTGTTTTTTTAATATATATATATATATATATATATATATATATATATATATATATATATATATATATATATATATATATATTTATTATTTATTTTATTTATTTTTAATAAAATTTTCAATTCCAAATTGAAAAGACTTTATTATTCATTTTTGTTTTATTTTTCAGTCCAAAAAAACTAACAAAAAATAAACACAGGCGAAGAGGTGCATTTGTTTTTTTGTTTTTGTTTTACGAACTTTACAGATACATGCTTATTAGAAATATCAAGCAAAGATGGAACAGTTTTGTTCTTATCTTCACAGACAGACCGAGCTTTGGCTCCAAGGGTTCTGATTAAAAGTGGGTTAAAAAAAAAATAATTTCTCTGATTTTGCGTCCACCAGTAAAAAAGGTTGCATATATTTTCAATTTCCAAGTAAAGTTTCCAGTTTGTGCATTTAGAAAACCAAGTAAGTCTGAGAAGCAAAAGGATTTATTTGTGAAGAGCAAATGACACGGGTGCAGGACAAACAGCAAATAATTCTTTATTTTAAATTCTAGGTTGTTTAAAACTCAATTTAATTTCCGAGGATTTACAATAAATAACAGTTTTCCTCTCTTTAGTTTGGACTCATGACGTTCAAGAAAAAAACAATATAAAGGAAGCGTTTTAACCCACCAAATGACATCCCTGAGAATATATACTGTATATTAAAAGATGTTCTGTGTTTTATAAATTGTATAAATTATAAATAAAATCTCTAAAATCCTTGCATGCTTTCTTCCAAAATTCAAATCTCCAGCTTTACTGCTCGGGATAGAGAGTGGAGTTAATTTCATCTTCCCTTAGAATGCAGTTGAGGATCCAGTGTAACAGTGTAAGACTCCAAACATTCAAAATGTGTCCGCTGGGTTTTCCTTGCCCAGATAATTTTTTTCCTACTTATCATTCTAGCAGAAACCCCTTTTAAATCATCCTGAACATCTGAACTTGGATCTGTCCTCTGGGGTACTTTTGATTAAAAGATCAAATTAACCGAAGCCATAAAAGCATAGAGGAATGAGGGGAGGCGCCGACTGCATGTCTCTGTGAATTTACGGAGAAGCATGACCTTATCTGACACGTGAACCTGGATCCGTTCACTAAGCAACTGGACTCAACCAATGGATGTTCACTGAGGGTGTCTTTTTTTTTTTTTACCTTTAAAATTTACAGATTGTCCTCAGAGTAACAGAAAGAGGCAATTGATTGAAAGTACATATAATCAAGGAATCAAGGAATCAAGGAAGCTTTATTTGTCATCACATAGCATGTGGTACATGAGGTGGGACGAAATTCTAATCCCCCAGTCCAGTTTACACCCTGATAGCAATTTTAAATAATGTAATAAAATATAAGAAAATAATAACTATGCGAGACTAGGATTAGAGCTACACAAAATCTACAATATGGACACAGAATCTACAATATGGGACTTCGGACATAGCAGCATTGAGGATCGGAATGCAAATATATAATACCTTATAAATTATAAAGAACCTTATAAATTATACCTTATAAATTATAAAAAGTTTTGGTTTAAAGTTTACAGTTATGTTGAGACAGATGGGAATGGTTGCTTTTTGGAGTGTGAACGCACCTTGATTTGATTATTAACAGTAAGGTCAGGCTCTACACAGACTAATGTGTTCCTTGCTCTCTCTGTCTTTTCTTTTTGTTTTTCCTCATTTGGTGCAGAGTTGCCTCTTGATGGTAAGAAAAATAAATGTTTCAGTGTCCCTGTGAAGCATACTGAAAGAAAAGCAAACACTTTTTCTAAGGTTTTATGTCAGACAACACTGTTTCTACCTGAAACAATTAAAACCCTGACCTTAAGGCCTACAGGGGAAGCAGTGACGTTGGCATTTTAGTGATTTGCTTGGTCCGTTTGTCTCCTGTTGTAGTCTAGTATCTGTGCATTATTCAGTGCTGCCAGATCATGTGATTCTGCTCTAACTTTTCCTCTGTGATCAAACTCTAATCATAGATGCTGCACCAGGAGAAGGTCCTCAGTCGTCTGAGGTGAGCGGCCTGTTTGTGCTGAAGCCGGAGAGCGTCACTGCAACGAAAGGTCTGTCAAAATCAGCTTGAAGGGTATATAGAGGAGGTAAACTAATCAGTGCAATAAAACAAAACTTGTATTGATTTTACATTTCTGATGTGACATGATGTACAAGTTAACGTAAAATAGAAAAAAAAAAACAACTTTTAATTAAGTTTCAATTTGCTGTGTCATTTTCCAGTATTCTCCCGCTAAAATTTGGAGTTTTTGAGGGGTGTCTATTGTCTGCACTGCAATTTTTCTGTCAGATTTGGGTGTTTTCTTCTATTTTGATAAAATCCTGTTATCTTCAGCGTTTTTAATAAAATAAAAAAGACATAACAAAATAGAAGATAAAAAAAGACACAAAAGGGAGATTTCATTTAGCTTAAAGGATAAACTTCAGTTATCTAAAACAAACATTAAATGTTGTTGTAAATCATATTTTGAAAGTTTCTTCTAAGAGAAGCTCAAGTTTCTGACAGAGTTGAGCATCTTTGCACCAACCTGCTAATGTTAACTGTGGCACAAACCTTTATCTTAATGCTTTTGTTGACTTTGAAAACACAGATTCCTGCAAAATAATTTTTTGATGTTATTATTTTTAAGTGGGTGAAAACTGTTTACACGAAACTTCTTGCATTCTTTCTGCTTTCCCCTCCAATAACCTTTTTCAAAAAAAACAAAACAGTTTCATTAAAAAAGGTATATGAACAGTAGAGACCAAGACATAAACATAAATACAATATTCAAAACATTCCTTTCCTTCTGGTGACTAACATTCAACATCAAAAACAAATATATTGAAAAGTTAGTTGCTAAATTGATTATAGATCCCAAACAGAAATTAAATCAACTTCTCCCAACTATTATTTAGTTGCTGTAGAGGCAACTAGATAACATAAATTAAATAATATAATAATATAAGCAAATATATTGTGGGCCTTTTTTCTGTCAGATTTGGGTCTTGACTATTTTACTTCAATTCTTCTAATGAATGAAGTCCTTTGTTGTCTGCAGCTTTTTTTAATTAAATTTTAACAAGAGGACAAACTGTCTACCTGTCTTGAATAAAAATGTCTTCCGTCGTTGTTGATGACAGGGAAGGACATCACGTTTGTGGCCAAAGTCGACTCCTCGACTCTGACAAGGAAGCCCGTCATGAAATGGCTGAAGGGGAAGTGGCTCGACTTGTCTAGCAAAGCCGGGAAACACCTGCAGTTCAAGGAGGCCTACGACAGAAACACCAAGGTGCATGTCCGTTATTTACCAGTCAGAAGCTCTGTATGCATTACAAGCAGTACCTGCCCTGTAAAAAATAAAATGTTGTTGGAAGATTTCATTGAAGCCACCGTTTTGAAAAACAAGCCATCAGCAGAAAGTTATGCTTAGGCCAGAGGATTGTGGAACAGATGTAATCAAATTATTTTAAAGTACACCCACGTTTTACAGCATCTACAGTAATATCTCTGCTCTTAGTGGTTCTGCTGATCAGCACAAAGGAAAATAAAAGCAGTTCGTGGATTGGCTCCTTAGCAAAGGGCATCCAAAAAAATGTGAACTAGCATAAAGTCTGTGTGTTTGAGCTAGCAAAGATAAATATGCTCTTAAAAAAACCCACAAAAAACAAAATAACAGGCATGAGGTGAATTTTTGTTAATATTTAGAAGTTAAGCTTCACAGAAAAAGCCAAAAATACTAAACTTTGAAAAGGCGTGACTTCACAGTTATACAAACACCGAATCAACAGAAATCCTTTAAAAACTGTGAGTCACAGTGGTGGAAGGATAAGGATTTGGCTACATGTGGCAGCTAAAGCTGAAGTTTTTTTTTACCAAGCTGGGTCTTCAACAGAACAATTACCCCAAACAAAACATATAAAAAAAAAAAAATTGTTGCAATGGTTGGATCAAAGTCCAGACCTAAAATAGGTGAGCTGTTAAAAGATCTAAACAGAACCTGATGTAAACTAAGCTAAATTAGCTGAAACATTAGCTAGGTTTCCATCCAATTTTCATGTTGATTTTAAACAAATCTTTAAAATGTTGGAAAATTAAAACTACTTATTTGGAGCCAATCGATAAGGCTACACGAAGTTTAAATTCATTCCATGTTGATGTTACGCATCGCTGTAATCAATAAAAAAATTGCAGGGTAAGTTTAGAAATTATGTTTTTGTCTTCCCCTTAGCACATCAACCCTGTTGGGAAAAGCCAAAATCGACCTCAAGCTGGAGTGAAAACTTTTTTTTTTGCCAAATTGAGAAAGTTATCTCAAAGTTTACCGTTTCTGTCAACTTTTTGTTATGCAAAACTTATTGCATAACACAGCTATTGTAATGAAGAGTGTTGCACAAGGATGTGGAATCATGGGTGTATTTACTTTTTTAAATCAACTGTTTTTGCTTCAACTTTAAAAAGATAAAACTAAAAAACAAAAAAAACTGTGTAAATTCCGTCATGCGTTTGTCCTGAAAGTTTTTGTTGTGACGCTTCTGGTCCTTCATTGGTCCTGTGACTATATGTGCAAGTGAGCACGTCTCGCTTATCCGCTGATTGCTTTTCGATGTTATTTCGTCTGTTCTCAGCATTTCATCTCTTCTCCCTGTCAGGTCTACACTTATGAGATGAGCATCATCAAGGTGGTGGATGCAGACGCAGGTGGCTACCGCTGCGAGGTCACCGGCAAAGACAAATGTGACAGCTGCACATTCGAAGTCTCCGTGCAGGGTAGGTCTGCAGATAGACACTTAATCACATTATTGTCATCTTCCATTCACCGTATCTACAATTATTAGGTAACTGACTTTGTCAGCCAATAACTCAGTGAGTGGGATGCACATTAGATCCCGTCATTTAGTGGCCTCGCGAGATCACCAGTCTATTATTCTTTTGGGGCTGGAGCCTGCTGCGTAATGAATTAACCTCACTGAGCACTCACCAAGCTTTCCTCTGCTGTCTGCCTTCAGCTGCACAGGAGGACCAGCAGGACAACATCTTGGAGGCGTTTAAACGATCGTGAGTGTCTGTGTCGGAAGAGTCTGCTCGACATGTCACCCGTCACGCCGTCTTGATCCGTGTCTCTGTGTAGATCGAGGCCTCTGGGCTTCTGTCAGTCTCAGCTGGCGACTCGACCCGTGTCTCTGTCAATCTTTTAGTGCTTGCAGGATTTGTTCCAGTCAGTCTGTTCACCATCTCTCTCTTCTTGTCATGTGTCAAAGCATCTGCTTCCTATATTTCATCATTGATTTCATCATCTTTCGAAAGACTTTCTACAAGGAGCTCGTAAAAAGCATTCCCCCAGACCTTTTTTTTCTCTGTTTTTGCTTTTTTCTCACATATAAATGTTTCTGATCGTCCAAGTAATTTCAGTATCAGATATATAAAACTAAAATAAAGACTGAAGGTTATTTTTTAGAAGGAAAAAATATACACCAAATCCAACCAAACAATGTATAACAAACCTAATCACAGTCATTGTTAAATCATTAATTAAGGACAACCTGAAAAAATTGAATACTTTTTAATCATGTTTTTATCATTAAAGCTCCTGCTGCCGCAACTGCCTTGCTGCTGAAATGTGCTATTCAAATAAATTAACATAAACTTAAAGCAACACTAAGTAACTTTTCGACCTTCATAAAGTATTTTCATAATTTTGGTGATTATACGTCGACTTACAACTATTTGAATCACACCTCTGTCATGGCCCGAGGGGGTCTGTATCGCTTTAACCATCACCAAGCAACTTTGAGGAGGATGGCAGGAACCCTGCCACACAAAACATCAACAAATGCGCTGACTGCTTTACGGCATACGTCACTTCCCCCGTTTCTTATTTTCAACATCATCATATGACATTGTTTTGCCATAATTAGATTCATTACTTCATCGCTATTTATTCCTCACAGTGTCACTGGAAACAGAAATGTACATCAATCCAACTGCAGGCGACCGTGCGATTTGGGATTTTATGACACTATATGCTGGTCCTCGGGAAATGCAGTCTTCCTTCAGGCAAAAACACTACCGCTTTTGTCAACGCTGGCTGCCAAAATCTACCAAATCTAAAACTTCTTCAGTGTTGCTTTATTTAAAAAAAAAAAAAAAACGTGCTGCAAACTGAAGAGCAGAAGAAAAAGAAAGTAGCAGAGAAAGCAAAAATAGTCAGATGGTCCTCCTGCCTAACATATAGGAGATACAGAGATGGCTCAGGAAAACTTTACCCCTTAAAATTAAGCAATTTCCCCAAACCTAATCAGGTCTAAGATTCTGAAAACCTTAAACCGTCCATTTAAATTCAAAAACCTGCTACTGTTACTGAATTAAAGCAATTCTGGGTCAAAACTTATCCACAGAGATGAGGAAGAGTAAATGTTAGTTGTCAACGCTCAAATGTGTTGTAACTACAGCACAACCAGTTGTTCTGTTAAACCGTTTGAAATCTATGCAATGATTTAATTTCTCACTATTATGCCTGGTAAATATGTGTGATTGTAAACGAGCCGACGTGGTTTTTCGTGTCTGCAGTCTGTGTTTGATAACACAATCCCCTCCCTTCATTAGAGCTGCTGCAGAAAGGTGTGGGCAAAGATGAGAGAGCCAACATGCAAAAAGACAGCTTCATATTGTGCTTT
This sequence comes from Orestias chungarensis, assembly GCA_032876305.1. Lineage (NCBI taxonomy): Eukaryota > Metazoa > Chordata > Actinopteri > Cyprinodontiformes > Cyprinodontidae > Orestias > Orestias chungarensis. Next base: position 416,399 of record JAVLVB010000226.1, on the reverse strand, counting down.
GGACAAGTTGTCTCATTTGCTGAATGGTGATGTGAGGGAGAGATAGGTCAGTGTGATAAATAAAAAGCGAGATGTTCGTTAAAACCCGAGCATGCTGCTGGAGAGATAATGTGCGAAAGATTTGGAGGTCACGCAGCTTCACCTCCGGAGAGGAAGTAAGGAGGATTGTCTTTCTAACTACAGTAGGATGCTCCCTTCTGGTCACCACTACGGCTTATAATAGACATCATTTCAGACCCTTCCAGATTGTTTTACTACTTCAGAAACTCATCCTCCGATAATTAAAATCCCATTATCCTCATGATTTCTCACTATTACAAATTATGATGAAGGAGACTGAGTTCTGAAGCATTTTTAATAATGTCCATATGTACCACAGATAGCTCAAGTGGTATGTCGTCTGACTTTCAATTGGAAGGTCATGGGTTGCCCTGGGTTCAAATCCAGCACAGGGCAAAAATACACCACAGCATCCAGTGTGGGTCCTTAGGCAAGACCCTTTGCGCTACCGCCTACCTGGCACCGCAATGTAGGCTGCCTCAGTGTTGTTACACCAAAAAAGCATTTCACTGCAGTTGTACCGTGTATGACCATGTATGTGACAAATAAAGACTGATGATTATTATTATTTAAACAAGACTAAAAAAGAGAGGTTGTGTCAATGTACATGTAGTTATGAGGTTGAGATTATTTCCTATGACATTTTAGCTGCATTTGAAGGTTTAAAACCATTTTTTTCCCATTCTGGTTAATTGATATGTATTAGAAAAGAAACCTTTTATGTCCCGTTATTTCTTTAGGATAAAGCACAGAATTGAGTCAGACTTTCACATTAACATGTATAGAGAGTAGCAGGAGATTGTCCATCTTCTTCAGTCTACATGTTGACATCTAAAAGCACGAAATAGGTTCTCGTTGTTTCTCACCCTGAATGCTCGATTGTTGCATAGTGAGTGTTGTCCTTGTATGTTTCAGGTTCATTTAACTCATCTGAGACCAACATAAATCCAAATAACTTCAAAGCTAATCCAGGCGATCGTGCTCTTCCTGCAAGAACAGTTCAGCTCAGGACAAAGTTTTTCCAGTTATCCTGAGGGGAGCAAATTCTCTCAGGACAATAATGTTCTTGCTCACGCAGCATACATAACTAAAATGTAAAAATACGGTTGACTGGGTGTAAAAATACGAAGGTTTAAGGCTTTGCACAATTTTTGATCATTAAAACTCTCAGTGATGGATTTAGGGTGCTGTTTTCTAAGAATAGGTTTTGTTTAGGGTTATTATTTCAGTATCTACATGTAAAGTCATTGATGTGAAAAACTTTCTGAAGCATTAATGCCAAGATGATGTCAAGTTTATACCATTGGTTTGTGTGACAGGAGCAGATCAAGAACAAAATTTTCATGCTCAACAATCCTTAGCAGGCGTAAAAAGCCTTAACATAAATTCTTCGTTTAATGTAAACTCATAATCTGACGCTGAAAAATGTGATTTTTTTAACATAATGTCATATGTAACTAAGTGATAATTATGAAATAGTCATGGAAGGAGTTTTTTTTATAATTGTAATTAGTAAGAGTATAAATAACAGCCAACATCTCCTTATTTGTTTTTATATATATATTTTTATAAATTGTGTTCAGTGTGTTTCCTTCACTGAACATTAAACAATGTCTTCTTACACTTTGGTAGATATCTGTGTAATATCTTAAATGAAAGGAAATGTTAGGTAATGTAAGTACGGGTCTGTAGTCTGCTGTTTTAGACACACGGGTGGCTTCATAAAACAAAAATAATAAAAAACTTTATACGAAATAGACGTTAAGACAGGTCTGTTTTAGCATGTCTGTTTGGAGTTATTCGCATAACATATCTACAACTCAACAGCACCAGCGGAACAAGATTTTAAAAGAAATGTAATGTTTTTAGCTTTGAACTTTGTGTTCACTTGTCCATGTTCATAGAAATGGTTCACTCATAATTTGTTTTGAATGTAATTGTATATATATATATATATATATATATATATATGATCCTTGCAAGGTTTAAATAAGTTACTAAGCCAATTAACTTCATTAACTTTGAACTCTAGCATGGAGCTCGTCAGCAGGGGGTCCGCTACCCCTAGGGGGTCGTGGATGTACTGCATGGGGGTCGCAAAAGTTTTTTGGGGTTTTTTTTCTGCGAAAGTTTTGGTTAATTAGACTTTTTTCTACATTGCCCCCCCCTGTTATTTTTTTCACTAATTGAAATGTCTTTAAATACACATTAACATGAAATCAACACACTGTAGTAAACAGATAAATGGAGGCAGAAGATGTCTTTCAGTCTGTTTCATTCACAACACCTATCCCATCAACGAGGAATCAGAATCAGAAATACATTACTCCACAACGTTGAAGACCCCTGGTCTAGCACATCTGATTGTATCAAGGGTCGGAAGCTCCAGAGATCAATCAACAATATCTTGCCACACATTAAATGTCAAATATATAATATATATAATTATGAATATATAATTCGTCATGAAATAAATTCTTAAAATTTTATCCTGCTTAGAGGAGATGGAGATGAGGATGCTGGTGAGCTGGACTTCAGCGTGTTGCTTAAGAAAAGGTAAGATTGTTTCGGAAAATGCATCTGTTGACTTCACTTGCAACCTACATTCAATTCTCTGTCTGGGTTAACCATGATTTTTAGAAAGGAGAAGAAAGCAGAGGAGCCAAAAGAGGAGGTGGACGTATGGGAAATCCTGAAGGCGGCAAAGCCATGTGATTACGAGAAGATTGCATTTCAGTACGGCATCACCGACCTTAGAGGCATGCTGAAAATGCTGAAGAAGATGAAGGCAGAGTCCAAGAAGAGTGATGGTGAGGGGCTAAGGAATGGAGAGGAGACATTTTACGAGAAAAAGACAGAATCTGCACAAGGAATTTGACAGCAGGGAGGAAACTAAGCCTCTTTAATGCACTGGGCTATGAATACTAGCAACATTTAAAGGCCTCTGGAGAGAGTTTATATAGCTGGGATGACAGGTGGTATGTTTGTTAGCCTGTTACTGCTGTTACTCCATGGATCATTTGCCTCTTAAAACTGTACTAGAGCCAATCTGACATGATGCTTTTTTCTTAGCCTTCCTGACAAAGCTGGACCCAGCATACTCTGTAGACAAAGGAAAGAAGATCCAGCTGACTGTGGAAGTGGCCGACCCCACGGCGGAGATAAAGTGGCTGAAAAACGGACAGGAAATTAAACCATCAGCCAAGTAAGATCAGACCTCAAACAAGAGAGTCATAAGGTACCCTCAAACTAAAAAAGAAACAAACCAAGTTATTTTGAAATATATGTATCTTTGGTGACTTTATCACATCTGGGTGCAGAAAGTAACTAACTTGAATTGAGATAAAAAAATAAAATAAACTGAAAAAAAGTTTTCCCTGCATCACCTACCTGGAACTCATCGCGACATAGAAGCAGTGCTAGAAGCAGTGACTCATTAAAAGCTGCTATGAAAGGTTAGAGGAAAAATTTAAATATATTAAATTTAAATACATTAACAAATAATTGCAATTTAAATCAATAAAAAATATATATATCGTTGAAGATTTGTTTTTATATTATTGTTTTCATAAAGAAAAAGCAGAGGAAATAAAGATATAAACATACATCCAGTTAACTTGGCTTTTCTGAAGAAAAAAAAAAGTTTTAGTTTTAGTTATTTATTAAGTTCAAAATAAGGAAAATAAAAATGTTTTAGTTCAGCTTTGTTGATTCTCTGACTAGGTTTAACGCTAGTCGTCATAAAGGTAGACAGGAACAGTTTTAAACAAACAAAACAAAGCCTTTACTCTAGAATGGAAACTAGTAGATGGATAGTTGTGGCCACCTCGCATTAGAAATATCATAAGGCTACATTTCCTATGCAGTTTTGATGAAATTATTAACACTTGTAATGAGCACAGAAAAGGCTCCCACATACTTAGATACATTTTACTACATTTTACTACATCAACTACATCAAGGTTCAGACATACAAAGATTTATATTAACATTTCTTTAAAATGCTGTTTTGTTACTTTTGCATGATTCCTGAAACGTGACGATAAGGGGCTTCGATATTACAAAAGTCAAGTTAGGAAAATAGCTCGCATGAAATAATTTTGGCCACACCATTTACTACATATTCCCCCCCCCAAATGCTCCAGATCTTCATACATCTGGTATAAAGATAAATGTTATTTGCTTGTTGAATTATTAGTCACCCAAGTATGGGTTTTGTATTCACAAAAGTACAGTTTACCCCAGTATCTGTTAAGGAGAGGATAGTGTGAGCTTTGGCTTGTGCCCAGATCACTGTATAAAGATTTCATTTACAATTTTATTGGATAAGCTTTGACTTTAAGACAAGTCAAACTGTATACATTTATACGAATGTGTCTCTGTGTGTGTTTGTGTGTATTTCTCAGCCCGTTTTGGCCGCTGGACTTTTTCCAGAGTCTGTATCTCCTTCTGCCATGCTCTTTTTTTCCCCTCCTCCTTCAAAGGCTTCTTTTGTTGTTTTATTGAAGAGGCTACAGCTGTTGCAAGTGGTGTTTCTTCAATGTCTCTCCACTATGTGCTATTTTGAGATCTTCAAGCTGTTCATAGAAAGGAAGAAAGCCATTTCCTGTCCTGACTGAGAGAAACTGTTAAAAAAGACTCACAGGAGGGATTTCCTCCACTGAGCTCTTAACAGACTAAAAGTTTGTGATTTTGATTTTCTTTGGGAGCAGAAGTAAAAGCATAATCAAAAGATCAAATAAACCTTGTGTATATTAATATATTGTGATACCTATGGTAAATTTCTCAGGTTAACAATTGGACAATTGGTAAGATTATAAAATGCAGCCTTTTGGTGTTTTCTGTTAATTTGAAAACTTTAAATAACAAAATTGCTTTTAATTACATTTTTTTGTTTAATATTTTCTGAGGATTTAGATACATGACAAATAAACTTAACGCAAGTATTTTCAAAAAAATGTTTATACTTCTTGCATACTTTTTGAAAAGTATAGAAAACCAAAACAAAGATATAAATAAAAATACAACACAGCTAAAACTGAATCTCAACTTTTGTCATTTAAAGAAGCTTGTCTTACAATTTCTGTAAAATGTCTTACGAGATGCAAGCAAAGCTGGAAGAAAAGTTGGAGTAATAAAAATGTTTTTAAAAGCCTCATGCTGATCATTTTAATAAAGATTATATAGGGATGACAACAGCTAGTTTTCAGAGTTTAAGAGAAAGCTAAGAATAACAGACTACAGTTACTGTTAACTCCTCACAGTTACAGGAGGCTGGAATAGCAAAGTTGAAAATGCAAAATAAGTTCAAATAAGCATAAATATGCTTAAAGAGACTTTTCACTTGTTGTTTTCACTTGTTCCACAGCTGTAGGTGTCTAGCAGTTGATAAATTTTATTCTATTTTCATGATAGGACCTCCTAAATCCTGACATTTTATGATCTAAAAACAACTAAAAGTCTAAACTCTGTATTTTACTTTGTGTAAAACATCATTCATTACTTAGCTTTCAGTTTGTTGGATGATGCATGCTGGTAACCATGACAATTCTTTCTGTCTCCCGATAAATTTAGCAATATGATGGTGCAGGTTTTTCAAAATGTGCCACTGAAATTACTGTGAGATGCACGTATTTGCGTGGGAGCGACCACAACTCTGAAAGGTCTTTGCAAAGAAAAGAAATGTGTGGATTGTTGCAGACACGCTGCTGCCATCAGCCTCCTGTGACTTCATCGTGTTGTTGCTCTTTATCCTGCTTTTACGTATCGCAGGTACGTGTTCGAGAGCGTGGGCAACAAGCGGACCCTCATCATCAACAGGTGCAACCTGTCTGACGATGCAGCATACGAGTGCGTTATTGGCGAGGAGAAGTGCTTCACTGAGGTTTTTGTTAAAGGTAAATTAGTCACTGTCTTCGGAGGAAACCGTCCCTCGCAGGAGAGAGTTTTCTGCTCGGTTTAGCAAATGTTTTCATCCGAGCAGGGACAGGCCTGTCAGCTCAGCTTTCTTTATGTGCCTGTGATGTAATCTGTTTATTTCCGTGCGTTCATGTTAGACAGTAACATGCAGCTCTCTGTTTCGCCTGTCTGCTTAGTCATATTTAATAGCTGCACAGCGAAGGGAGTGTTCATGCTTTATTCATCGCCATGTATCCTTGTTGGATGTATTAGTGAGCTCACATATTTATTAGAACTTGACTGAATTTAAAATGTCTTTTTCAAAGAAAATACATATTTTACATTGTTTGTATATCAATATTTTATTTTGCAAATTTGCAAGCTTAAATAATCCTATTTACACTTTTTTTCACCACAAAAGAAGGATATTTAAAAAAAATCCCTTTAAATTCCTCTAGAGACTGCTAATATGTGATAGTCGTTTCTTTGTTAAAATTTGTTATTACCGACTTGTTATAATTGCTATAAGAAAAACAAACACATTTCTAGCATTAAGGCTGAAGGTTATCAGGACCGCTTGAAGGAGAAAACTTACAAAATTAGGATAAATTTTATCAGACTAAACAGTTATTTGCAAAAAATGTGACTCAATGTTTGCCCCTGTTTATGTCTATGCATTTGCAGCATATATTTAACTTTTTTACAGCAGTCTGAGTGGCCCAATTTTGATCTTTTGCCCTGCAAAAATCTGATTTTTGCCAAATCTGTATGTGGTATTAAACTGCCTTGCAGTTTGTTTGCCTATTCTACACAAGAGCTTCACTCCTAATTTCATGCGCAAACAGAAAAGCAGGCAGATGTACTGTCTTGCCCAAGGGCTCAGGGAAATTGTACCCACTGGATGGATTTACAGATGGCATCATGTCAGTTCAGCAGCAGAAGAAGCAATGGCTGAAACATGTAATTTCCTTTATCTTGTTTTGATCTTGTGACGACACGGTCGTCTCAGGTTGTTTAGCAACTTTAGAAGCACAGCAAAAAAATTAAAAATAAACAGCAGCATTAAATGTGGTGCCGCAGGTTTGCTGGAAATCCAACCACGCATCAGAATTTTCATTATTATTCGCACAGTTTGTCAGCCAGGAACGTCAGCAAAGCAAAAACTTAAACCATGGGAAGCTGCATTAAGGAGGACTGTCGCAATTTAAAAGTTAATCTTGGTGCTCTGACAGGAGGGTTCTGGTCAGGTGTCCAATTTTTCAACTCAGTAGATAATCCAATCCAGCCATAGTTGCACGTTATTCTCTTGAATCAATACTTAAGTGAAAGTAAAATCTATTATTTTAAAACATAAACTGCTGCTAAGAACCCTTTTTTTGCCAAATTTCTAAAACAACTGCAGTAAAGCTGCTCACATTTCTGTGGCATTGGGACTGTGGCTCAGAGAGTTTGTGGGCTCACCAGCTGAGGGACTAAAGATGTCTGGAGGGGAAAGCGAACAGCAACAATGACAAATAGTCAAGGCTACTGTATCAAGCATCAGACCCCGTGGTTGGATAATGCGACTCTCGCCACCTCAGGGGACTTGATGTACCTTCCACCTCTGCAAGACTGATGTATTTGGGGGCTTGCATAAGGACTTTAGGAGCATGCTGTGACAGTATTAATTTGCAAGTGATGGTTAGAATCTTTGGGATTTTACACTTAGCAACACAAAACCAAACATGTGTTTTAAGAAAAGGAGATTATAACTGAAACGTTGCACATCTTAATCAATTTCTGTTTGAGTTCTGTCCAAATTCAGCCCCTCAAATACAACTCTGGGTTTTCCGATCATCCTCAGAGCCTCCAGTCACCATCACCAAGCTGCTGGATGATGTTCACACCGTGGTGGGGGAGAAAGTTGAGTTTGAGGTGGAAGTGTCGGAGGAAGGAGCAAACGTTAAATGGTGAGTGTGCTGCTAGGCTAACAAAATGCATACAAACAATATACTGCATTTAAAATATGCCTTTTCCACAAAGCCTTCAAATTCATGTGACAATAGCTAAGATCAGATATTGTCAACCATTTATTTGCAATAGTGGAGGAAAACAAATATTGAAAAATGTGAACTGATGGTTTCTTGTTCATTAAAAAGCAAATTTCTAAGGAGGTTAATTTAAAATGAATCTTATTGCAAAGAGAACAAGTTTTCATTTAAATAGTTTTTTTTTCAATCCTTGGAATCCAATTTAGTATAAACTAAGTTTCTTTAGCTAGAAGTCACTGATAAATAAATTCAATAATTAAATTATTTAAAAAGGTTATTGCTACAGTTCAAGTGAGACAGTGCATGAACATATTTTATGTTTAGGTATCAAAGCTGTTGAAACTCTGTATTATTACAAGTTCACCAGAAACAAATATATATTCATTATTTATTTATTTTATTTTGAAATGTATTCATATTATTTTCCACTTTCTACTACCACATATAGATAATAAAATACACTTTTAAAAGAATAAAAAATAAAAAATTAATGTATTTTTTCAAAATACAAAAGTAAAAAAATACTATAAACACAATAAAAACTGTTTTTATAACATAATCAACCCCAGAATAAAATGTACTAAATTCCGTTTGATAAAAAAACAGATCATATTATGTAAAAAGTAAACTAATTTAGATGACATATAAATAAATAAGACTAAATCAACCAAACAATGGGGAAAAAGGAAGATTTTTGTAGATTTCTTTTTTTTTATCATTCTGCTGCAAGTTCTGTGTTTTCTTTTCTCTTGGAATATTTCTCTTATTTTTTGTGTTTTATGTTTTTTCACTAGGATGAAAGATGGAGTCGAGCTGAACAGAGAAACAGAAGGATCCAAATACAGGTTCAAGAAAGATGGGAAGAGGCATGTTTTGATCATAACCGAAGCAACCAAAGAGGACATTGGGATGTATTATGCCTCCACTAATGGTGGAGAGTCAAAGGCGGAGCTGGAGGTCGAAGGTACCAGCAGGAATAACCTGATATGACCTAACAAAATGGAAATATGAAAAATGAAGTATCACAATAATCAGCTGCTATTTAAAGTTTACTAGCAGAATTCTTGTCTTAACTTAATCCCAACATGGTGACGTTTGCCATTCTGACAAGCATGAAAAAGGACTAAATTAGTCATTACTTATGTCGTAATTAATATAACTTGATTAATTCCTTGTATCAACAGCTCACATCATTCGTCAAGCTCATTTTCTTTCACACCTCTAAGACTTTTATCTGCTTTCAGCCATCAGGCTGTCCAGATGAGTCTTGTAATTGATTATGGTGTGAAGATTTCCATCTTTCCGTCCTCCTCAGTTAATTGGTGAGATTACTGAGAGTCCAATCATACAACTGTGAACATCTAGATATATGTACCATGAAACTACATGATAGTTGTGGTTCTCTGTTGCAAATCTGTTATATTATCAACATTTATAACCAGATATCCAACTAGTGTCACTGGAACTACAAACATCTGTTTAACTTTAAATATCATTGTGAGCAGATGTGTAATAATGTAGGTCATCAAGATTAAATAAAATAAGATATACTTTATTATTCCCAGGTATTATTGAAAATATGTTTTTCCAAATATTCCTATTTGATTTAGACTTAGACTTTGACTAAAGTCTCTATGTTGTAGCTCTGCCTGCTTGTTTTGGCTTCTCATTTTGTTAAAAAAGTTCATCCCCACAGCATTATGCTGCCGTAACTCTGTTTTCTTCTCGGGATAGAGTGTCCAAGGTGATCGACAGTGTTAGCTTTAGATAAGAAATACAGTAGATATCCCTTTCCTTCTACTTCAGGTGATTACTCTGCTTGTCTATGCCTAAAAACCCAGTGATATAATGATGTTTGTTATGGTAACATGAACAAATATAATGGTAATGTTAGCGATTATGATAGCCTTTTCAACAGTGTTGGTCAGACTGTGTAATCAATGCATCTCTTTATGTACAAATCCAGTTTTTATCTTAAATGCTGCACGCCTCTTTATAATTAATAATATTTTCCTCCCACCAAAGGTCAGTGGCGCTAATAGCTAATGAAAAACGTTGGTTCCACTAATGCTAAAACACTAAACAAGATCATATCATATCATCATCATAAAAGTATGTTTCTTCTTGTAGATAAAGTTACTGGAGGGTAAAAAAGAGAGAAAAGAAACAAATTAGATGCAGCCACCATCTTTAGTCACTCAAAGATAACAGCAGGAGTATAAAAGTCTAACTACCTGATTAAATATTAATAACATAATAACATAAGCTTCAACACATAGATTAAACTTTATTTATCTGAAAGCTTTAAAACAGAAAAGTAAATTAGCACTTTAGAATTAATCGTGCTAAATTTAGTGAAGGCTAAGCATCCGGTAAAAGAAAAGTTGGCGCATCCGGTAAAAGAAAAGTTGGCACCACTATTGGTGAATTGCCGAAAGTGTCGCTACCACTGGCTGTGATCCTGCATCAGTGTTGCTCACTGACATAGTAAATAAATACAAAACACAAAGTACACCACAATACCTTTGTTTGTTCAACTTGCTCAAACACAATGTGGAAGTGCAAGAAACTGATTTAGAACCACTGACACAAATAAATAGGTGAAAAATCAGTAAAACATGCGCACAGGTATCCTTAGCTTATCAGAAGAATAATCCATATTATAAAAGTATAAATATCAGAACGTTTTGTCATTATGAAACAAAATCCAGGAAACCTGGAGCCTGAGCGATGTATTCACGGCTTCTCCTGGGCAGTTAAAGGAATCCAAACATAATGGTTGTTGATATCCATTTTGTAACAAAGAGTCATTAACGATTGTTTGTATTTCTCTCTGCAGATATGGAGCTCCAGGTTCTGCAGAGCATCGCCGACCTGACAGTGAAAGCAGCAGAACAGGCAGTGTTCAAATGTGAAGTGTCCGATGAAAAGGTGAAAGGAAAATGGTTCAAGGATGGCGTTGAAGTCCAGCCCAGCGATCGCGTCAAAATAGCCCACATCGGCAGGTATACTCAAACATCACACAGCACACGTTTGTGTTTTAAGGCAGGAAAGCTGTTTTTTGGGGGTTTTTTGCGACTGAGTCTCAGCAGCGTGCGCTGCCTGACAAATGGCTCAGCAAACTGTTACCAGAGGGTCTTCTTAGTCGTTTGACCTATTTTTCCCTATAGGCTGCATGCTTTAAGGGTCTAACCTCTGAGAACACACAATAAAATCACATTCACACAGAGCATACACATCCCAGGGGTGTTGGCTTTTTCGTAATAATCCCTCCATCAAAGAAACACACAGCAGGAGACGTATGAGGCGACTGCAGTCCCGCGAGGTGAAAGCTTCGCTCTTTGATATTGCATCATGCGTTGCCAGGGTAACCATATTTTAGCGTAGATGCAGGTCATGCAGCTTTTTTTTATTATTTTTTTTCCTCTGTAATATCTGCCTAATTATCCTCAGGACCCACAAGCTGACAATTGATGACGTGAAGCCTTCAGACGCAGGAGATTATACCTTCGTCCCTGATGGCTACGCTCTTTCATTGTCTGCCAAACTCAACTTCTTAGGTTAGGTCGATCCCACATTTTTTAAACATAAATGTTCCAACAGCAACTTTTTTCAAAGACTGTTTTTAATTCTTTTTTCTTAGAGATCAAGATTGAATATGTTCCGAGACAAGGTAACTCTAGTGTTTGTTATTCCAACATCTAATGAGGTGCATGAAGTGTGTGAATGCCCTAACTGGAGTGCTTTAAGTGGGTCGCCATTTATCGATTCCCTCTGCATTATCGCAAATTATTACCAGTATATGCTGCGTACTGGAAATTGCTCTCACGCCGGAGATCTACGGCAACGATCAAAATCCCATTTAGGGCAATGTGAACCTACCACTGTCTCCAGTTAACTGGCTAAATGATGGAAAAATATATATTTTACAAAAGGAAATCACAACAATAATAAGCTCCTTAAAATTTGGAGTCTAAAAGACATTTATTACTGCTTTATTTTTTTTTAATTTAGCACCTAAGTTTTAAGACTTGTCTTGGGAAAAATTTAAATAAAATAACTAATATTTCAAACTTTCCCTCCTTACTGTTAAAGCAAACAGTACTTGAGGTGTTCTTTTCTGATGTAAGCACACAGTTAATTCGGTAAATACATTTGCTGAATAAGTTCTAATGTAACAAATTTCTCCTATTACTTCCTTTTTTTATAGCTAGTATGCATATGGTAAACATCTGACTAAATAACGCTCAGCCTAGCCTTCTTGACTTACTTCAAACCAGTAGATGGAAACACGCCTAATTTGCATTTTCTTCTTTTGTTGTAATCTTTAAAACGTTCACTCAAACCTCCATGACAATCGGATGTAAACATAAAAAGTAATGACTTATGAAGATCAACACACGTATTCTTTAACTGGAAATAAAAAGGATTGAATGTTGTCTGATCCGACATTTTGAAGTATTGTCTTTGCAATCTAAATGCCATTTTCTCTTTGGATGATTGCATTAAAGATCCTCCCAAAATCCACCTGAACACCGGCGGCAGCGGCAACCAGAACGTCATCACGGTAGTGGCTGGAAACAAACTACGCTTTGACGTCGAGGTCACGGGAGAACCGGCACCCGTTGTGTGCTGGATGAAAGGAAACCAGGTGAGATCAGACAACCATCTATTCCCAAACTGTTCAGCTGGATGTTTAAAGGGAAGGCTAAACTGTGGAGCTGGAGGGCGAAACTATGTCTCTGTCCTCGCGTTTCGGACAGGTGGTCTCCCAGGCTGAGGGACGGGTCTGTGTGGAGACGAGGAAGACAGTGAGCAGCTTTGTGATTGAGGGGGCGGAGCGAGCGGATGAGGGTACCTACACCATCACTGTCACCAATCCCTCTGGCGAAGACGAGGCAGAGCTGTTTGTCAAGATCGTGGGTCAGTGTCGTTTTAGTCCTGATTTTAAAGTTTTTCAAAATCCGAAATTAAATTAGGAGATCCTTCTAACTTTCAAAATGTTTTCATCAAAGCTTTTGTATACTTTTATATTCGAAAGGGGTGTCCTGATCCGGTATCGATATTTGATATCGGTCCGATATTAGCAAATATATATATATATATATATATATATCTGAATATATCAGTCTGCATCAAGAACTTCCGATATCGACACCCCAACACAAGCAGGCAGAGTCCAGTGATTGCAAAAACATGTGCTAATTCGCTTTTGTGGTAAAACTTCTGTTCTGCATTTGAGAAATACTATTTAAACAAGCCTTTTCTAAGATTTAACACAACAAAAGTAATGTACTGTACAAGTACGGTATCACCAATACGGTGTCCCTCTTTCTCAAATAGCGGCCCGCTGGCTTTTTGTGGCCCTTTGGGTATTTAGTAATGGCCCACAAGCTGTTTTGAAAGGTATTTTTTTGTTATAAAAAAATATATAACATTTTCAATCGCACGCCACAATCTCAATACGAGGCTGGGGGTTGTCTTCATGGCATTGATAAACAGATAGCAATACCGCCCCCCCAAACTCGTGAAAGTCACTCTCAGCAGCAGCCACACGTTAACCGACCAGAGCAGTAATGGCATGCTCGAAATTTGCTCCAAAAAGAAAACTGGACAGCGAAAACCGCCAGTTCCAAACAGAGTGGACAGAAAGGTTTGCGTTCTTTCTACCACCGTCCAGCACTTGCCCTTTGTGCTTAATATGTCAAGAAACTGTCACCACAAAAAAAATAAGCAATGTGAAGCGACACTACAAATCAAAACACAAGCATTTTGAAGAGACACTTCTGCAGAACTCTGAGATCAGAACGACAAAATTAAATGCTCTTAAAGCATCATATCAAACATCCAACAGAGTCCTCCACACAGGCCAAAGAAACAAGAGGCCATTTCTCCCATTAAAGGGGACATGTGAGAAATATGAAATAGTTCTTAAGATGCATAGTTTGTTAAACAGAGCACAAGAAATGGGCTGCCTGAAGCCTATTTTTTGGGGATCTTGCCCAGTGTTATGTTTGGTTTTATTTAGTTATTCATTTTAATATATGCCCAAATTAAAATTATATTTTAGGTAGGTAATATTTCTGTTTTTAATAAAAAGGAAATGTTATGTTATAAAATATGTTTTAAATGTTATACATACAGTATGTTATATTGTTATGATACGTTATCAAACATATAGTCCGAATAAATGGCCCCTTGGAAAAAAAAAACTGTCCCCTCATCATTTCTATTTGAGTACCCCAGCTGTAGACTGAATTATTGGTATTGTATCGAAAAGGAAAAAGTTGTATCAGGACCCCCCCCTAGTAAAGTGATTCAGAGCAATGTTTCTGCAGGATTTCTGTGGTTCTTTTTGGTCAGATGGGCTTTTTAGATCATGTCAAGATGCTTTCCTAATATAGAACGACCTCATGCAGATCATAATTTCTCTCCGACTGTAACCTGCATCTCCAGATGTGCCCAACCCTCCTGAGAATGTCAAGTGTACATCAGTTGGCGAGGACTTGGCCATCATCACATGGGAGTCTCCCTCGTTTGACGGCGGAGTTCCAGTGAAAGGTAAGCAAACTGTTAACATGCAAGTCGTCTGATGTTTTCACATCTGATGTCCTCCTTGGAGAAAACAGCTTTACTATCCAAAAAAGATGTTTTCATTTAATCCCAAATGTTTCAAGATCTATTTAGAAGTCCGAAACTAACTAATTTAGGATAACTTGAGTACAATTCTTGATGGATGATTTCACTAATTAATGGTTACCTCCCCAAAAATTTAAGAAAGTAATCAATCAGAGATAAAAGGTATGATTGATGCCCTTTGCTGAATTGTTTCAATTCAGCCACATTGGAGGCTTGTGAAAGAAAAGAAGTCTGTTTAAAGAAACACTAAATAACTTTTCGACCTTCATAAAATATTTTCAGAACTTTGGTGATTATACGTCGACTTACAGCTTCTTAAATTACACCTCTGTTATGGCCCGAGGGGGTCTGTATCTCTTTAAGCGTCACCAAGGAAGGAACTTAGTAGGGTGGCAGGAGCTCTGCCACACAAAACAACTACAAATGTGCTGACTGATTTACGGCATACATCCCTTCCCCAGTTTCTTATTTTTATTGTTTCACCACAATTAGATTCATTACCTCATCGCTATTCATCCTTCAGTAAGCAACTGGAAACAGAAATGTACTTCAAACCAACCGGTAGATCAGTATTTTACGGCGCTACTCTCTTTCCTCATTGGTATTGTGGTCTTCATTCAGGCAAAACACTACCACTTATAACCAAACTTCTTTAGTGTTGCTTTACATTTACAATTAGCATTTATACCTTGAACTACGACACAATTTACAAACTATAAGTTTCTTGCAGTATCCTGGAAGAAGAATTAACATTAAGGATTTGACATTCACCAACAACATTCAGTTGAAAACACAGATTACACATGTACCGCACACTGAATGCTATATCATATACGGAAGTAATAAGTGCATTTAGAACTTTCAGGGCAAGAGATACTTTCTGAAAAGCTGGGTCTTTAAGGATTTCTTGAACGTGGAGAGAGAATCTGATGCTCTGGTGCATGTACCTCCACAAGCGTGGAACCACCGATATTAATAATATATAGATTTATATCTTAATCATTTGTGAATTAGCACTTACAGGCATGTTTGTCTCAGGTCCTAAAACCTTATAAAGGGCTTTGTAACCCTTTTCAGAGAGCTAAATGTCAATGGATCAACTACTAATTAAGAAGGGGTCATCATGTGTTGGTTTTTTGTGCTGTTTAGACTATTTCATATTAACAGAATTGTACTATAAGTGATTTCCTGAGTCAGGCAGCAACCATACTTGATTATAGTGAAAGTATAGTCAAAGCTAGTAAATTTATTTTTCCCTTAATAAAGGAAATCACCTTCTATCTGTTTGTGAGATAAGAATAGCATGATTCAGGCGCTGTAACTGAAGCTCATTGCAGGGTATCTGATGGAGCGAAAGAAGGTCGGTTCCTCCAGGTGGACCAAGCTAAACTTCGACGTTTACGAGTCCACCACATACGAGGCCAAGAAGATGATTGAGGGTGTGCTTTACGAGATGAGGGTTTTCGCCGTCAACGGCATCGGCATCTCTCAGCCCAGCGACTGCTCCAAGCCCTTCATGCCCATCGGTGCGTTGCAGCATGTCATTAACCGAGTGGTTAATTAACTGAGGCTCACACGACGCTCATTCTGATGCAACTTAACCTGACTTTCATACGTGTTTATACCAGGTATTAAGGTGTCAATTAGCTCTTGTCTCTCTCAGCCCCCACAAGCGAGCCCACTCGACTTGGGGTGGTGGATGTCACAGACTCTACCTGTGCACTCAAGTGGCGGCCTCCAGAAAAAATTGGAGCCGGTGGCATTGATGGCTACATCATCGAGTACTGCACTGAAGGAAGTAAACAGAACAACATGACAACAGATGCTAATTTTCAATAACAATACCACCTGTTATCTTAGGTTACTGGCAGGGATTGACAATGTTTTTTCTGTTTTCTCATCCAAGGTGACCAGTGGGTGCAGGCCAATGAGGAACCAGTAGGAAACAACCAGTATAGGGTGAAGGGTCTTCCAGTTGGTGAGAAGATGTTCTTCAGAGTGTTTGCAGTTAATGTAGCTGGACGCAGCCCACCGGCCACTCTGTCTCAGGCCGTCACCATCAGGGAAATTGTTGGTAAGACGTTGCCTTAATGCTATAAACAGATGTTTAAAATACTCTGATCAACAGTTTTTAGCTTTACTAAAGGTTTTTCGACAGACTATGGTTACTGTTTTGGTCATTATTGGTACAGTACATGAGAATTTGCTGCGAAGGTTTTAAAATCTGAATTATTTAGGTATTATAAAACGTTTATTAAGTTCAAGAAGCATTTAACACTGTGTGTGGGAACATAAATATGAACAAAAAAAATCCAAATGACAGATTAAAAAAATGTATAAAAATGAATCTAGATACAAAATGTTTGATAGCTAAAATAAAATGAATGTTATTTTCACATAGAAACCAACCGTTTCCATGCACTCCAAAGCTTTCATGAACAGCAGCTCTCTTTTCAGTTGTTACTGGTGATAATGTTGCCGATAGCATTTTGCATTTTGATGCATAACAACTACATAGAAGGGAGAGAAAATCAAAGACACTACAGGGTATAAAGCAATATTGTAAACAGTAAAGATCTCACAGAGCTGCATTCAGTCTAATCTTTTGACATGGTAAGTGCTAACCTTCCAAAACATGAACTTTGAAATAAACCGACTGGATGGGCAAAAGTTGGATTAATCAGAAAAGCAGCAAAAGGCCAGTTGTACCTCTGGGGGAGATGCAGAGATGTACAGAATTTGTTGAAAGCCTTTTAGAAGTCAAGATGAGATCGAATTTTTACTTTTTTACACCGTCTCTATGGTGAAACATAGTTGAGCAAGGAAAGGTGATCAGCTGTAGCTAAATTCAGAACAGGTCTGACCTCAAACCACCAGAGCATAAAGTTGTTTACATCATAGAAGATTTATGTGTTAGAATGGTCTAGTCAAAGTCCCGTTCCCTAACCCTACATGCTTTAGCACAACTTCCATCTGTTTAACTCTTATCTGAGCCTTACGTGAATCGAAGGACATTTTCTTTTATAAACATGATTCTTCTATTCTTTTACATTGTGCAGAAAACCCAAGGATTAGAGTCCCTCGACATCTGAGATCTAAGCTCATAACAACTGTGGGGGAGAAGGTGAACTTGGTCATCCCGTTCCAGGTACAACTCTATATTCACTTATTTTTCTTGCAGGTAAAGGTTTTATAATTTCAGATCAAAGCCACTTTGACTGCTTTTAAACCTAACAGCGTATCTTTCTTTAGAGTAGGTGCCCAAATCCCGCGTATATTAATAAGTTTAGCCAGACAGTTTAAGGAGTTGCTAGAAAGAACGTGTCGTATGCATGTAAGTGTGTAAGTTTAGAGGGATTTAGAGGTCCTCTGACTGAAATTCAAAAATGATTTATTTATCTTAAAAGGAATTTAACAAATTGATGTAACTCATATAATCAAAGTTTCTTCAAAGAGTAGATGCTGATGGTTGTTCTTCTGCAGCGGTTTACATTAAAGCAGTGAAGAAAGAAGACACTCAGTTTTTTTATGTTCTCCTTCATTTTCCTTCCCTTTATAAACAATCCTGGTTCAAACCATCATCTCCATTGGTTTCACAGATGCAGATAATGTGTCACTGATGTCTGTCCACGCAGAGTGCACAGAGCCAAAAACCAGAATGTTGAAACCCCATTATAAATATATACCAGGGCCCAATACAGATGCATCAGTTGTGGAGTCATATGACAAAAAAATATTTAGTCAGGAGGCCGGCAGCAGCAATTTGTAGCGACTGCATCCAGTCCAGGAACGACTTGGTTAAACATGTGCATTTCAGAACAAGACACAGTAGAGCTCAAATGTAACAAGGACCGAAACCAGAAGATCGGACATGACTTTCCAGTGTAAAACCTGGGTCAAAGGATTCTAATGGTAATCTAGCAATTTTGCCAAGAGGTAAAAGAATCTCCTTCATCTTTACCAGCGGTCCTGAGCCTTATCAATTAGATACGCTTATTGCACTAACTCAGCGATGCCCAGAGCAGCAGAGGAAAGAATGGGTCCTGTTTCTAAGTACTAAATTATCCTAGCAGCACCAATTACTAATACATGCTAACAGCAGTAACACATAAGTTTTTCAACAGCATGTAGATTTGAACTATTTCCAGTAAAAATAAACTCAACTGCTGTAGCCACTGTTCAACTCATTAAGAAGGGTATATTGCAGAAATAAACAGGTTTACACAAAAATGTGACAATTTTCACAGTAACATCAAGATAGAACCATTAAGGTCCATTTATGCAGTTTATCTGCAATAAAGGTTGCTTTGGGGTTCAGTTACTTTTTAAATTGTTATGGTTTTGGAACAAGGAGGAACAGAAACAACAAGAGCCCCAAAACAAAACCGTGTGGAACAACAAATTAGACGAAACAAGAAAGGAATCAGTCAAGTCTGACATCAGCAGTGTTAACCAGGATTAAAAATATAATTTGACGCTCTAAGAAGAGGCATTTCAGTTGAGTGGCATGTAGGAAACCAGAGTCCTGTTGATCAACAGCTGCAGAAACTGCTTCACCACATTTTTTCTAAATTTTTTGCAGCAAATTCAGCTGAAAAAAATGTCAGCAGATTATCCCAAAAATGACAAACAAGAGAGCTTCCGCTACTCCTGTTTGTGCAACAGGATTTGGTTCATTTTCCTTGTGTGTTTTGGATACCAAAGGAACCGACAACTGAGATTCCCCCTGACGGCAGAATTTTGTTGTTTCGTCTTCTAGAACAGAAATCTGTTTCGTAAATATCGCTCGCAAAAAAGAGAGCAAGTGCTTTAAGGGCACGAGGACAACTACAGCATCTGACAACAACTTGCAAATGAGCGGCAAAGGGAGAGCCCTTGTGTTGAATGAAAATGGACAAGAAGAAAGTGAGCTGGAGCGGTTCAGAGGAAAAAGATAAGAATCTCGCTCTGAGAGGGAGAACATGATGATCTCCTGAGACAGAAGGAGCATCAACTGTTCTGTCAACTTATATAAGAGTCGGACATTTTGCCCCTGAAGATGTTGTTGTACCAATAAAACTAGAGACATATTCAGCCTTATATTAATGCCACTACTACTGCTCTTACAGAGGTTGTAGAAAATAAAGTGCACCCTCTTTCAAACTCTTACTTAACAGGCCATATTTAAAAATTGTGTTCTCCTGGTTCCAAAACCACTTAAATCTAATCTCAATAATTCCATGACACACACTTGAAAGACCTGTGTGTGAGAAGTAGACTTTTTTGACCCATCTCTATAAAATGCTTTAGTTTTGTTAGTTTGCTGGTGTGTTTTAACACAATGCGCAGCAGGAAAGTCCAGATGCTCCGTCTACACTCAAACTTTTAGTCAACTGTACATGCTAACTATTTTGAGTGGCTCCAACTAAGTCCAGTTCGACCTACCTTTTGATAATTTAACAAAAACTTTTAG
Source organism: Orestias chungarensis (assembly GCA_032876305.1). Lineage (NCBI taxonomy): Eukaryota > Metazoa > Chordata > Actinopteri > Cyprinodontiformes > Cyprinodontidae > Orestias > Orestias chungarensis. Next base: position 396,320 of record JAVLVB010000226.1, on the reverse strand, counting down.
TGATGCTCAGGTTAAATTTAAGGGTAGAAGAAAAATAAATATATAGAGTGCTGTAAATGCGCTGGTAATGTACTCAAGTTCTGAGGTGGTAGCACAATGATTTTTTTCAATCTGTATACCAACAAACACATTCTATACAAATAGGGGATTCATCAAAAGCAACAGTTATTTCATAGACTTGACAGCAGCCGATTGTTCCTTAAGACTTTGTTTCATTTCTTTATGCCTGGATCAGTCAAACGCGTTTTGGAGAGATTAAATTAATAAATAACAGATCCTATTGTGTTTGGGATCCCCACCCAAACCGAGCAGGTTCACTCTTTTGGCCCAACAGATGCAGCAGGATGCACTTTCTGCACATTTGGAGTCATAAAGATTCCTTATTGCTTTAGACAATTGTTTTTCAAAACTTGCTGTTTAAGCTGTTTGAATTTTAACAAACAAGTCAACAACCAATTACACAAAGTTTCCCAAGGAGAGGGAGAGAAAAGATTTGGCGTTGTGACCAAAAGGGTCAGACGACAAGACGCTGAGAACAGAACGAAGCGATTTTCATCATGCAGCAATGAGAAGTGATTTCGATTGCTCGGCCCGTCCGTACACAACCCTTGCGTTAGGTCCAAAATAATCTACAAAGTCTAGGAGTTGCTATGGTCTGCTCAACGTCAAGACGCTGAGAACAGAACGAAGCGATTTTCATCATGCAGCAATGAGAAGTGATTTCGATTGCTCTGCCCGTCCGTACACATTCCTTGCGTTTGGTCCAAAATAATCTACAATGTCTAGGAGTTGCTATGGTCTGCTCAACGTCCTCATTTTAGCTGAAATACTGAGGTTTGACTTCAGTTAACCTAAGTTTTGGTAAAACCCTTAAAGAAAAAGGTGCTTTATTTTTACCATGACTATGGAAATCGAGACCCTCTATAGTTTTTTTTCAGAGTTCTTGTGTTTATTTACTTCTGTTTGTTGTGGCCGCAGGGAAAGCCTCGGCCCGTTGTGACCTGGTTTAAAGATGGTGCTCTGATGGAAGACAAAACCGTGGGGACTCGCACCAGCGAGGTGGACAGCATCCTGTTCATCCGCTCTGCTGAGAGGAGACACTCAGGGACGTACACCCTGTCTGTCCAGATCGAGAACACGTCGGACAGCGCAAACATAGAGATCCAGGTCGTAGGTCAGTAATGGAGATACAAAGTTGGGAGAGTACGTAAGCAAACGTTACTCAGTCTGTATAAACCATAGAGATTGTAACTGTTTTAGTTTGTTTTTTGCTTAAACGGTGTTGTAGGAAAATTATATTTCTAATCATTTTCATACAGGAGTAACTCAGTTGGATTTATATAAATACATTGGAAAACAGAATTAGTTTACAGAATCAACCATCCACAACAAGGTTCAGGAAAAAAGCAGCAACCTAAAACAGGTTCACAAAGTTTGTTCTGGATGAACCTCAAGACTTTATCCAGACATCTTCAGAGAAATCCAAACACAGCAGAGTTTTAAGGATTTCAATACAAGGTGAGAGACCATGAAATTAAACAACGAGAGCAGTTTTAGGCAGCTTCATCTGTGGGTCAGTTGATGTTTACTTCTCTGGGTTAAACAGCTTCTAAACTGCTGAAGACAAACTGAGGGATCATACTTAATCAACCATATCGGAGCTGTACATCGACATTTGCCCTCCCTCAGAGAACGATAAATTGCATGTTCTATCATTAAGATTGGCACATCACGCATGTTCCAATTTCGCAAGGTACAAGATTAAAAACCTGTTTGGAGGAACGCTTTCTAAATCTTTGACATATTGAAATTCCTTTTTTCCAAACGTGATGATAATTCCTCCTTTCCTCATCCGAGGGATGCATGACTAAAAGTAGCGAATCATCAAAGGACTCATTAACGCCCTCTCACGTAATCCTAACTCCTGTGTTGCCACCGCAGCCGCGGCTCATTCCTCAATCCTGTGGGGCTCTTCTCCATGGGCCAGGGTTTCGGGAGGATTATTCACACATAGACTTGGATTAGGGTTGGGTTTTGAGGGCTACTCTGTCACTTAGCCGTGCTCAGAAGGTTGAGCTAATGAGAGGCTCAGATGGCACCCTTTCGCCGGACGATCCGTCACCGTGCTGTTTGAGCCGGAGGAATAAAAAAGCAGTTGCTGAGGAGAGTGAAATTGATGATAAACACTCGACTGTGCTGCACAGTATTTCTCTGCAGCGCTGTGTCATAGAGACCACACAGATGAGTGAATAATAACACCCTGCATTCTTCTCCTTTGTTATGCAAAGCATTTGCCAGTTCTGTGCCAGCAGATTTTCTTTCTCTGCCTTCCATTGATCCCTTTTATTCTGCGCTAAACTGATCTAGCAATCTCTCTAATCTGTCAAATCTCCACCTCTGCAACTGTTGATTTTTGTCCCTCCACGGGATTTCTTTCCCTCCCTTCGATTCCTTTAAGAGCCTTCTGGCAGCATTTATCTCCAGGAATGGATGTCAGCTGGCGCAGAAACATCTAACGAAACTTCCCCTCATCTCTGTCTGCTTTCACCATCTCTCCAGAAAAGCCCGGCCCGCCCGTCAATGTGCACGTCACCAATGTGTGGGGCTTCAATGCTGCTCTGGAGTGGAAGCCGCCCAAAGATGATGGCAACTGCGAGATTATGGGTTACACTGTACAAAAGTGTGACATGAACACTAAGGTACGCATGAAGTAGGAATTTGTGTCAGGAGCTGCAGCTCTGCAGTACTCCAGATGTGTTCTGGGTATATCTACGAGTTAAAGCAAAGTTAATGGTTGCCTTGTTGAAGACGTTGAGTAAAAATCCTTAAAACCTAAATTAATCATAACAGTCACTTAGAAATCCCTGGGCCCTAGATGGCGCTGTGATTTTAGCATGGACTATGACCTTTGCCCTCCCTCCACCTCAAGCATAGAAATTTGTCTCCATCTCCAGTCAGCCAGCTGCTTCAGTAAGATATATGCATTCCTTATCAGTAGGTTGGTTAAACTGAATAGGGTGAGTAGCACACATAGCACAGTCCGCAATTTTGTTTTGTTACCAGCGTCTGTTTCTGACCACCTGAAACCCAAAAGGTTTCCCTCTGAGACTTGCGACATAGTCTCTAATAATTGGTGTTGTGGAAACGAGCAGCTGGATTGCAAATAAAATGTTTAACAGAAAAACGCCTCACAGCTTTACAATGCCATCGAAAAAGGGTTGGTTTTTGGGTATTTTTGTTTGCGTTGTTATGCCCAAAGAACCTTCTAGTAGAAGATGATTATTGCAAATTACCTTGTTTTTAGTATTTCATACCAGACCTTTGGTTGACAAAAAGGCCCACAGCATCAAACATCCTCAACTACTCGTAATTATGGGCAGCAGTTGCTTTTTTTTTTTTACATTTATCCACTTAAACGTTGAATCTTTGCCTCCTGTGGTAAAGCACCTGTTTACGTTTGTGTTGGTAGATGTGACAACATTATTTTTCTATCCTTCACCCTTTATTGTTAACAGTAAACACATAAAACACAGCTACTGTCCGGATTCCTTTTGCAGCCGATTGTAACGTTTCCATATTTGATGGAAAAAAGGCTGTTATCGATAAATATTAGATTATAATTGAAATTACTACATGTGACACTTAAAGATATTAAACTCACAAAGAATTATTAACCAATTAAGCTCCTCTCTACGCTTCTGCAGAGTCTCGTTCTGCTTTCAGATTCCTGTCTTCAATTGCCCGAATAAAAGTGTTCACAATTCACAATGCACCAAAACACGAAGAGACACCATAAGTGAGACTGCTGTTCATAAAGATTTTTTTTAAATTTTTTTAATTGATGGAAGCTCATATTTACCTTGATGTTTTTAGGGACTTCATTCGTGGCAACTTCTACATTTCTACAGTCTCAGTCATCGTCATCGTCAGTCAGTTATCGTTTTGCATTTAACCACAACACAGGGAACCAGAGGCAATCTTGTATAAAATCAAATGAATTTTCCATTTGTTCCTTTGTAAAATGCTAACAAAGTTCAAGAGGGAAATAATTTTTTTATTAATATTTTGCAGTGCTTATACTAAAATTAAGTGAATAATATATTTAAAATTGATTCTCTGTTTGAATAAATTAGGTCCGATGTTTTTACAGCGCAAAACTTATTAAAGCAATCAATCAGACTGTGAAGTGTTCATAAAACCCTTAGAGATCATTTCAGACTTTTAAGCATGTTGAAAGTTATGAAAATACTATGAGAAAAATTAAATAAATATTATTTATTTTACACAATTTCGTGAAATACAGCAGGCAACCTAGAACTGGTTTGCAAAGTTGGTTCTCGATCAAAACATCTTCAGAGAAAATCAAACACAGCACATAAACACAAAAAGTTCTTACCTGTTGTGAAGCATGGTGATGGAGGGTTTATGATATGGGTTTCACTACCTTGCGGTCAGTGTATTCTACTGCCTTACAGAGTCAAATGTGATGATATTTCTCTTACAGATCAAGCTTTAACACAGCCTGATATGAAAATCAGTGGCTGAAGAGAGAACAGTCAATGGCCTAGTCAAAGTCCCAATTTTAATAGTGTGTAGGTTCTTAGGAGAGTTGTGTAGAAATAGCTTGAAGCAGTGTTGTAAGTTTCCTGTAAATCACTACTAGATGATGCAGATAGTGACTCGCTAACCTTGAACTCCTTCCTCCCTCGGTGTCAGGAGTGGTTCACGGTGTACGAGCACAACCGCAGGCCAAGCTGCACCGTGTCCGACCTGGTCATGGGGAATGAGTACTCCTTTCGAGTGTACAGCGAAAACATCTGTGGCCTCAGCAACGACCCCGGCAACAGCAAGAACACCGCTATCGTTGCAAAAACAGGTGAATAGGATCTCTGCCTGTTGTGCAAAGCAATATAAGACGCTGCAGCTTGTGTAAAAAAAAACTACCTAAAAAACAATGGCTCTGTGAGCTATCAGTTATAAAAATCATGCAGCCTTTTCTTATGTGTCCATTGAACTCAGTATAAGATATTGATATTCCAAGTTGTTATATCACAAGGATTTTCATTTTATGTGGATTTGTCATACATCAGTGCAGCTAATTTAAACAATTCTAGGGTGGATTTATCAAAAAACTAAATTTGAGGGTAGATTTATCTATCAGATAATGAAAGCTTCAGGTTAGGAAACTAATGACCTTATCATAAGTTTTGGTGGTGTCATTATGATATGGGCTTCTTTCTGATAAGGTTTAACTATGTCGAAGTAATTAAAAGAAGTACAGTAGGTCTGGGTGGCCTACACACATCCCAGTCAGGACATATGCTTGGAAAATTTCTGAGTTTGAGCCAGCTCCAAATGATGGAGCTACATTGTGGTCATGTGGGGGAAAAATACCCCCGACAAAAACCTTTTACTAGTTTACGAGCTTTTGTGAACATTACAGACTATTATAGTATCACTAAATGTTGTCATAACTCATATTACTCTTCAAAGATTTCTTGTAGATGCTGTGGTGGGCAGGGATAATCTCCTGTAGCGGTCTGTTTTTTTACCGATATAATTATGCCTCTGAAGACAATCTGTTCTAATAGAACAGCCAGATTACGAGGATCCTCATGGTTTTCTTGTATTCTTCTTATTTTTGCAAATTAAACCTCAGGGATTTCCAGGGGTTTTCGTTCTACTACTAAGTTGTAAACTGCTGTATCAGTGCAGAGCTTGCTTTGCATAGACAACAGCTGAATGCAAGTTCATCTTCATTCAAGATATTTGACCTAGTAAGAAGAAAATCTGGCAAAGTCTAACAGAAAAATCAAAGGTGTATTGAAATTCTGTAGAAAGTGCTTGTGTGAACAGTAAGGCGATTTCTTTCATAAATCCAACAATTTTACACAAAGAGGGCTTTAAACAATGATCCATCTGAAATAACAGAACATTGAAATTTAGGTAGGGGGTCATCTCTCATAAAGCATCTGAAGAACTAGAATAGGACAAACTGGGATCACTGCAAGCAGTAAAAACACAAGAACTGGATAACGTTTTAGATCAAACAGAAACTCTTAGCATTGTGTTCGATATCTGAGCTGCTCTTACTGCTGGTGAGAAAAACCAAGAAACCCATTCTGTGAAGAATAATTTCTTGGAGGTTTAATAAAGAATGGAGTATTGACGGACATGAGGCCACTCTTGTTCCTGCGTTGTAGCACACATTCCATTGTCTGTTGTTATCTTGCAGGGTGAGTTTTTCAATTGTCCCCCCCCTTTAGATCTGCTCCATCAGCCCAAACCTTACAAGGAGAAGGACATGAGCCGTTCCCCCAAATTCACGGCTCCTCTGTTGGACAAAAGCGTGATCGCCGGCTACACCACAGCTATTAGCTGCGCCGTTCGAGGCAACCCGAAGGTATCTTTCTTATTAAGTTTAATGAATTTTTTTTTATCAGTATTGGAACAACATGATCCAATACCTATTTTATTTCTTTTTATAAATTGAGTTAGCTAGTTACATTTATTTTTTTCCTTTTATTACTTTAATCTTATAATTAGTATAATTTAGCTTAAAGCTCTTTAGAAATGCTTAGAAAAGGATGAAGTGACATGAGGGTGAATTTTTGAGAAAAAAGTGAAGAAAGCGTAGTAACCCTGACGGGAGCGTTTGTACCTCACAGAAAAGGAGGCTGCAGACTCTGAAGGTGCCTCCTGCATGCATTTACCTCCTCTGGCTGCAGTGTTATGCCTCACATTTCATGTTTTCAGTGTTTTAGGTGTCAAACTGTGAGAGCAAAACAATAAAGGATTTTGATGTGTTTGCGGCTGTAGCGTAATTCTTGTCAGAAGCCTAAACAAGAACATGTGGAGCGGAAAGACTTTTTTTTCCCGACCCTCAAAACCTGTGAAGATTTGTCAGGACCACAAATGTTGACCTAATTTCCAATTTTTACTCTGCAACCCCACACCGACTCTTCCTGATCTATTCTGTCCCAACGTAGCCAAAGATCATCTGGATGAAGAACAACATGAACATCGAAGGCGACCCCAAGTTCCTGATGCAGAACAACCAGGGCGTGTTGACTCTGAACATCCGCAAGGCGAGCCTGTTCGACGGGGGACGATACTCCTGCAGAGCCGTAAACGACCTGGGTACGGACGAGGTGGAATGCAAGCTGGAGGTTCGAGGTGTGGACTTTTGAGGGACAAACACACATCCCACTTTCAGAAAAAAATTTTTTTGTCCTGTGGTTCAAGTAAATACATTTTGGTTAGAGTTGCAAAAAAGATTTCCCTATAAAAATGAACATGGTATCTGATTTTTCTTTTTGTTTATTTTATTTTGAAGCTGACCAAATCAAAATAAAATGTAATATAAAGTAATAAAGGAAATTTTTAGGTATTTAGTAGAAATATAGCTAGCCTCCTTAAAAATGTATGGGTAAAAGTTCAAAAACTTTTAAAAACCTTGTATCATCGCTGCACTTCTGTTGTAGGATTGTATGCTGATGTAGCATAAAACAACACTAAACAATACTACCGTTCTTACTGCCTTTATGGTCAAAATTTGTTTTTGTGAGAGCCACAGTGGAAAGCCTCAGGTTGCAGACTTCTTGTCTATCACATAAGCCAGACAGTTTCGGTTGTAACGTGTCATAATGTCAAAAACCTCAGGCTGAATGAATACTTTTGCTCAGTGCTGCACGTATCTTTCCTCTCTGGTTGATTGGACGTTTTTCGTTTCCACAGTCCTGCAGGAGAAGGGAGAAGAGGCGAAGAAATGAAGCACCAGAGGATAAAGTTATATGACACAAAAATCTGAAATGGATTATGGATAATAGAATAGTCATGAATAAATATGATCAACATAGATCAGTGGTGAGGCTGTAACCGCCCCTCCACACTAACATACCCCATATGCCCTCTTTCTGCTATGCTGTGATCAGTAATGTGCCATAAATTCCTCCACCATCTTCTCCCACCCACCGCTACTGCTCTGTAGCTTGTACCAGTCTGTCACTGAGCCACCATAAAATGGGCCCTCATCCGTTACCACTCCATGTGTCGACTGGTTTCTTTCTGTGTCCACGTTTTACTGGAGTAAATTTATGACGGCAAGGCGACTGTAGAACCAAAACCAACACGGTGTGACTTTCCCACCCGCTACTCCTCTGCTTTCTGAGTGTGTGACGGTTCAGTGGAGGGATCAATAATCAGCCTGGCATGGAAGACATCCTGGAATAACGGGGATTAAAGAGGCTCCTGTACACGGATGTGGCCCTCCTCTCAACAAACACTTTCCCACATGATGTTGATAGTACAATCCTCGTGGGGTGACCTATAGTGCGAGGCCTTCCAAATACATGATTTGCACTCGTGCAAAAACAAACACGCACTGCAAATCAGGGTCTCATTAGCATCACACGCTAGAGACTAATTAATGCACCCATCAACACTGCCCTTATTAGCTCTCCCACGTCATTACCAAGCAAACGAGTTACCGCTAATTTACACACCCGCAAAACAAACAGAGCACCGTCTCTGCTGGGTGACGCCGAATTAAAGGCCTCACCGAGGTGCTTGTCCCTTGTGATCCCGAGCTCCCTCATACCTGAACCCACCCAGGCTCAGATCTGTGGCTTTGACAGCAGGACTAGATGGGGTCATTGTCCAGCAGAGGGGGTAGGAGCACAACTGACCACCAAAAGGGTTTGTGTCCTGTCTTTTAAAAGACTGCCTTGAATTGAAGTGATGCTGAGTTACCCTTTTGATTAGGACTTTGAATTTCTAGTTCAATTTAGATTTTTAAATCCTTTATTAATCCAAACGGGGAAATTCATGTAGCTCATACTCTCTAAGTTTCTACAAAGATTTGCCATAGATGCTGGCATCCTGTAGCAGTCCGTATTACTGTAATAATGATAAGCCTCTGACTGAAGACATTTACAATAGGGTGATGGAGAATTCTTGCCTTTAATGATCTCAAATTACTAATTTTTATCGGAAGAAGAGATGGTTTTAACTTTCTGCTTCCTCTCTTTGTCCTCTTTGTCCCCACTCTGTATCCATTGTGGTATCTGGCTTTTTTAGATGCAGTTGGTGATCTTAATTTAGCTTTTTGGATATTAATCAGCGTTCACTAATTGTAAGCCACAATACAAAATAAAATAAAAAATTAGCAAAAACATCTATTAGCCGCACAAAACCACAGATTTTGCAAAAAACATAAGAATAAAAGTTTTTTTTTAAATTATTAGCCAAATATAATCAAACAATTAATTTTTTGCTCAAAAATTTGGAGAGAGTGGATGGAAAGATGAAGCCTCACCGAGAATCACTATCATGGTTAGCAAAACAACAAAAAGTGTCAGCAACTTTGGAGGCAGAGGGCAATTAACAAATGTGATGATTGATGCCTTTTTTTCTTAGTGTCTTTGTAACAAATTTTTGTTGAGTTTGAGAATTATTAAAAACCAGGAGTTTGACCTCAGTTTGACCTCAAAATGTTTATGTAATACAATACTCATTCAGGAAGAAAACTGGTAAAAGATTGAGTTTATTAATAGTTAAAAACTTTATTACAAGACAGTTTGTTAAAAAAATAAAAAATAAAAAATACTACAAGGAAGCTAAAACCCAGTCAGGTTAACTGGGGATGCAGGATATATCGGCAATTACATCTGTATCAGTCTTAATTGGTAATTTCACATACAGTATCTGTATTAATATGTATTAATATAATATGTAAAACTGGGCTGTACCTTTTTATCAATATTTTTGAGAATTATTTACTTAAAACAAATCAGACTTACTGAAAAGTTACTTACGTTATTTTTATTTAAAATGTCCTAAGACTAAATGATCAAATTCAAGTTCTGGGTTACAGTGAAACACTCTGAGAAATCTGGAGAAAGCCTGCGGAGCTAATTCCCGTCTCCAGCAGTTAATAAGCAGGATACACCCTGGATGGGTACACACACTCAAAGCACAGTTTAGAGAGGTCAATAAACAGTTTTGAACTGTAGCAGAAAGCTGAGGAACCAGAGTGAACATACGAACACCATGCAGAAACCTTAGACCGGGGTCTGAATCCAGGTAACGGGGCTTTTAACTTTGCATCGAAAAATCTACCTTAAAGATTTCAAAGAAAGGAAGAATACATTTTAAAAGAAAACACTGGAGATTTCCATAAAGTGAAGAGGCCTCGTTTCACGGCTGCATCGTTCATGGAGAACCAACGCAGACATCACTCAGAAATACCATCCCAAAACTGGGAGGGTAAAAGCTTAATGCAGCACGATGCATGATACCCCAACTCAGACTCTGCAAGCATGTTTACGTGTGTGAAGATGTTGACAGAATGTTTTTTTGTCAGTTAGCTCGAGATGCAGCCTGACATGTTGCTCTGCTGATTGACAAATGAAAGCAACGCTGAGGATCCACTGCGCCTTGCTTTGCATGGAGGGTTTTTAGCCAAAAAAAAAACAAAACACCTCCTTCAGAAAGACATAACCTCAGTTTCAGCTTTCCTCACCTTTAAAATTTATGCGCGGTTGCTAAGCAATCATATTAATTGTGTCTGCTGGCATCATCCACAAGCCTTTTGAAACTTTCCCAAACAAGAGGAGGGTTGGTGCTGTTGCTGTGTATGTGCATGTGCATGCACAAACTTAGAGCACTTAGAGGAATAAGACCAAAATAAATAAATAAAAAATTGAGTGTTTTTGTTTTCCCCCACATGACTGTGATAAACCTCAAGCCCCGTCAAGTTTGTCATGTGTGACTGCATAATTAATAAGGAAGAACGGCAGAGCAGGAGTAAACCGCCACTGTATCCGCTCCGCTGTTCTTCCAATATTAGAAAAGGCCTGACTGAGAGGCCGTCAACGAGACAAAAGCAAGTGACAAGTCTCAGTGGCAGGCAGAGAGGGGTGTGTGTAAGTGAAATGAGACAGAAACAGACCTGCTGAAACAGTACGATGGAGGGAACTATAATTATGTGAGTAATTATACATGAAATCACAGACTTGGAGAGAAAGAGAGAGCAGTGGAAGGAGAGAGCATCGGTGCAAGTCCCATCTAGGTAATTGCGGTTTAGAAACTAAACGAAACAGACACACACAAGTCCACGACCTTTCACCTGGGCTCCAAACTCCTGATACTTTAAAGTAAACCACAGAAAGCAGTCTTGAATCGTTCCGCTCAGATTCACTCCCGGACTCTCCAATTTTGACTCATTTCAAGACAATTTTATGATTCAGCCCCTCTGCAATAAAAGCCAGTTTAATGCGCTTTAAACAGAGGAGGGTAGAGTACAAAAAGTGTACCTAAGTAAGAGTAGCTTAAGTACCGCAGCATCTTTTTACTCAAGTCTAAGTCAAAACTAAGCCTCCGAGAAATTGTTCAACTTGGAGTAAAAAATATCCTTATTAAAACGGTGAGAACTGAGTAAAAGAGCATAACGTAACAGAGCATAACTTCTGATTTGACTATTTAAATATTGTGTTTCCAAAAAAACAAAACAAATAAAGTCATGTACAATTTTACCTCAACTCGCCAGGGCTAAGCAAAGCAAAATATCCCCAGATGTTAACGTTACACATGGCTGTGAGAACAGGAAGCACTAAAGCAAGTTCACTACCTCACAGCATATTCTGTAAGTGTTTCTGTAACATCTTGAAAGCAGGTTAGGAGACTAAAACCTGAATCCACTTGGTTTTCTGTGGTTGGTCTAATGAAAGCTTGTCTGACTTGTGTTCTGCGTTATCATGTTTGTTGTGTGAAGAGCCAAAGCGTCCCTGGGCTCGTGACCCAAGTAATGAGCTCAATGCATTTCCAGGTGGATCGAGGTCTCAAAGCAGACAGCTGCCCTTCCTTTTCTTTTTTTACAATGACTTCTTCACAACTGCAAGTGTAGAGTACATCACGGTGCTAACAAGGGTAAATTGCTTCTACACTGAAGCAAAAAATGTTTTAAAATGCTAATTATCTGATAAGCTGCCTCTTTTTGGAGAAGCTTTTTATCCCCTTTCCTGAAAAACTCAGAGTATTTCCTTTTATTTTGACTCGTTCCATATGTTAAAAGTCGACAGTGTGGGACAAATTGGTCTCTTAGATCTGTGTAGCAGAGGTGGAGAAAGCAGGAGAGTCTCATCAAACGGACTGTGCCGATGAAATTCAAACTTCATAGGGTTTGGGTCGAGTGCAGGTTAACCTGACTCATCTTTACTGCCTTGAGACGTCCAATCAGGGAGGCGCATAAAATAAACCTGTGAACATTTTAGTCAAATGTCACACAAACAACCACAAATAGGAGAAATACAATGAAGACTCACCAGATAAAACAACAGCACCTACAAATAAGTAGATTTTTCATGACTTTACTTTATAAAATATACTTTGATGAATGATTTTGTGCATTTATTGATTCATTTGTGTATTTCTATGAAATTTTACAACAAAAGTCGTTCAGTTGATTCAGTACATAGAACATTCCAATTAATCTTAGTTGTCCAACTACGGTTAAAGGTCAGTTTATTATTAAAATTTGGTTCAAAAGGTTTTTTAACTGTATTGAGTCATTGACAGTAGACAAAAGCTTGTGTTGTCGTTGACTTTGCAATAACAACAAACAATACTGAGCATGCATGTAGCGACAGTGGAGAGACAAAAACTTTCCTTCAACAGGAAGAAATCTCCAGCAGAGCCAAAACCATAACCAGAAGTAGAACCTGGCTCTGGTTTAAAAACACAGAACATGCTAAACAGAAAATGGAAGAACTGGTGTGTTTTACTTTCTTTGTTTAACCAAAGTAAAAAAAAAAACAGTAGAGGGAAAACATGTAGTTGTTGGAAGCATTATCTCAGCTAACAAACCAACAGATCAGATGCAGCTTTTAGAAAAACATTAAGAGGAAACAATAGTATATTAGATGACATGAGCTACTGATGCAAATTGGAGAAAAGTAAATGAAGAATGTTCCAGAGTGTGGAAATGTTTGTCTGTCCCACTGCAATAATTTCTCACATAATGATTAGATTCATAGAAAAGCAAATAGATATGTGTTTTAAAATAAAAGTAAAACAACTGTTAGTTTATAGTCAGCACTTTCATCTTCATTTAAGAATCCATGGATAGGGATAGTTTGGAAATCAGGTTTCTGAAAGCTTTCCTTTTTTATGTAATTTTATTTTAGTGCCGCTATCTATTTTACAGAAACACGGTCCAGGTCAGCGGAGAAGCAGGAAAGCCAAGACGTCCCCTTCCTTCATCACAGCTCGTCCCATTCCCAAGGCACTCCCAGGTCAGAGGGACCGTATATATTTTTATCCCCATGCTTTGTGCTGGAGGTTTTCCCTTTTTCTCAGTACATTCTCAGAATGGCAGCAGATTCAAAGCTGGATTCACTCTTATACAGTAAAGTTTATGTCTGTAGTTTTTTTATTTATAGCTTAAGCTATTTTTCGTAATGTATAAACCACTTAAAGAAAAACATGGCACCCAAAAAATTTGTTTAAAACAGGAAATTATTCAGCTTTTTACTGAAACCATATAAATAAGTTCTAGTCATATTTATGAATTCATCTTTAACAAACCATTAAAAATTAGTAGACAAAACAAATAGTTCTAAGTATAAAGTGCTACTATTAAAAGCTACCAGATACATTAGTTTTCATTTTTAAGTATCCTTAATTCTAAAATTTATCTCGAAATATTTAAAGTCTTTTAATATGGTCTGTTTCCTTAAGCATAAATATACCAACAAGGGCTCAAAATGTCCCAAAGTATGCCATTTCGGGAAGCTGTATGTTACTGGTTTCCTCACAATAACTAAATAAAGTACATGTAGACTAACACTGTGGCATTACTTTAAAAAAAATCCTTAAAGAACCCAAAAGCATTCACCGGAAGCTCCAGTCAAAATGTCTGTACATAGGTTTCATACTTTAAAGTATACTAGTTATACATAAGTATGTGTCGTATATAAGTATGAAAAAATTGTTTTGGAGATTTCAGATGTTGCTTTGTTGATAGAAGGTTGACAAACCCAATATTGCCTGTTAATGTATGTTCTACACAAACCCATGATCTTGTTTTTTTTGTTTTTTTGTTTTTTGAATGAACTATCTGTTTGAGTTTTTGCCATTTATGCTTATTATACACTTATTATGTTGTGTACATTCTATATTTAAATGTGACAGCTATAATTATAACGAAAGCAATCAAGTTTACCTGATAGTAGCTTGCAAGTGGTTAAGCAGAAATGTGCGACACAAGTCTTTCCAGTAAAGACTAATTTAATGGGCACATCTGTGCTCACATAGTGGATCTGGTGGTTAAAACTGTTGGCTTTTACCTTAAAGTTTCAGTTTTCTTTAAATAAAAGCCCACTAGCCCTACTTGCACTACCTTTCTTCACCCAAAGTAGGTTTAAACAAGTGGAGTAAAGTTTGGTATACACCCTCAATCTGGTGATGGAGCCATGGCTGATTATAGATGCTTAGGATCAGCAATCACCCTATTATGGTTAAAATCAGTATGTAATTATTAAAAGATTTGGACAGATTTCCATTTCTCTTGTTGTAAACAACAGACTGGGCCAAAAGTATCATACCGTAACAAGGAAAAATATGCAATCAAGCTCCATAAAAAATACTTGGTTACTCCTCTTTACTGGCTTCCTTCTGGTCCCAGTTCAATAGCCTGCTGTCAGAACTATTTCCATTGCATTCTGATTTTAAAACCAAATGGAGATTTGTTTTATATATAGCTGCAAGATTAAGAATAAAAAAATTGGGCAGCTGTGATGTAGCAGTGACAGTTTCAGGTTTCTTCGTTATAAATATAAGCAACAGAAGGGTCACATAAGTAACATGTGTGGGTGTGCACATGCATGCAAATGTGTGGAGGAGTTAAATGCGTTGACACACACAAATGAATCACATATTGTGTATGTAAATCCATCTGTATAGTGTGAAAAGAACAGTCGGGAAAATCCTAAAAACATATGAGTAACAACGACTAAACCAATTGATTCTTCATGACAAGAAATCCTGTTTCAGTAATTACAGAAAGTGAAAATGATTGCAAACTTCACCAGATGTGACGGTTCTGTTGCTCCAGGTGTGCAGCATTCCAGTTGTGACTACTGATTGTTCGGTTACCGACCGACTGGATTGATGGCAGATGGCAGCATCTCAGTATACACTTTAGTCCTTAATCTAAACTCTAACCTAAAGACAACATTTACCAGTGGGTCCCCAAAACATGTATTTGGGTCCCCATAACGTATACATACAAGGCCAAACACAGATATGATGTTTTTCTATCTTTACAAGGACTTTACTTGGAATTCCATTCACTTGTCATTCCTCTATTTCTACCTGACCCTAAATCCAAATGTAATTCAAATTTTAGTACTAAAACTAACACCTAACCACAAAACAGCATTTTGGTCCCCATAAGAAGCAGTGGTTCATCACAACAGGGTATTTGTTGGAAATATGGGCCTAATAAACTGAGAAATGCTGGAACTCACATACATGCATGCACAAGACCCTGCTGACAAAGAAGCTGGCAGTACTGCCTTCTAATTTCTGCACTTTGGGAATTTTTTCTCCTCCTCACAGACTCCTCTGCAACCAAAACCCTTTCTGTTGAATTAGATTTGCTTACTCGTCCTCAACCGTCTTCAAAGAACCAAGATAGCTGAATATACCTTTTATTCATTTCATTTCATGCCACTGTAATTGTTTTTCTCTCCCACTGAGCAAATCCCGAGGTCTGTGGGGAACGGACACGTGTATATTGCTGTGCTTTCATCTGCATTATGTTTAGTAATAGTGTTATTATTTTTGGGTCTGTGCTGTTGAGCGTTTACCTTCCTGCTGGGTTACTGAATCCAGGGACGTATATTGGCTCAGGTTTAGAGGGACTCATCTGCTCACAAAGGGTACAGTAAAAAAAAAAATCGCCTTGGGGTTTTTTCATTAAAACAGTTATGCCTATTCTGTCTTCTTTAAAAGAAAACGCAGTGTGTTTAAATGTTGCGGCTTATTAAAGGTGCAAACTGGAATTTAATCTAAGACAAAGGTATTTGACTGAGTATTTGTGTGAAATCATTGTTAGATTGGACAAGATATCAGGAGGAGGATTGTGGTCCTCAACAAACTTGTTCCATTCTTCAGCATTAGTAGGTTTCTAACACTACACAATGAGAATGTCCAGCTATCAAACTTTACAAAAGGAGAGATGTTCTCTGTCCTGGAGAGGAGAAAAATCTGTTGAAAAAAAGGGGAAATAAAAGTGAAATAAACTCTGGAGTTTTATTATTTGTTTTTATTATTATTATAATTATTCTATCTAACACTCTAGGAATGATACTGATAAACTAGTCCATGCATTTTTTACTTCAAGGCTGGACTATTGTAACTTTTTATTAGCAGGACGTTCGCAAAACGGAGTTGAAAGTCTTCAGTGGATTCAAAATGCTGCATCAAGAGTTCTGATGAAAATTAAAAAGAGAGATCATATCTCCGCCATTTTAATGTCCCTTCATTGGCTCCCTGTCAAACTTAGAATATATTTTAAGATTGTACTTTTGACATATAAAGCCCCTGAGTAATTAAGCTCAAGAGGAGTGAATATACCGCAAGTCAATGACTCGATGCAATCTGCTGGGTTTCCTTAGATTAGAAACTTTTTTATACTGATTTGTCATTGATGTATCTATGATTTGAATGGATTTTTAGTTGTCTGAAGGCACTTGTAAAGTGCCTTCAGACAACATGTGTTGTAAATCGGAGCTACATAAATAAACAGATTCTTCATTCTTGATCTAAGCACCAATTATTCCTACCTCTCGCCTATCTCCAGCTGTCTTTGGGGCGAGAGGTGCGGTTCACCCTGATCATGTCAAGAGTTCATTGTGGGGCAGCTTACCCAACATTGTTACCGTAGGTTTTTTATTCTGATATTTTTTCCACCAAAAAATCGAAATCGTGCCACTGCGCCATACTAATTTGGATAAAAAATCGAATAGTATTTAAAGAAATTGCTGTGAGAACAGTTTTTACATTTTTACCACATTGACTTGAGACACACGTCATAATTCTGCAGTAAAAGAAGCCAGACGTGGTAAATCTCTGATGTCTGAAGCAAGCAGTGCGGAGTTTAGTTTTCCTTTTTTAGTTTTCTTTATCTTATTATGATGTTGTGACAATACAGTCGGCTACTGTTGGTCAAAACTTCACTACTACTGCACATAACAAAGCTTTAAAAAAATCCAATGCCAGCCTTTCTCAACATCCCTTTATTGGTGATCAATTGAAAGCTCTGTGGATTGCCAAAAGATCAAGACTAGACAAACTAGTTTTAAAAAACTGAAGATGTCTCCGTTTGTACTTTCTGATTACAGAAACAGCTACAGAAATTTCACCAAATCTTTTTCCCAATCTAAATCTTTCATTACCCTAAAAACTACAGTACTACTGTACAGTACTCATTGAACATAGATCTAAATTATTCTATAGGTCGAGAATTTTAAATTCAGTTTTGGAATTTCCCAAAGCTACAGTCAGGAGTTAGCTTAAGTTTTGTCTCTTTCTATATACCGTTTTGCATGTCGGACAAACCATTGAACCATCTTACTGAGTTGTTCAACGCCTTCTGTGGATGTAGGCATTGGTTTTCAAGAAAGCAACAAAGTTTGAAGGCATTCGAACCAAACCAGTTCAGGAACAACACTTCTTTTGATGGAAACACTCCGAGACAGGAAGGCACCGCCCAAAGGTACATAAACTCTGTTTTTGATATATTTTTAATCCCAGTTGTTAAATTCCCATCAAATTAATACATTCCTTATTATTTCAAAAGTGACATCAAATCTAAACTAAAATTATAATAGATTAAAGTTTCTTCAAAGAATTGTAGATGCTGAGGGTGCTTAGAAGAGATGATCTCTTCGATATGAAGACCCCTCTAAAGACACTGGTCTGGTAGAACTGTCTGATGAGGAGGAAAGTCAGGGTTTTCCTTTAATTTTCTTCCGTTTATGAGTAATATTTTTATTGCAATTTCCAGAGCGTCGAGATTGTTAGCTACTGAGCTAACATGAATGTTCGATGGAAGAGATGCTCTAAACTCCTCTCTCTTTCTTCTTTGCTTCTGCTCTGGATCCACGATGGCTCCTTTGTAACTAATCTGGGATTTATTGCTGCAGTTGAAAAATGGTTTAGCTTTTCTGGTGTTAATCAGCTGCTGCAGTTTAAACAAGCTTGATGCCATCTTTATACAGTATAACAAATGTCCTAAAGTAAGAAGATATTAACCATATTCTTCCAGCTGCACAGTGTCCAAAACTGGAGAAAATATTTGTCCAAAAAAAGAATTCCTAACAGAAGTAAGAGAGCTAGTCCAACATGCTGCCACCTTTAGAGGCTCAATTCAGAAATACAAATTAACTTAAATATTCAGCAGGAGATCCATCGAAAATTAAACAAAATATGCATTAAGTTCTTCAAAAACAAAAAGTTCTTCCTCCAGTGACACTTTGTTGTTGGTATTTCAATAATCAATATTCTACTTGCAAACCTTCTTCATGCACAGCTATAAAACTGAAAGAGATTTGTTTATAAAAAAAATGTCTGTAGTCATTTCAGTCTTACTTCTGCTCACATCATCAAGCTGCTCCCCAGGGGGAGGAGTCGGGAATTTGGCAGGCAGGCTTGAACCTCAAACAGTAGCGGGAGAAGCTCAAGGTACCCAGCGGATTCAAACTGGAGGCTTCATGACCCTAATCATGTTAGCTGCATTGCAAAGGAGTAAGAAGGTTGTGATGCAAGACTGGCAGTTGTAGTAAACTGTGCATCTGGATGACAAAAAAATGCACTTACGGTACATTTAAATTAAAGCTCTCAGGTGTAACAAATATATTTGATAGCAGGTAAACGAAAGTGGAGAAACGAGATGGGGTAAAAATAGCACGAGCGAGAGGAGAAGCGGAGAGGGGGCGACAAGTGCGGCAGTTCTGAAAGAGCTTGGCTCGGTTGGAATAGTTGCCATGGTTTTGAGATGTTTCCATGGAAATGCTAGCTGCCAATAAAATGTATTCGAGGAGGATCACTGCTGCAGGTTGGCACAAAGGTGAGAGTGATGTGGGAGAAAGGGGCGGCGGAGTGCAAACAGGGGAAGAGAGGAGAGGGAGATTCTGTGTGGAGCCTCGGATGCTGACCTGGAGGTCAGCGGGATGTGTTTAAGGTTAACAACACAAGTTAAAATCCAACCGAGGCATCATGATGCAGTGAAGAGGTGACTATAATCTATATATACTAATACAGTCTCTAAATTAGAACGAATGTTCTTATGGATGGAGGACTCATTGATTGGAACTGAAGACTTCAGTGCAGCACCAGCTCTGACAATCGCTTACAAACTTTCCGCTTATCCATTCATTCATTCACTACATAGGGCTGCATGTATCAAATTCCACACTTACAGTGTCAAACTGGATTTCTAAACACTTTTTATCTATTTGCTTAGAATTCACAAACAAACTAAAAACAATCACTTCAATTTCTAAATGTTTGTGATGAAACACGTTTTTTGATCGAATATACCCTCAACTTGAATAACTTAATTATTTATTATGCCTCAATAAATAGTATTTCTATAAACCTAAGATTAAAATATAAAAATAATGGTTTAGAAAAACATGATGCAGTTTTCCTGCTTCGTTCATTGGCTGGGGTTGCTACAGGTTAGAGGTTTTAGAGGCTACCGAAAAAGCTTTATTAGCCAGCACGCTATTAGACATACAAAGGTTTTGTTTTGGCATAGTTGGTGCATTGCCAATGTCATAAAAATGTCTAAAATATGGGTATAACTCATAACTCATAAATATGAGGACCAAGTAATAACTTAACAAAATAAAACTATAAATATATGGACATATATGGACATAAATATTGCCCCCCCCCCCCAACACACATAGTTGTGTGCTTTGTGTGATTGCTTGGTGTTCAAAGCTTATCGGGTGTTGGATCAGTGCCGATTGCGTTGATTTGAAGGTGATGATGGATCAACTTATTTGTTTTCTCCCTGTAACCCTTAAAGGATAAGCAGTTAACGACGATGTTTGAATAATACTATATTTGTTTTACACCTAGTTTCTTTTTGTATAATTTTGTAAAATTATGAATCCTGGTCAAACTAAATAACTAAAGCAAACCTTGGTCACATGATCACTTTTCTCCAAACAACTGGGGTCCTAACTTTAAGCCAAAAGCATTATGATTAAATTCTGGCACCAAAGGAGCTTCAACTAAAAGTTGATTGATGTTTGTGTTTCTATTTATTACAAAGATTTGGCAGAAAGTTTCTTGAATAGTAGCAAATTTGCATTTGTAGGTACTAAAAATAGCTTATAAAATGTCCCACTGAAACAAAAACAATTATAGTTTTGAGGGGCCAAAATCAATCTGAGGTCAAAATTTAGTCCCCCTACTCCCATTTATGAAGCAAATTTAGAAAAATACTTGTTTAAACTAAAGGAAAATCTCCTTCATGTTTTTTTTTTCGTAACCCGAAGGCCTTTAATACCAAACTGTAAATCAGGAAAAAACATTCAGACTTTATCAAGATTAGAAAAAAAAAAGTTCAGATCCAGAATGGGTGTTTAACAGGTTCTCTGCTTTCTGTCTTGCCCCGCTTCTCCTTCCACCTCTCTGTCTGTATAACTCTCTCCCTCTCTGAGGGACGGACATATTCCCACAATCCTCGGTCACCATAGCAATGCTGCAGCAAGAGAAGTGAGACAAGAGGAGGGAAAAAATGTGGTGGATAGATGGGGATGTGTGACAATACAAATGCTACTCCACTAATCATTGATTGTGTGTTTCCTTCATGTCTTCTTTTGATATTCCTGCTTTACTCATTACTAGCACGCTCTGGCATGGCATCCTTTTTCTTTGCGGTCTCAAAAAATCTCAACCTCCATAAGCTGCTGTGGTTTTTAATCATCATTATTACCGAGTTGTTTAACGGGCAGCGCTGGAAACCCACTGCTAACCAGAAAGGTGCCACTGATACCCTCACAAATATAGGTTAGCATCCATCAATATCCAATGCCTCATTATTACTCTAATGGAGAGGTCGTAGCTGTCACCTCGGGCAATAAATGATATTTACTCATTAGTCCCCCGCTATCACGTGTTCATGTGTAAACAGGTCAAACATATGCAGTGCAACAACAGAACTGCATGATAAGAAACCTTTAAGACGTGGATATTTAAGGGAAAACCTGTGCACGACCACAGAAGAGGGGTCGGTGACTCAACTTAGGTTCAGAGTTGAACCTAACGCCTGCTGTCAGCACGCAGACACATACGATTGTGCTGGTGGGCAGTTCCTGCTGCACCTAATCGATCGATTGATGCTGCTAAAGGAGAGAGATTCACATCTACATCCCATTCTTTCATTTGGCATTTAGTGACAATGCAATGACTAAAATTAGTTTTTTAAGGATACAAGCAGCCGAAATGAGTTGAGAAGTTCAGCCATCCCAAAGTGGCTCAGAGTTGAGCTGTTGCTCCTCCACATGGAGAGGAGCCACCAGCATCCTTAGTGAGGAGTTCCGACCGCACCCCACCATGAGAAGACCCAGAGAAAGACCCAGGACACGCTGGAAGGACTATGGCTAGGTTCCACAACAGCCAAATGTGACCCAAATCAGATTTTTTCACAGCAGTCTGAACAGTCTAGTTCTGATCTTTTCATCCTTACAAAAAAAATCAAAGATGTGCCACATTCAAATGTTGAACTAATTCAGATACAGAGCCTATTGTTTGTAAATTGACTGCAGTCTGAAAAGTCTTTAATGTTAGACATGCATTATAATTCTGCCACAGAAGAAGCCAGACAGGAAAATCTGTTAAAAAACAAGAGTTTTTTCTTAATTTCCTTCATCTTGTTCTGATCTTATGACGGCGTCTGACCAGCTTTAAAATTCATCCACGGACGTTGGCGTCCAGTGTTACTTCTGTAAACATTGCATTCATCTCCAACCGGTGGGTTAATTTTGGTTTGCAAACCGTTAACGCAGACGTCTGACAGCGGTTGCATGTAATTAGTAGTATGAAGAACCGCACAAGGAAAATCTGATCACAGCAAAAATATCCAAATTCAGCATTGATACTAGTGTGAAAGAAGCCTAGCTTTCACAACAGGCATGGGAACGGCTTGGGATTCCCCCGGAGAAGCCAGTCCAAGTGGAGGAAGACAGTTGGCTCCTTCAGCTATCTTTCGCATAAAATCTCAATAAAATACAGTTTAGTTTGAGGTAGTAATCTAAGAAAATGCCAAAAAGGCAAATGTGAAGGGAGTTCTAAAAGGAGAAAAGAGGCAGGATAACTTCACCCTCCATGTCATCTCTTATGTGGAAGGTAACCATGAGATCTCTTGACTCTTCAGAGATATTCAACAAGGCATGGCTCCCTGATTGCCTGTGATGCATTCCTAATTGCATCAGGTTTCTATAGATTCTATCACATTTATTCTATGCCACAGAGACCTGAATCTAACAGATAATTAATTACCCAACGCCTCTGATCCAATCACCTGAAACACTCTCGTTGCTTTCTGTCAATGGCCCGTTTTCAGGCATTCTCGAGAGTGGAGCCCGTTTCTGAGTCCGGACAGCATCACCGGGGATGGTGTCACATCACCGCCGGCTTTTAAAGAGCTGTTTTTAATTGTGCACACAGTCACACTCCGCGGCTGGCAGGCTTGTTTTATGTTGACGTTGCTGCTGGTGTCTGACAGAACATATGCTCGCTCTCCAGGGAGAGAGGAAAAACATCTCTTCATGGATAGCTGTGCATGAAATACCGTCCCTCGTGGATCCTTGATATAAATTACTTCTTGTGTTCTTTGCTGATTTCTTTGACCTTCTCCAGGGATAACATATTCTCTGCTATGTCTGGCCGCACACTGGTGCAGTCCTGCCTGCTTCAACTGTACCTGTTTATGTGTTTTCATTATGATGTGAAGTGTTTAACCAGGTGTTTAATTGAAAGGGGCATCTGTCATCAATACTTTGCAAGATACAGGATTTAATGTCACTCTTTTTCCGGACTGGATAAATATGGATAAATATTTTTTGATTTTCAATACTCAATTTCTTTCTAATAGTCTAAAAATTGTGTTTCCTTGCTTTGTTTATTTCATTTCCATTCTCTCACTCTTTTAATCATTATTATTTCTTCTTTTCTTAATTCGTATCTATTCAGATATTATCTATCTATTCATATCTATCTACCTTGTTTTCTATCTCTTAATTTATTTCTTCCTTTATTTGTATTCCCTACTTTGTTTCTTTCTTCTGTTGTTCTTTCTCTCTATTATTATCTTCACTGTTTCTTCCACACCATTTGCTTTTTCAGTCTTGGAAAATAGTGAAATCAAACCCCACGCTTCTTCGGACTCCCTAATCCAAGTCTAGTCTTTAATCTGCCTTTGATGCTGTTCATTAGATCCTCAATGCTGGTGAACCCTCTATCGTGGTATAAAATGTAAACGACTCATTTTCCAGTTTACGTTATATGATTTGTTGCTGCTAAGTGGGGGAAAATCAGCTTGAATATTTTGGGGTGAAAATCAGATTTTCATACATCATCTTAAAACAGCTTTATGTATTCATGTATCATATCAAAAAAGGTTGCTGTTCGACAGTTTTGCGCCCACTTCAGTCAGCAATGGTAATGGTGCTCCGGCTTTCTTGGTTACTGAGTACATTTTTAATAATTTCCATCAATTTAAATGCATCAGATTATGGTAAAGTGGTTCCGGTGATTACTACAGTTGTTTTCTTAAATGTTTCCAAGGCAGGTGCATGCAGGGAAGCCATCCAGAGAAGTTGCAGTTTCAAAAATCTACATTCTGTCTGAATATACGTTTTTGCCCACCCCAAGCCGGTAGAATATGCATCCTGTCGCTGGTAATCCTGCTTTCTGCAAATATTGGTTGCGTACAGGTATGTAGCCTGTATACGAAATGTAGGATGTGTCATAGGCTGTAAGCTTCATACTGTCACCCCCCTTCTCTTCTGCAACCTCCTTTCTAATCAATAACTAATCTCTCGATGTTGATGTACCTCTACCCCCACAGGGAAACAAATGTCCTTCCACAGGGCGGACAAAAAAGTGCAGAAGATGGCGCTGGAGGGGCTGAAGGGAAGAAAATGAAAGTTTAAGAGCATATTTGAGAGAATACAGGGAAATACCTAAACAGCCTGTTGCAGTGAAAAGGCAGGGCGGGGGTGGGGAACATATTAAAGGGGTGGGAAAGAGATGGATGATTAACCCCCGTCTCGAAGGTTAAATTTTACTGTAACTGTGCAGAGCCGGACAGAGGCGCCAGTGGCGGCCGTTCATCACCGGAGACCAAATTAAAGACGACGGTGACACCTTTTTTTCTGCCTCTGACCTTCACATCCAGGACTGATGGCGGCCTCGACCTCCAGACACAGCTGACCATGCCACGGGTCGACCGGAGCGGAAAACCAGAGATGAATGGATGGAGTGGAAGCGTAGGAGGAGGTGGAGGGTGAGCAGTGAGCGAATGATAATAAACCTGTTGAAAAACCAGGATTAAGCAAGAAAGAAAAACTTGACTCAACTAATCTGTCACAGTGAAACGGATTGATTTATTAAGAGGAAAATGTTTTATTGTGGGATAAACTGTGCAATCAGTCACAGCAAATCAAAATAGTTTGAAACATGTTGCAGTCATCCATGTTTTACTGTCTTCTGTCTCCATACACTTGTTCAGGAGGAGGGATTGATGCAATGTAAGTGATGTAATGGAGTCAGCTTGGTTTACTTAAAAGGTTCAATTGGAAAGTTTAAAGAAATTTGTCTCATTGCTTTATAACTCCTTCCAGGGAGTGGGGAACTCTACCACCTTTGGTCTATTGACAGCCGGAGATGGACGCTAGACACCAAACTATTTGGAATATTTTAGAAGCGCTCTAGCAATAAAAAAATATTCCTAAATAATGAACCACGACTAGGCTGGGGTCTACTCCTTGTCTGCTTTTTATTTCTGGAAAGAACTTGAATCTATTTCTCATGTTAAGTCCTTTAAGATGGTATTTGATGTGTTCAAATAATCTGGACTGAACTAATTTAGCTAATAAATTTTTTTTAGCTGAAGTTATGGTTTGCAAAGAGGATCAAAAGCATCTCATCGTACAAAGTTACTATCAATAACCCAATTATTTTATTTGCAGAACACTGTATAAATTAAGGGCTACACAGTGACCTGCTTAAGACGAAGAAGGTGGATACATTTACACACTGATCCTGATACAACAAGGCTGCAGTCATGACTCCACGCTAACATTAAAATCTCCATTACAGGTAAATGATTCTTAAGTTTTGTCTTAAACATCTTGAAAAGAACAGATTTAAACACATTTAAATGTCCATTGTGAGTGAGGACATCCAATGAAAGAGGTTGGTTTTTAGCTCAAGAAAGCTACCAGAATTGTAATATATTTTATTTCTTGAGTTTAAATATTCATTCAAAGGTGTTAATACTAGGTAATATTTCACCCAATAAGATTTTATTTTGGTTTGGCAGCTCAACTGTAATGTATTAGATGATTTCACAACATGGGTATAAAATCATATCAATTCAAATCAAGTATCATCATTTTTACATTGCTTATCTCTACTTCTTTCCTGTGCTTTTACTCCTCACCTCAAAGTTTGCAGTCTCATCCTGTCCAGACTGACCCAAACTGCAGCTTGCAAAATAAACCTGTAATTGAGTTTCCTTGCAGTTTTGTCGCTTTTAAATTAAGCCTGAATTTGGAGAAGTTTTCTCTTATCTTACAAGTGCTACCCCCTCCCCCCTCGGGTCACGTTAAAACGAGAATCTGTGAGGTGAAAATGAGAACTGCCAGCCATAATGCACCTCTGATGGCGTGCATGCAGTGGAGGTGGTGTCGCATCAGCGCTTCTGGAGACGTTTCTGGAGAAAGGAAAGCTTGCATTTGCTGATAACCTCCTGCCTAATCTCAAACTCAGCCTCATTTTAGCTACAAATTACACATATGTACGATTTAAATCAATGCGCCTTACAGAGACATTATTTAAAACATTAAACAAAAAATCCCTCTCTTCTTGCTGCTGCTTGTGCATGAACCCAGACAAAAGCTGGAGGAGTAATTTTTAAATGGATTTCAATAATCTGATTATGGAATGTTTGGGAAAAGACAGAATAGGCAAAAGATTCTTACTTCTATCTTGTGAAAAACTGAATAAATCCCTCCTGTTTTCTATGTAGAAGCAAAATGAGAAATAGAATCAGATCTGAATAGGAGAACCTGTAGGTTTCAAACAGATTATGGCCATTTTGGTAATTGATGATTTCAAGCTATAAATTCTAAGCAGGAAAGCCTTAAGGTTTCTCTGCAGTTAAATTTTCCACAATATTTATAAATCTGATAAAAATTTTCCCAAACGACTTAGAAGAATATCTTTATTTTACCTCCTGCAAAATAAAGTTGCTCTATAACCACATCACAGCATCACCAACCCAACTGAGCAGAAAGCAAATTATATGGAACATTTAGGTTAAAAGTGATGACATATTCTTTTTTATTATGTTCATATTTTTTAAAATTATTTCTGTCAGTTTAAGGTCTTTCTCAAGTTATTTTTGTCAAGTATTTAAAAAATTATTTAAAAATTTTTTTCTTTTTTTTCTGATTCAATCATCAATTTCTTTGCTACAAATAAAGTCATTTTTATTTCTAAATCTAATACGAAAAAAAGCTAAACAAAAAAAATAATAATAGAGATGATTGAAAATTAAAAATTAGAACATTAAGCAGAAATCTACAGATAAATGATTATAAATGTGGAAAATTCTCCAAAGCCATTGAGGAAAACATTTCTTCTAACTCCTGTCTGATTAAAACAGATGTCTTAATCCAGACGTGGTCTTCCAGAATGCTGGTATGGGAAACAACCCAGACTGAATTCACATGATGATGACGTCTTTGCTGCTCGGGATGTCTGACAGTGAAAATCTCCTCTAAGTTCATTAAGATCCCTGTGTTTCATCAGCTACGAGTGTTAATAATGTTCATTTACAGTATGTTGCAATAAAACCGCTGACAAAGCATTGAATGTCACCAGGTTAGAAGAGGAGTTTCAAACTCTTCTTTATTAAAATACAATAAATATCTGTCCTTGCATTTGATCGCTTCTTTTTAAAATGAAATAATATGAAAAATCAGTTTAGAGACTACTGCTGACTTTGATTTAAATTTCTACTTATGTGGCCCTCCAGAGTCTAAACAGTTGCGGCGGCTCAGATTTGACCCATGACCTCAGGTTTGAAACATGTTGATGGAAATGTGTGAAGACAAACACGAAGTCTCGTACGAGAACATCTGGGATTTTTCTTCCAACCTAAAAACAATTTAGATACGAGAAGAAATAAAAATAAAATAAAACATTTATTTAAAATATATATATATATATTGGCAGGTTTTGATTGATTTTGTGTTTTGATGTGTTTTTCCTGCTTTTCTGGTGGCGCATCCTAAATGTGAAGACAGGGGCAAGTATTTTAACCCCAGTTCCTCCTCTTTTACAAATACCCTCATTATAAGGCCAATTACAATAACCCAGAGTCAGCAGCATGAAGACGCAGACCTCTTGGCAAACCCCCAGCCTATGAGAGCTAAGTGATCACCCCAGGCTACGGAAACAGCCTACAAACGCAGCACTCCCTCACAGACAGACAACCCTCCCACGTGCACAGTCGTAGGTCAGCAGATCCGCTCACAGCCGGGCGATCTGTTCACCAACGCCACAAAACCGAGACGGACGCGGCGGGAGGAAGAGGACAAGCAAGACAGGCTCACTTTAGGAATTTGTCAAAAAAAATTTACTCTTTTTTTATTTCATAAATCTCTCATTATGGCACATTAACAGAGATTGAATGTTCTGAAAAAGATTTGGCACAGAACCTTAAAGCAGAACAAACCCGTCCCGCCCATCACCTCCAAAAACACTCACACACACACCCAAACTCCCAAAAAACAGACACGCACCCCCAATAACACTTCCCTTCATTGTTATATGCACATCTGTGGTTATAACAAGTTAAAACACAGTCTTAAGAAAACAATCACAGAAACAACCAGAGTCAATATTGCAGAAGAAAAACCAAAGCGAAACAAAGAAGCAGATGGATGCCATGTTTAATTGAACAGAGGGAAGGAAATATTGGAGGCCTTGGTTTGTTTTCCCTTTCCTGAGAGAGGATCGCTGTGTTGAGAGGAGAGGGGGGTGAACAGGGGGCACTGGCATGTGTTTGTGGGGTGAGAACCATAACTCAACATCTAGCTGCAGGGGAGGTGGAGGTGGGGGTTGGAAAATGGTGGAAGGAGGTGGCATGAGGTAGATAGAGCGGAGTGGAGGAGAAAAACAAGATGAGGAGGGAGGAAAGGCGGGATAATGCAAGCATAGGAGCATATGAGTGACTAAGGCGGAGGCTTCGGATTCATTTTTGAGGGTTGAGGAGATGAATGAGAGGAGCAGGAGTAGTGAGCCGTGCTGCTCCTCTCAGTCCCCCCCCCCCCCCGTATTCGGGGCAGAGAGGAGTAATTTCCCTTCTGGCTCTAGGTGACATATAAGCACGGCGGCAGCCCTTCCTCCATTATGTCTTAATGTGACACACAAACAGGGATACTTTGCAACACAAACATATGCAAACCAAAGCCACTAAAAATAGAAAATAATCACCAAAGAACTGAGAGTTTAGTGGAAAGTAAAAAACAGAAAGTTTGAGTTGTCAATTCACTGTTTCCAGCTGATTTTCCCTAAAGCAACCTGATGATAAATACAGTACATTAGATTGGAACCGTTCTCAGTCGTCCTCTTGTTTAAAACTGTGGATATAAATCAAAATGTAGAGTTGTTGGTTCCAATCCCCAGTGGCCATCTAATGTTAATGCAGAAGTGTGTAAAGTTACTGTGTTTGCATTTTTGCCAACTTCAATAACATTTAGCACACTTAGCTTCCCCAAAATCCTTTTTTCCAGATAACTGGCAGTTGAATATAATTTGACATTTGTGTTTAATTTTAGTTATAAGCTGTTAAGAAGTTATCAAGGTTTTTGGCTGTTTATGTACATTTTCTTATTCTGAAGTGGGTAAAGACTTCATTTCCTTGATGCTGTGCCTCAAACAAGATTTATTCTGTACCCAGAACGCTTTGTTGTAGACCTACCTGCCTGTTGTTCCAAATTAACCATTTTAAAATCTACTGATTATCTGCTGGCTTTAAGACCAAACCCTTATTATTGTTATTTACGCAAAATCAGAATCACCGTTTGCAAATTTAAACCGCAATTAACTAAAACAGTATTCCTCCCTTTTTTTAATCTGTGTCTAGTCTGCAAGTTTGTCTTCTCCCACCAACTCTTATATTGCTTTTTATTTGTATTTAATTTTTAACACTCACCTACAATTTTTTGGTAATAATATATTTGGCTAAAATGTATAGTGTGGTGTAAAATACATGGGTGCTTTTATTATAAAAACTGGAAAAACATGTTGATACACAAAAGGGACACTCCTGAGCTGGTGAACGGTTCCTCTTTGCTGAGCATAGTAACAGTGATGATTAAACAGTGTTTAAGTTTAAACTGATTAATTAAAAATTAAAAATATATATTAAAGCTTAAATTACTTCTTATTATGCCAGAATAAAGAGAAACCCTTTTCTTTTCTTTTAATAAATCCAAACAGCGTCTCTCATTTCTTGCCACCAAAGAGGAAGGGGACGGATCTCCTTTACAAACGTAATTTATCTGGAATCAGTTTATTAAAATTATGATTTACAGCCTTAAAATGTGTTGTGAGCAGAGTAAAACACAGTTTAAAAAATACATTCAATCATCCGACATAAATAGAACCAGTTGTTGCCTGTTTATACTTCCTTTGCACAAAAATTATTTTACTGTTTTTTTGCCACAGCCTGCATAAATCCAAATGGTTTGGCTTTGGAGAAAGTGGAGCAGTTATTTTGGCCTGGAGTTGGCCCTGTGTCTACGTACATATTAGAGGTTCCAAAACTCTCATAGCACAACTGTGAGATGTGCTCTGAGAGATGCTGCATCAGCACATCACTAACAGTTCAGGCTGTTCCAGAAACTTCCAGTAAACGACCTTTTAACAACACACACAGATCAGGAGGGAAGCGTTCCCCAGCTCCACATCCCAACAACGGATGCAACAGCAAACTCAAGAGGGGAATTACTCTGTGATATGGTGCATACCGGCTGAAAGCTAAACTCCAAATGTTTTAGAGAAAGACAGACGTTTTATGAACATGTCAAGATCTGTTTGTTTTTTTCAGTGGAATTACAACAACACAAAGGCTGAAGGGTCTCAGTAAAAATCCGGCCTTTCTGGATGGTATCTGGATGGCAGCAGCATGAGAACTTCCTTTAACATCCAACATCAGTGTCTGACCTTACGAAAGCACTTCTTTGAGAATGCTGAAGATTTTTAATCAACACGCTGTTAAACCTTAAAGACATAAACTAGTAGTTGGTTAACATTATCTTAAATCATGTGGAAAAAGAATTTTTAAATAAATCCCCAAAATATGGATTATTTATGTAATTAAATGCTGGAATTCCACTAATTAACCTCATATCCATATGAACCAATAAGGCTAATGATCTGTTTATATTGTAAATTACGAGATTTGTAGATGCAGAAAAAGCTCTGCTTTAGTTAAATAATCCTGGCATCCATATCACACTATCACCATCACATGATCAAAACATACCTGAGCCCAACCTCCTCCCCTCTAGAAACAGGAACAGCAACAAGACTTAGATCAACATTAGTTGGTAATATCGGCCCAGTATAACTTATTCTACCAAAATGAATATATTAGAACATGACGAACATTGACTAATAATGATGTCATGCCGATACATCAGAAAATTTAAAAAAAATGTTTAAAAGAAAGTTTAACCGAGCGTTAGTCACACATACATACAGCTCTCTTAGGATTTAAAGGATTTAGAATAATGACTGAAAAACAAGAATGTTCAATATAAAAATAAGATAACTACTACCTAAAAACCGGTTAAAACAAAAAACTTGACTGGTACTATTTTCCTGAAGCCATCTGAATCTGGGGATTCAAATTTCAAGTTCCTCCTCTGATGTGAAGTAGCTTTTGGAAATAAAAGCAACATATCTGAACATTGGCTTACTGACTCTACGAAAAGTCGGATTTTGAGTTTATGAAGAAGAATAGAGGCTAATATTCATTTGTTTTCACTTTCCGCAAAGGCAACCTTAAAAAACACTAAGTCTTACCTAATATTTTTGTCAGGTTTCCAATAAATATATCTGAATAACTTAAACCAAGATAAATCCACAGTTTCCTTTAAGGAATAAATAGGAGCTTGTTTTAAGTCATTTATTTTTAACATTGATAAAGTACTAGTTCCAATGTTTTCTTTTTTCTTTTTTTCACGTCAATAAAGTCCACCTAGTCTTTTTATTCTATATTCAAGGACTATTGACATAAAACAAACTCCTATATCTTGCCAAATAAATACGTTTAAGTTAGATTTATCTTGTTTCAAGTACATGAAGAAGCTCGCTATAGAAACTACAAAAATATAAATTTTATGTTTTTGCATTGATACTGTGTACATTTAACATTTATTACAGATTATGCAGTGTTTCCAAAGCATTTGAGGTTCACTTATTTTCCACACTATAACAATTTATCTACAAAATTGTGCAGTATTCAATAAAGTCTTGGTCTGTGAAGACGTCCAATTTTTCTATTTCAGGAGAAACTCCTCTGGGATGAGGCGCCTCACATCGCGAGCCGTCGACAACCCTCGCAGCTCACCAGGTGACCAACATGGACGTCTCGTGACCAGAGGCATGGTTTCCAAGGCAACAAGGAAATAAGCCATGCGCTAATGTCTTGGCTGTTCTCAATTTGAGGACACCTTCACAGGGCGTAAAGCACAAAGCTGAGAAGTTTGCATTAACCTCCACTGCACTCGGCTGCCAATTGTCGTAGAGTGCTCGATCGATAAATAACTCACTCACTCCCTGTCACAGAGCAGAATGTGCGTGCTTGTTGTTCTCACGTGTGTTCAAATGGTTTTCACTTTCACGGCGAGGACGAGGAAATACAACGTTCTCATCTGATGACTTTTATTTTGAAAGATGCGACCTATCAGAATGACCAGGGCACGAAAATGACACGGGTGAGATGGTGAGGAAGCTGGGCTCTGATGGCCGCAGCGAAGGCCCTAACGAAGCACGACGAGCCAGGCCTGATGGTGAATGCTAGGTGGGAGGGGGCTCGCTGACACAATGGCACAGAAAACACTCCTGCACTCCTCAGAATCACAGCAGCCGTCATGTGAGAAGACAAGCTGCAACATTTGGCTTCCAACGAGCCTCCTGATGGGTCTGTGAAAAATAATAGCAATAACGATGTATATAAATTACCGACGGCTTGTTGCTCTTGGCCCCGGCAACGTGGAGAAAATTAGCACTGGTGCCTCAGCACATGCATCATTGACACCATATGTATCAATAATGCATTAAGCTCTGCTATCGCTTCACTGCTATTTTTAAAGAGGAGGATTGGAGCAAGGGCGGAGATGGGGGTGGTGTCAAAAAAGAAATTAAGTTGTGCAGGGCTTACAGAGGGCTTGTAGAGTTGAGGTTAACATGCGTGCAGCGCGGCCCTCAGGGACAACCTCAAATAGAGCGTTAGGTTTGTGGCGCTGCCGGCAACGGCGAGCTGCAGAACGGAGCTGGAACGCTATCACATCCAAGATTACCTCACCCGCCATGAGTGACAAATCCTCCTCATATACACTGTTCTCATTAAACATCAACATTGCGGTCAGCATAATCTCAATTTAAGGAAATCCTCCAAGAAGAGTCAAATCTACTCACATTGAGCTGTAATACAGACATTTTAATACACAAACTGCGGTAAATCTAAAGCAAACAGTGTTCTGTTGAGGCTGAAAAATGTGACTTTTAGGATAATGACAAAGTCAGAGGCAGCTTACTGCAGGACGGGAGGCCTGATAAGTTCACCGCTTCAGGAAAAATAGTTCGAGGGGTCAAAGATCCAACGTACTAGCTCTGAAGCTGGGATTTAAAGACAGATTTACTCCCGAAAAACAGCAGCTGAAAGCTCTCTATGCTCTAACTCGTGCAATATCTCTTTAATGTTCCTAAAAATGAAGAGGCAAAAAGCAACTTGGATGACCATCACTCTCAAATCACCTTTAGGCGTTAAATGAACCATAATAGTTGCTTGTCTTCAGTACCTTGTCAGGGTAATACAATACATTTGTTTAAAATAGCTTTCTGTATTAAAGCAATAGTTTTTTATTTCTAAATAACTGCCGAATTTAATTTACTGTCTATTACAATTTTATGCATTTCTTGTTTATTTAGAAACAAGATTCTGACGAGCTTTTACTACATCTTCTGTTGGATGTAGTAAAAGCTGTGAGAACGGCCTTTTGAGGTTATTGTAATTGGATTCATAACAGGAAAGCTACACATTTTTATGTATGTCTTTATTTTTTTGCATTTGATTTTTGTATGTCTAATAAGAGAGGAAGGCTTCAATTTGATGTAAAGAAATTTTTCAAGTTGCAGATATGTTCTTGTATTTGGTGTATCTGATTCAGAGTTTGTTCCTGAAATAAACTGAATAGAGCGCATAAAACAACTTAAAATCATAATAAGAGTTTGCATAATAAACCTGTTGCTCTTTCCATAGTTTTTGGTTTCTTTACATAGCAAACGATTAATTCTTAACATCTGGACTGATGAGTCCCTTTAACTTTAAATCACTGCGATTTTAAAGCTCAACTCAAATAATTCAAGCAAAAGCAATATAGTTGGTGTCGTTATCACTTGCATCCATGCTGTTCATGGTAACAGACAACCAGCAGCGGTTCACTCCCACATAGAAAACTTTACAATGTCTAGCCTGATTTTTAAAGCCACCATAAAATATTACCACCAACTTTAAACACAATAATATGTTTAGTTTGTACAACTATTAAAAGCACACTCCACAATGCAACTCATTTATAAAGTGAAGGAACTGAGCTGAAGATATTGACTTCTTAGTACTACTCTACAGAGACCTGGTATGTCCTAATAGTATATCCCTCAAACCACACATAAACTCATATAAGCTTTCTCCACATTAACAGTAATAAATGTATGGCACCATCGAGCTGCTGCTAAATTTGGCCAGATGGAGAACATTCATCAGTTTCCCTGATATGCAGAGGAAGAGCGTGAGGAGCAGCCTAAGCAAAGGAAAAATATCCTGCTCTTACTTAAAGTGTCAGTGAGAGGATCATAAAAATTAGCCTGAAGCAACGAGTGGGAGCTGGTTTAAACGAGGGATCTAAAATGGAGGTTTTACAGATCCTCCTCCCCTACACAGCCGAGCCATCAAAAGGCCATCTGAAAACTCCCACTGTGGGCTTTTCTGCCTCGACCTGGAGTAACATCTTTGCGATGCAAACACCTCTAAATTTCCAGACGTCTACGACGAACACAACGGCACAAGTTTGCTTTTAACCCAAATCTGCATCTGCAATAAACTCTTTCTCACAAATGCATCTAAATTCTGGTGATTCTTCACCTTTTCCCCGAACGTGCGAGAAAGCCCTTCCTGCACGGTAAACACAGCATTTCCATTTGATTGTTTGGAGCGTGTTCACTGCTCCGTGACTCAGACACTGCAGCAATGTGACTGCGCGTCTCCAGCCTCAATAACATGGCCTCTGGTTCGTGCCACTTCACAGGTGCCTGTGGGGTTGCCCGATGCTTTCAGACGCAATGAGCCACTACAGGCTTTAGGGCAAGAATTTCGGGGTAAATAGCTTTTCTAACAGTGCTTGCTTGTAGCCTGAGATGTGCACAAATACTGACAGAAAACCATACACAAACATTTTCCTACCCACTAGCATGCCCACATGATAATTTCTGTTATTTGCACACACTGGCAGATAAATATGGAAATAGCTTTTTATTATTTCGGGGGGGGGG
>JAVLVB010000226.1:319476-359358 GCA_032876305.1 Orestias chungarensis | reverse complement strand
GTGTGTGTGTGTGTGTGTGTGTGTAGCGGGGGGTGATGCCACTTGGTGCATCACTGCGTTGTCACAGCAATGAGGCGTTGACATAGCATAATTGCAGTCTGAGGAGTAAGGTCAGCGATGACATTCACAAATGTACACGGCGAGCCTTTTCCTGTCCCTCTGTGCAGAAATCAAACGTGACAAACCAACAAAACAAAAAAAAACAAAAAAAGCGTTTGACATTCGGTTCCTCGAGAAGAGACAAAGGGATACAAACAGTGATACAACAACCAAAGTTGATCAGAGGTTAAAGAAAAGGAAAAAAAAGAACGAAAGGAAACAGCCACCGAATTTCACAGACTTAAACTGCCCTTTTTTATGTGCCAAGTAATTTTTTTTAAATTTTCAAAGTGACCTCTGCTAACAGAACATCTCTCATAATTATAATAAGCTAATAATAATAATAACAAGATTACAATAAAGATAACACGCGATTTAAAAAAAAATTAAACTAGATAAAAACCAAAAATGAAAAATACTTACAATATTTTTGTTTCATTTTTTTAAAAGAGATCTATAAGATTCTATTTTTTTATTTTATTTAATTGTCCTTTTTCTTTAGAAAAAAAATTCACCCACCACTGAATACTGCACTAAATGCCACCTCCTACTTCAACCAACCAGCATTTCTTACCTTATAAAAAATGTTTGTCCATTTTTGCCCCCTGCTGCCATCAACTCCACTCATAGCATTGAGATACAGTCGGGAAATAATCCTCCTGCAATAAGGTTCAGTCTTCGTCCTTAATGTCAGATACCATGAGGGTACCGTTAGAAGGGGTCGATGAGGGTCGGGTCATTTCCTGCTGATGCTTACAAAGTTCACTTGGTGGCATGTTAAATCTGCACAAGGAGATCACCGTTCTCTACAAACGAAAAAAACGTTTCTTGTTGGTTAGCTGCACACCAGCAGTAACAATAAGTCACTTGAACAATAATAATGATAGCACAATAACAATAATGTCATTTCATGTCATAAAGATCTAAAATTAATTAAATGTTGCAGCAAACCTGTTTTTTGGGGGGTTTTGTTTGTTTGTTTTTTGATTATCTGCAACATTTTAAATGCAGAGTAATGCATTAATGACAAATAAAGCTAAATTTGTTATCATTATTATTGTAATGATTATTATTAAAACCAGAGTGCCACCGTATAAAAAAGAAAGATATTAAAAGCTCTCGTTGGGTTTCATGGTTTTGCAGCAGAGAGTTGAAGATATTCCCTCTCAAAGGACCCTGTTTCTGCAGATGGGAAGTAAAACAGCGTTTGTGGTGTGTCAACACAAAAATAATTCTTTTGTTGTAGCTTTACCAGGTTTCCGTTGTAACTCCACTCTTTAGTGTGTATCCAGAAGAAGAGCAGTCAGGGCAGCTTTTCTCATTCCCAGTTCGAAAACGTTTTTACCACGGTTGTTGCACTAAAAAGCGCAAGTTTAAAATTTATATATATATATATATATATATATATATATATATATATATATATATATATATATATATATATATATATATATATATATATATATATATATATATATATATATATATAGTCGTCATAGTGGTCTTCATAAAGATTTTTCATAGTATTATTTATTTGAATGAAAATATATTTACGTTATATATATAATCGTTATATGTATCTTTACTTATTTTTTAAATCTCTCTCTATTTGTGTCCTTTATACCTTTTAGATATTTCCAAAGAAGACAGTAACCAGTGAGTGTAAAATTGAAAGGAAGTGATAAAGTGTTCTGGTTTTTCAAGTGGCCTTGCTGCTATGCTCTTGTTTTGCTTCCTCTGTGGGTTCCTGAAAACCTGGGACCGCTCTGCTTTGTTCGTGCAAATCCTTACTTATTATTCCCTGGTTTTGCGAAACACTAATCTGACAACATGTTGGATGACCAGTATTATGCCTCCCTCAAAATATATACACTGAATGCTGTTGGAAACGTAAGAAGCAATCTGTATACATCCTTGAAGGGTTCGTCGCACGTGGATATTGTTTGCTGAAAGAAAAGGCTTGATCTTGAGCTTTGGCAAAGCCCATATCATGCTGCACACAATGAGTAATTCCGACATGTGGGACTGAGTAAATGCTGTTGGTTGGACTGGTCTACTATCTCCTTTTGTCTTACTATCTGTTAACAAAGGGCCACAACAAAATAAAGATTATGTAGAGCCTTTCTGAAATCTGTCCATAATGACGTTGGGCTACAATCAGTCTCTTGGTCATTCTCTTTAACATCTACGACTTCTTACATCAAATGTCTACTTTTTATTAGATTTGAGTCTCCTGCACATTTTCCTTTGAGCCACTCTTGAAAAGTAGCGGCTCATTTTGGCCTTTTCCCATCAGGCCTTTCAGCGAACTGTGCAGACCCAACTGTGGCAGGGCTACGGTGGAGGGCAAAGTGCCACCAGTGGACATTCCCCCACCACTGTGGGGTGGAACCTGGGAGCAGGATATGCTCTGTGATTGAGAGCACGGCAAGGGGTTGTTGTTGTTGTTAAGACCCACACCTGACCCCGTGCCCATTCCCAGGCTCATCATGTTGGTGTTGAAGTGATGTGTTTTGTAGTAGTGGTTGAGGTGGTCCGATCGAGCAAGGTTAGGAAGATTCACAATCTCTGGGTGGTGCAACCTCATACTCTGGCCCCCTCCCAATCCACTTCCTGCACAATGTGTTACAGTGGAGCCTCCTGAGATACCACTCCCCCGGCCACTGGACCCTGGCCCTAGCTCATCTTCCACATTGATAATCTCAATGGCACGAGCAGGGCCGTGGTGTTTGTGCAGCTGATGCTGCTTCCTCAACTTGTAAAACACCACCAGCATCACCGCTGCCATGAACGTGATGGCTACAAAGCAGCCAATGATGATCTTGGTGGTCTTCATAACATCGTCCAGTATGTGTCCTGGCACCATGGATGTCACAGTGAAAGTGGGTCTAGTTGCCCGGGTAGAAGACGACAAACCACCTGTGAGAGAGGAGTCAGTGGTAGGAACTACTTCTGACAACAAGTCAGAGGGAATGGGAATTGTAGTTTCATCAATGGCAACCTGTGTATAATCGTTGGCTCCTCCATTATCTGTTTCCACTGTCACGGTGGTAAAATAGGTGTAGTTGACACTGGCATCAGCAGCAGTAACATTGAGAACAGCAGTAGCAGTGGTGTTTCCAGCAGCATTGGTAACCATGCAGGTGTACTGGCCTGTATCTCTCAGGGTGACATTTGTGAAGTTCAGTGTACCATCATGAAGAACAGATATCCTGACCCGGTAAGACCCATGGGTCATCAGCGTGCCATTGGGCGTAATCCAGTTAACAGATGTTGTAGAGGTACTTGTGCGACACTTCAGCTCGGCAGCCATCCCTTCAGTGACGTTAAGGTCAGTAGGGGGCTCCACAATGACAGGAGCAAAGCAGGTGAAGTGACTCTGGTCAAGTTCTCCAATGTACTTTCCCTTCAGGACTGGAGGAGCATGGCAGCGGGCACAGCAGGTGGTGTTGCTGGGTACCGTCTCCTTCAACCACCAACTGAGCCAAAGTACATCACAGTTGCAGACCCAGGGATTATGATTGAGGTGCACTCTCTCCAGCTGGTGAAGAGGTGTGAAAAGATCATGAGGCAGAGAGTGCAGTGAATTGTGGGACAGATTAAGCTCCTCCAGGTTTTTTAGGTCATCAAACGCATTGCGCTCAATGACAGAAACCTGTGAGTGCATTAGCCACAGCTTCCTAAGAGACACCAGTCCCTGGAAGGATCCAGGACGAATGATCTCCAGACGGTTCCCTGACAACTCAAGCTCTTCCAAACGCACAAGGGGTGTCAGTTTTGGAATGTCTTTAAGCCCACACATGCCCAGATTCAGGTAACGTAGATTGACAAGGCCAACAAAGGCCGCATCGGAGATATATTCCAACTTTTTGAGCTCACCCAGGTCCAAGCGACGCAAGGAGGGGACACGATTGAAAGCATAGCTGGGGAGGGTCTCAATGGGATTGTTGCGCAGCCACAGCTCCCTTAGCTTGCTGAGGTAATCAAAGGCCTGTGTTGGCACCAACGTGAGCCGGTTGTCAAAGAGCTCCAGCGTGTTGAGGTTCGGGAGACCATTGAATGCCCCAATTTCAATCTGTCGTATCTGATTCTTGGAAAGCTGCAGGATTTCAAGGTGCCTCAGCTGCTTGAATGTGTCAGATTTGATCACCTGGAGGAATAGAAAAAATGAGAATTACAGAAAAATATATTCATGAGGCCTTATCATTTATAAAGATCGTTTTAAAAAAAAGGCAAAACTCATCAGCTTTTGGGCAGCAAACAATATCACTTAGTTAGTTCTTTCTATCATACTCACTTGGTTTATATCTCACATATATTAGAAGCAAACCACAGATAAATCAGTTTTCATGTTCAACAATGACAAAGTCACCAGTTTAACAGATACAGTCATGCTAAAACGAAAGTACATTTACTTGATTTGCTAGTGTCCTTGGTACCAAAAAACAACATTTAGCAAAATCTACTGGTTATTGAACATAATTAGACTTGATATTATGTCATATCTGAGAAGTCAATATGGTGCAGCATTAATGTTTTCATTCCTTTAACAAAATGAAAGTTAATGTGATGATGGAACCAAAGATCTGAAAGGTAATTTTCTTTCTTTACTAAGGATGATGCAAAGTAAACTAAGTTGTAGCTTGAGGTCTTTGGATTAAACTATTTTTTCTGTTTAACTCCCATCTTCATTCCTTGCAAATGAGGATTATTAGTAAGGGCATGCTGTATAAATGACTAGACAAGAGACTTGTAACCTACTTTTTGAAAAGCAACAGAAAACAGATAAAGGAAAAAAATCTACAAGTTGTTTTTAGAAAATCTCCCCTTTCAACATAAGACACATTATTTTGAAAAATTACACCCAATAAAATCTTAGCTGAGAGAATGGGAAATCAATGTTTAGAGGAAACAGTTTGTCAGGTTTTGACACAATCACCCACTTTCAAGAGGCATACTTTTTGGTTTTGGTCTAATTTACCTTCACACAGCAAGACAAAAATGTGTGCATTTTCATTCAATGCAAGAAAACGTCTGGTTCCAGCGGTTTTTCTTAATTAAGTTCATTAAGGGGTAAAAAAACAACAACTCAACATCTTTAGTTGACCGTACTAAAAAGACAACAAACATGAATATGTAAGTTTTGTCAAAACTATGTGTGAAGATTTTATGTATTGTATGACTAATAAAAAATATTGCACTTTCACTATTTATTATTTTTTAAGATACCTTACACATATAACAAAACACAGCAAGGCATTAAAACCCTGTCATAACTGCCTGCAGGTCTAATTTGATGTTGGATTTACAAAAAAATATGATATCAGCAATTTTCTTAGATACCAAACTTTCACAAAATTCGTGTGTTTATCCCAGATTTTGCTTTAATTTTTCACTCCTGTCTATATTGGTTAAACATTATTTAAATTTTTTGGACATTTAAACTTTTCTTTTTTTTTTTACAGCCTTAATATTTTTTTTAAACTAAAAATATTCAAGCTGTAAAGGTTTTTGTTCCATTTTTAGTTGTTCTTCATGTGTGCCTGTAGACTGTTACTGAACCCCCTGCTGACCGGCTGCACCGTGACTCGAGCTGTGAAGCCATGCCCAGCCAGGCGACGTATTCATCAGCAGCCACCACCACACACAAACTTGACCTTTGTGTATTGCATGTGCAAAAGGTCAGGCATTGCTCAGTGCTCGCACACCAAGAACGTCATCATGGATAAACTTCACAAGTCTGTGCCCGAGGAGGAATCGACATGAGCATACTTAAGCAGAATATACAAAACTCCACTGCTTAACTGGTGAAACCTAAAGATTTGAGTATGGTTCAAACATTTAATGATAATATCTTATTTACTTTATCAAATAAGTGAAGGAAAATTAGTTTTTTTTAATTTATCTTTGATCTGTGGAGGTAAACCACTTAATATTGTATCAGTTTTTATCAAATTAGGAGAACATTTGGTGTACTTGAATAAAGTAACATGCAAAGCTTTTATTTAAATGTTTATTTTTATTAATGCTGTTACAGAGTGAGACAATAAAAATCCAAAATCAATATATTTCGGCTGCAAAAGTAGAGTACTTAATTTTAGGCTTCATTTTTTGATTTCTTAGATAAAATCTGCACTCTGAAACAGCAAATCAGATCTCCTAACATGTTGATTGAAGAGTGACAGTAACTGCGTCAGGCCTTCCTCCCCTCAGCCCACGCTTGCGTGAATTGTGGCCATTAATTTAGACTGAGTGGGTGTATCGAAAAAGTAATCGTTTAAGACTCTATCTATTGGTTTTCATGTGTTCCAGAGTATTGATAACGCTTACTTTGCCTGGACTTTTTCCCATGTTGTCACTTTACTGAATGACCAGAAACTGCAGTGGATCTTAATAAGACAGAGATAACCACAATGTTGTTACATGGATGGTAAAAGAGTGGCATGAGGTTGGATTTAATCCCCCTTTCACAAGTCATTTAGGTTACATCTTAAAAAGCCTTGCACATCTAGTGAATAAAATGTTCCTGTTCTTGTCGTGAAAAGCTTAATTCTTGATTTTAATATTGTTATTTATGTCTGGGCCCTTGTAATACATGAACATTTGTATAAACCACTGTTTTATATCTCTGCCAGTATGTTCAGGATTGTTTTTTAGTGTAGAAGTTGTTCCTCCATCCACATTCTAAATCTTCTGAAATTTCTAAGTTTTCTTCCACCCTTTATTAGGATTCGTCTATTGTCCAAGAAAGCTTCCCTATTCACTCAGGTAGAAGTCGCCACCGCATTAGCTAACTCTACCATGCTTTACACTGTTTATATTTCAGTATTACCTGTAGTGAGTTTTCATCGTTTTGGATGCCGTCCAGAAGGTTGGACATCCCTTTTATGACTTGTAACAAATTGTTGTTGGGATTTGTTAAGACTTTTCTTCTACAATGACTTTGTATTTAAATATTAAAATATAATTAAGTAGTTGGATATATTTTGTACTGGATCCACCCTCTTAATTTTGTGTCAGTGATTGCTATTATTAACTGTGAAATGAACATCTGCTGTTATGCATGAAACAGATTTATCAAAATTACCAGTGAGTGTATATACTTCATTCAATCCTGATTACCAAACAGCCTTGTTTTTGTTCACCTGTCCAGGGTGTACCTCACATCTTACACCCTAAAATAGGAATCAGCACCCAGAAAAAATGGGTATGGATGAAAGATGTGGATGTTATTTTATGTTATATACTCAGTTATGTGTACATTTAGTTTATATCTTAGTTAAATGTCATTTCCCTTTTTAACTCTGTTCTGGACATTTTGAAATTGAGGACGCTTAATTTTAGTCTCTGTGCAATTTACAGTTACATAGCTGATTGACAATAAACTTCCCTTTGACTTTGACTAGATGGATGGAGGGATTGCACAGTTTTGCTGCTAACTTGTAAGTTAGTGGTGCCCATCACTGGATAGATAAATGGATGGAGCTAAACTAAACTCTAAACATATAGATCCCTACAAATGTAGTTTGTTTTGCTCAACAAGAAGTTTCTGCGTAATGTAACAAAATGTGCAATACTACTGGTAATAGTGGGGACAGTGTGGAGCAGTGTGTGATCAGCAAAAGGGATGATATGAAGAGAGATATATTGGAACATTTGTGTATTCCAACCTTGGATTTACTGTAGGTAGGGGTTCATTAGTATTCCCTGATGATGTGCCACTGAGGCGGTTGATTATTTACATGATTTGACTATGTAAAGCACTAACTTAGACACTTTTTATTGTGTAAAATCTTTATTACTATTGTATTAACAGCAGTAAAGTTGCTGTATATTCCAACCTCAGAAGTTACAGTAGGTCTAATAGGTGGCCTTTTATTTGGAATTTGCTATAAGTGTGTGTGCGTACGTGCACAAATGCGTTTTGCTTGCGCCCATGCATTTAGGTGTGGGTGTGAACATGTATGTGTGGAAACATTCATGCGTGGCAAGCCCAGGTTGGCCTGGTTACATGACTGACTCCTGGCCTGAAAAAATCTCCAAGTCCGGCCCTGCCTAATGCTAACCAAATAAATGCATGAGGATAGGCATTCTCAACAATGTCAGAACCAGGCGAACCTATCCATGTATGTAAAGAGAGCACAAACAGCCTTTTAGATCCAAACTGCAGTCTGCAGCAAGGAGCTTTATCAGACAGGCCTTTCCAACAATTAAACAATTATCACTTCAGAAAAAAATGGTTCTTGGAAAGTGCTATAGTTCCTAAAGTCTTTCAAGGTTTTATTATACACATGGTCTGAGCCCTCTGTAAAGCACTCCTGGAGTCAGATCGCTGGATTGTCCGTATGTAGAGCAGAAGAAGGGGGAGATGGAGGGAGGGTTATAGGCAGTGAGAGGAGGAGGCGAGAAGAAGGAGGGTGAGGTTGTTAAGAGGGGGTGGAAGCTGTCAAGGCTTTACTCTCAGGGTACTCAGTGGAGGAAAAAATAAGCTACAGAATCTAGGATGCCTTCAGGTGTTAAAACATTTTTAGATTTTTAATCATTTCAAGTGGAGCTGCAGGATACAGAAAACCGAATCAAATTTTCTGGGCTGAAAACAAGATGCAATAAATAGTTATTATTTCTGTATTTGTTTGCTTTTTGCCTCCTTGTTAACAGCTTCCCTTTAAACCTCACACTCTCAATCAAGTGGTGTGATGTCCCATTTATGCTCCGGTAACGTTGCATAGTGTTTAATAAGATGGATTCCCCCCATCGTTCGCGGAGCACATTACCAGGGATGCTCAGGAACATTTACGTTACGTTTGCTCCAGAAAACTATTACGTTTGGAAGCTTAACTTGAAGTTAGCAAAAAGATTCAGGAAAAATTATCACAGCTCAGTAACCCATACAAATCATCTAGATATCCTCTCAAATATATCTGAACCTGGACTGATGAACGGACACATCTGAAAACGTCAGAGCAATATTACAATTAGGCTATATCTTGATAAACTGAGTGAATAATTGATGTTTAAATGTCTATAATCTCACCAAAAATTGTCATAAAAG
This sequence comes from Orestias chungarensis, assembly GCA_032876305.1. NCBI lineage: Eukaryota > Metazoa > Chordata > Actinopteri > Cyprinodontiformes > Cyprinodontidae > Orestias > Orestias chungarensis. The sequence goes on along the minus strand of JAVLVB010000226.1, from coordinate 350,207 downwards.
TTGATTTTCTGTCGTCACTACAATCTGCTTCTATCTGCCAACCATTGTTGCCTCCTGACAAGCTGATTTAGACCCGCAATGAATCATGGGATATACTGTGCCAAGAAAGATACACCAGAGCTGTCCTTCAAATCTGGGTACAAGAAGGACGCATTTAATGACTTTATTTGGAGGAGTCTTTGAATTTCGACAGTCCTTGTTTCGGTATAACGTAATCAGCCTACAAATATATTGTTTGAAGGATGCAGCCTCGTAATTCAGACCCAGCATGAGACACAAATCAGAACAAAGAAAAAAGAATCCTGTGTTGTTGACATAAGTTTAGTGGATATAAAATACTCGTCTAAACTAAAAAGTTACTTTGTCTCAGCGGTTTTTACCTGTATCGAGTTCTCTTGCAGGTTGAGGTATCGAGTGTTGACTGATATGCTTTCGGGCACCTGCTCCAGGTTCTGCCTGGTGCAGATGACTCGGCTGGCCTGGTTGGAGCAAGTGCAGAGGGAAGGGCAGGTGGAGGCGGCTCCCGCTAGCGGCGGCCCGTCTAGGATGAGAAGGAGCCGCAGGAGCAGATGGACCAATAGAAAGAGGAAGGGGGAAGGGCCGGGAAGGCAGGTCAGCGTGGCAATGCGCATGGCAACTGGGACATGACCCTGCTCTTTAATCCGAAGATACAGGTGAGGTGACTCCACGTTGGTGGATTTGGGGTTTACAGTCCCTTCCGTCCTCCAGTTCCCTCTAATTCCACATCCTCTGGGATCTCATTTCTCCTCTTGTTTCTTGAACATAGAAGAATGCTGATAAACAGATGTTATTCTCCTTTCAGTTTTTTTTTTTCTTCCTTGGGCTGTCAGGAGATTTGAGTGAGGCGTTTTGTGAAGTTAGAAGAGCCCAGAAGTTACTGCGATGAGCAAAACAAAGAAAGAGAGAGAGAGAGAAGTAGATATTAGAGACAAAACACAAACTACACTTTGTGTCTTCACCAGTAAACATCGAACAAAACAAACAATAGCAAGTAATCTACAGTACAGCTTATCAGGGGAGGGATTGTCAAAAAAATCTGTCAGAAGTATTAGAAGTTCTGTGGCGCTGCTCACATCAAATCCCACATAATCCCTGAACAGCTATTCTGCCAGTAATCAAATCCCATCGCGCAACAACAGAGGATTCTGGTGTTTCTAATTGTTAAAAGTTCTAGACAACAAAACATGCAAAATAAACAGAGAACATGTGGTTTCCTAACTGAAGTAGACATTAAGGAGACTTCAATTTTGACACCTATGTGAGACGCATCATCAAACCTGAACTAATAGTGAAGGAAAAAATCCCAGCCTAGGCCTGTTCCCTGGTTGTTGTTTGATTTTTGGAATGTCAGTGCCATTAAAAAGAGAAACAAACCTCACAGTAAGATAAACTTGTTTAGATTAACCTAACAAAGTATAGGAGCTACAATAGAACACTTTAAATTATCACAGATAATTCAACCCTGAACAATGCTTCTAAAAAGTATTCACCCCCTTGGATGACTAAATCTCTTTACTGCTTTGAGCAGTTAATCATAATCAATCACGTTTGGCTAAACCTAATCTGTTCCCTGAGAGTAAACAAATGTTACCGTTGTGTCTTGTAAAGTAAAACTAAACGATTGAAGTTATGTTGTAATATTTGTTCGTTTAAATTTAAGCTGTATATGTTGTCGTGAACTGAGCCAGGGCTGCTGACGCTAATGATTGTGAAATGTAGTAAAATAAATATAAACATACAAAAGGCTGTAAATTTACATTCCTGTAATAACTCCCTCCAGCCACACACACACACACACACACACACACACACACACACACACACACACACACACACACACACACACACACACACACACACACACACACACACACACACACACACACACAGTTTCACTCTCAGCAGGTTAGAAGGTATTTAAGACTAACTGATTTCTGAGACCTTGTCATGGAGTCCTCTGTGACCCCTGAACTTTAGTGAACACCCTGGGTTTCCCTCAAAATAAGCTGCCTCAAGTTGGCAGGTTGCCACAACAATCTGACAGCGAACAGGCTTAAGATGATAAAAAATACAAAATGTTTTATTTCAGTTAGAAGAAAGCTCGGCATAAATAATCATTTTGGCGCAGCACGCATCACTTTACACCTGTCTGGTCACTGTAATGTCCCAATCACAGTAATATTTTGAAAGTCAACCCCGTGAGAAAATAAAAAGCATTCACGCAGACATGAAAGCCCCGATCAACAAGTTGTCCTGGTTTGTGTTCTTTTCATTTATCCTTTTTTTGGACGTTAAACAGCCCTGTGTTTCATTTTAAAGGTAGAAACCAATAACAGAAGCGAGCGATTAGCAAATAAAGCTGGGAAAAGGCTTAGAATAAAAAAATAAAATAATAATCTCTCAATTTTCTTGAAATTTGGTGATTGTTCTTCTTTTTCTGTTTTTTTTTTGGGTGGGGGGGGGGATGCACTTGTTTTTACATTTTTGCAACATTTATTATTTATTTTATTAAATTTGATTTTAAAGAAAATGTGTCTATCCAATTGAGCAAAAAATGATGAAAATAAAAAATGATGTAGTGATCAAACCAGGCAAACATAACTTTGTTGACAGGGTGCAACGAGGTTTCTGAAACATTTGGTCTTAACTCTGAGAGTCATTAATAACGTAACTGGTGTGAGGTGGAGAATTCCAGTCATCTCTGCACCGCTCTCATTTGTTAACACTAATTATACCAAGGTATAACAATTAATATGACAATGATGGATTGATGTTCGAATATGCCACACTTATCAACTGCAATTAAACTCAGACATATTAAAGGTCTAAACCCTGAAAACAATAAGCCCTCCCAATCCTGTGGCATTTTCCCGCAGCAGACACAGAGACAGGGACCAAAATGCTAATTTCATTCTTGCACGAACGCGCCGTTGTATGCTCCAGGGGCCGCAGAACTGTGGTGAATAGCCCGCTCCACATTACTGCTAATAGATGACCAGTCAAGGCAGATTTCAGCAGACCTGCCCCCCCTGCAGGTTATTTAGACTTGAATAACCCCAAATAAGCCAATCCAGCAATCTGGATCCGGCTCCTAATGATGATGGTTGTAATGATGGGAATTTGACGCGCAAACTCATTTGACATCCTGAGCATCCTTAAGAAAGACGAAGCAGGAAGGGGGTGCAGAGAATGTGAAGAGGAGAAGGATTATTAATCTGATAGATGACTGTATGGCTGCAGGCAGAGGAGGGAATTATCAACACTACAGTAATAGATTAATACTGAACAGCTGTGGAGAGAGAGGGCTGCAGAAAGAGAGACGGGCAAGAAGAAAGAAATGGAGATGGAGACAGATGGAGGGAAAGCTGGGTGAAAAGGATAGAGGTATAAATAGAGGAAGGAGCAGAAAAGAGATCAGTAGTAGAAAAAGAGGAAAAGAGAAAAGACGAGGTATTAATATTAATAATCTAGGAGAAAAAGAGTAGAAGAGTGAGCAATGCTCAACAGAGAGATGAATATAAAACAGACAGAGATGGAGGGACTCGAATGACACGTAAAAAAATAAGAGATTGAGCTAAAAGACAAAATACGGGGATGCATATGAAACAGGTGGAGTTTCCAGGTGGGCTCGGATTGGTGGGGCATAACTGATCAATAATGTGTTCGCTGAATTTCAATGACATTAAAACACACACAAGGACGCGGCCATAAATCACTCAGGCAGACAGCATTTCTGTACAGGTAGGGGGGGACGGCGGTGGCAGCGACTGCAGCAGCGGCGTAGGGGACTGCGACGTGGCTGCTGCAACATCTGTATCCTCGCATGCAGTCCCACTGCCGCCGATGATGATGATGGAGAAAGTGCAGCTCTGTGTTATTTTTGGAGCTCCTCTTTCACATGTTTCAATTTCCAGACACTGTTTTTTCCCCTCTCTGTCTCTCTCTCTCTCTCTCTCTCTCTCTCTCTCTCTCTCTCTCTCTCTCTCTCTCTCTCTCTCTCTTTCCCTCCCTCTCTCTCTCGTCGTCTCTCTGCAGCGACGTTTAAGCACCAGAGCTATTTCAGGTAGACATCATCTGAGTGGAAAAGTGTAAAAAAAAAAAAAAACGAAAGCTGAGGTTAAGATGGTTGCTCAGATGTTGGGAGGAGTGAGTCCATCTGAGAAAATGAGACTAGTTGGTGCTGACAGCAGGTTACGGGTTGCTTGATTGCTGTCATGTTACAGCAGCGAACACTTTAACTCCACATCTCTCCTCTTCCTGGCCTACTCTGAAAAATGGTTTCCTATCTCGTATTTATACTCTTCTGCTTTCCATTAGAGCGCAACTGTTAAACAAATTTCTAAATCAGACTAAGATGAACAGAGTAGACACAAAAAGCTGCTTTGTTTTAATCATGATTGGATCTATTATGGTAAAACTCTATCCAAACCAACCTGGCCTGTGTGAAAAAGTAATACCCCTATCCGCCCACCCCGCCAAAAAACTAATAACTGATTGTGCCGCAACTAATATCATTCATCTGGAATTGAAATGTAATTAAGGAACTTTAACCTCTTTAACATGTTTTGACTAGGCCACTTCAAAGCTTTTGTGTTCTGGGACATTTAAAGCTAACATGGCTGTCAGGGATGCCATGTGAAGATTTACTGACCTATTCAGTAACTGTATAGTAAAATGATAATTAGTACTAAAGGAAATTATTAATGACAATAACTTTAGAGCAACACCAAAAGATAGCCAGTTGTTCCCCAGCAGGACTTTCTTCAAAAAACTGGGGGGTTTCTTGGTTCTGTCAATACCAACAAGCCACCCAGGTCCTACAGAAGCACATAAGCCCCACAGTGAGGCCCGCAGAGCCCTAAATGTTTTGCTTTCTTAAACCTCCTGGATTTCAGTGTCTTTGTTTCTAACATGTTATTAAAGTTCTTCTGATTAGGGATATGTTGCTTTTTTAGATCTTTCAACCAATTTCCCATTGTTGGATAGGCATAAATAATATAAGTAATAGTATAAGCGAAGCCCTCAAGGAGTTGATGTCCTGCAGATTTTGAATGTTTCCCCAGTCCTGACATCTGATTTAAGGGAATGAATTTGCTCCTCAGTATATCAGCAAATGCTCGGGAGGCATGCTGATGAGTGTTAGAATGGGAAAACATCTAACATGGCAGGACTGATGTTAGATGCCACTGACTTGAGTGATTTCTTGATTCTATGGATCTGGTTGCACAAGTTCATAATCACACTTTAACATAGGGTCAGGTTGGTTTGGTTTAATACAATTGAACTCTAACTACTTTTCTTTGTGACAACATAGCCAAATAAAGCTTATTCTGATTTTTTTTTTAAACTATATTTGTTTTTATTCTTTTTTCCAGCCACTGTAAAGAAAGGACAGACTACACTTCTTTTCTCTGCAACGCCTGCTAACTCATCCGCTCCTCCATTTTCAGCTGCAGCCCAAATCCTTTCCCCCTTCCATCATTCCTGACCTCTGACCCTTCCCCTCTTTGCCGCACTGAAGTGTCCTTTGTAGGGGGTAAATGCTTCACTGACCTTGTAGTTTGATGAAAAATTAACCTCCAACAATGATGCATATTAACCCTAACCCCCACTCTTTCTATTACAAACACAGTCACACTGCAGCTTCCGTCTCCTCCCTCCCCTTTTTGCTCTCTCATTCCTTCCTCTACATTTAAATCTTAGCCAGCAGAGTTACCATGGTTACCTATTCACCACAGTCTCCCGGTCCGTCCAGCTGTATCCCACTGACTCCCGCATCCTCCCCACTCCTCCTCCCATTCCCCCCTCATTAGCACTCTATACACACAATCATACACAAGAGGCCTAAACCAAAGTCTGAATGACATCAACTCTGTAGAAAGGCACGAGGAAGTGCCTTAGAAGGCCACACCATTGAATACAGCAGGGATGTTACAATGATTAGGTGAAAATTTGATTTGTCCACAAACATTGAAAGCAGCAACAAATAACATGCTTAAAAGTAAATGTTTGTGTTGACGTCAATAAAGTAGTTGGAAAAATCTCTTACTCTTGCTTCTGCTGCAGTTATTTAGTAATGACTAAATAAAAGCATGATAACTCAATACTTTGTATAAACATAAGCAAAAAGAACAATTTTTAAAGTCGAGATGCAGAAAAATATTGGTCATTTTACTACTTCAAAGGACAGACAGACATATCACTGACCTGGCAGTTAAAGCCACACTAAAGAAGTTTCAGTTTTGGTCAATTATGGCGGCCCGGTGTGGACAAAACCGGCAGTGTTTTGCCTAAAGGAATACTGCATTTCCCAAAAAGAACCAGCGCATAGCGTCGTAAAATCCTGATCTCCCGGTCGCCTGCATTTGGAATGAAGTACATTTCTGTTTCCAGTGGCTGTGTGAAGGATGAATAGCGATGAAGTGATGAATCCTATTGTGGTGAAACAATATCATATGATGATGTTAAAAATAGGAAACGGGGTAAGTGACGTATGCCGTAAAGCAGTCACCCTCCGAAAAGTTGCTTAATTCCCTGTTAAAGCAATACGGATCCCCACGGACCATATTAGAGGTGTCATCCAACGGGTTTTAAATCGACCTATAATCCCAAAAATTATGAAAATATTTTATGAAGGTTGAAAGGTTGCTTTAAGTACTTGAAATTGATCACATTTTTCAGCAAAAGTTCCTCCATGGAGACCAAAAAAAGCAAACCCTCAGAATGCTAATGTTATGCACGTTAGTGCTAATAGAAAGTGGTCAAAACAGGTTACTGTACACGGAGCTAAAAGTAAAAAAAACCTACTTTCATAATGCTAATGCTAAATTTAGGATTTACTAATGCTAATTTCCACTGCGGATATAATTTTTTAGCAAAATGTATAACACAATAACTCTCTGGACTGTTCTGCAAATCATCAAAGAGGAAGACTGAAATACAAACTACAGAGTTGAATCAAATGCTACATTTAAATGTGTTCATTCCCTACTAAATAATATACGCCAAGTGACCCGGCCACTTTGTAGCATGCTTTAAATGCCATGTGGATCTATGTTTTGTACACATAGTCAACTACACATGGGGTACAACACAAATAATGTACAGAAAGTATTCCTCAAAGTATAATCAGATAAAAGGATGGAAATAAAGTTCACAAAAGCACTATTGTAGTGCTTCAATCTCTTTCTGGGATTTTGACCATATGCACTGTTATGAACTAGTTATGTGGTAAACTAAAAGTAGTATACTGAAGTCATCTCACTCTTAGTCCAAATAAAATCAAAAAACATCTATTATAGTATCTCAAAGGTTACCAGGCTTAATGTTTACAGAGAAATATAGGCATTCTTTTGACCTGTTGAAAATAATCAAACACATTTATTCCTCAAATGGCTCTTAACCACATCATCACAAAGAAAATAAATAAAAATGTTACTTCTATCATGTGGTAGAGTAAAGGAATGGGATTTAATTAAATTAATTACCTTTCATTGCTGTCAAAATCAGTCAAGACAAGAAACAATGCAATATCGTTTAAAATCTCCCTTAAAACTAGACTTAAGCACTTCAGCACAGTTGACCGTTGTGAGAAGTTAGAAAAGTAAAACTCTGAGCCAATGCTACAAACTTTGTGGGATTTTTCATGACCTGTTTTCGTGTACAACAGCTTCAATTAGGCAACTGAGTGTTGCTGAGAAAGCTTAGCCACTTGAGTAGATCTCCAGAAGTATTTAACATTAGCATATATAATATCTGTCATTTGTAGAAATCCACCCACAGATTCAACCTAAAAGTGTCATCTAACAGAATGTCGGGTTTGAAGACAGTTTTTCTACGTTTTCATAAACTTTTTTAAAACAGCTTCCTACTCATGGGCAGCGAATATGTTTTCCTCTGTAAGCCAGACCTGAGGGTTTTGGCTTGTCTGAGAACGATTTGATCCAAACAATCAAAGCTAATTAATGTGTATATTCTCAGGCCAGAATTGCTTGAGCTGAAATCTTAGGAAAGAAAATTAAATGCTTTTATTTTTAGATTTTAGTTTGGACCTTCTGCACCTGCTGCTTTTAGCAAAACAAGGTTTTTGTGTGTGCGTGTTTTTTTTTAAATACTTGCAGAACTCCTGGAGAATACCACCAACACAGTCATGTTGTGTTTTCACATCTAACTTATTTGTTAAGCTGTCTCAAAAACACGAGATTGAAAGAATGCCACACAGTTACATAGAAGAAAAAAAAATTGAGTGCAAAAGGAAGTTGTTCATTTTTTATGTGTATTTTAAATAAAAACTGTTTATAAAGTTCACAAACCCTGAAAAAGAGAAAACATTGTGCAGAAGAGGCTCAAAGCCAAATATATTTACTTCTTTTGAGGATGTGAGAACACATAAGAGATTAGTTTGGAGATGGTAGAAAATAAAACACAAAAATGAATAATTATTTTGTGTATTCTAAATGGTTTGTAAATTTCAATTAGGTAATAAAACCTAAAACCAAACATGTCGTTTCCATTTTTCCACATTCCTTCCTGACGGAATAAGAAGGATTTCATCCACAATACAGAATACAGCTTCAGTAGTCGAAGAAATACTTTGCTGCCAAAAATACAATTGCAAATAAATGTATTGATTCTCTTACAGGTCATTGAAACAATGCTTCATTTCTAACAGTGATCGAATTAAAAGGAAATTTAAATACTGTATGGGAAGATTTGCTTAATACAGCTGATCAACAAATCCAGTTTACAATACAGTTTACAATACAGAATACAGCTTAAGTAGTCAAAGAAATATTTTTCTTCCAAAAATACAATTGCAATTAAATGTATTGATTCTCTTACAGGTCATTGAAACAATGCTTCATTTCTAACAGTGATTGAATTAAAAGGAAATTTAAATACTGTATGGGAGGATTTGCTTCATACAGCTGATCAACAAATCCAGCTTATAGTCATGTTTCAGACCTAGTGTTTAAACATTATAACTGGAGGCTTTTACAAACCTTGCTGCAAAGCAAAGCTGAAAGCTGTTTAAGAAGCTGTTTAAGAAGATCCCAAATGTCAATTACCAAGCAGCTTTGTGATCTTGTGATCACACTTCACCAATATAATTAAAATGAATAACCTACCAGGACACTGATCCCAAGTCAAAAACACTTGTAGAACTAGTTAAACTGAACTCCAAATGTCAATGTACCCGATTTTCGGATCCCAAGTTAAGACAGAGAGTTTGAACCATAAACAGCAAAATAAGAACTTCACTATTGATAGATAAACAACAACAAAAAGATTCTCTAAAATGCATGACAATCTCCAAAGTTTCAGTAAGCTGGACGGTCACATGAATTTGGACTTAGTCCATCTGACTATCCATCCGCCGCATCTGTTTACCCAAAACCCTAAACTCCCCCTTTAACAAATTATTTCCTTCCAAATTTGGGAACTCTTACCGGTCTCCCACAATCACTGTGTTGTAAACCAGATCTATATTTGCCAGCACAATATGACATATATTGCAGTGGGAGGGTTTTGACAGAAGTTTGCCATAGTGTGACTTGTGATTCTTTAAGGGTGTGTTTGAACAAGAACATCCCGCAACCGAGTGACCGTGTGCCGACAATTTGACTTCAGCCCAGATCATCCTGGATTCTTAAATCCACTATTACAAACAAAGCAGGAATAAATTACTGTTTTCCCATTAATACATGTTTTGTGTACATCATCAGCTGTACAATATAAGATGTAGGTTTCAAGTATTAAGAATTTAGATTTATCCAGCAAGCTCTGATAGTTAAGTCACAGTTAATACCTTTTATAGGGCACACTTTAGGTTTTTCAGTATCAATTAAAGATGACAGCCTACTAAGACCATGTCCAGTTCTTTATTACCACATCGCTCCCATGTTCTGATGCTAAAGAGATCAGGATAACGCACATTATTGGAATGCCCAGATGATCTCAAGCTGCTTTCTTGAACATGACCCATTTTCCCGTTCCCGTTTTCCACAATGAGAATCATCTGATCCACCAAAGGTGGGATGTGGTAGATCAAGTTACTGTTTTCGAGTTACCCTTTACTCTTGTCACAAAGAGATGTAATGTTGTGGACCCAAATGCAGAAGATGGACACGCCGTTGGATGAGACGATTTATTGTAATTTTGGATGATGAATACAGAAACTTGGAAAACAACGGAGCACTGAGAGCGTGGCGCAGAGGGGTGCAGCAGACAGAAACCGGCAGGCACAAGATGACGAGGAACAAAGGGAACTCGGAAGGAACTTGGAAGGAGGACCAAGAGAACAATGAAGGGACGGTCACGAAGCAGGGAAGAACAAAGGAAGGCACTAAAAACAAAATGGTAAAACTACGGAGCAAAAGGAGAAAGTAACTAATCAAACCGAGAAAATAACTAGAAACAATAACTAAGGAAACACTAACCACAAACAAACACAGACCATGACAACTCTCCCCAGTGTATTAGGGAACTGATTATCGAGCATTTATATGATTGAAATTTCCATGTATGTAAACCTTTGCCATATATATCCAGTTTGTGATAAATGCACTTTCCAGGAGATGGCAATTACATAAAATAAAATAGAGAAAACAACACAGAAACAACAAGGGTAGGCAGTCAAACATGCAGCGAGTCAACCAGTCAGGAAAAAAGTCCTTCTCTCCAGCTTCCTGTCTGCACATCAGCATGGAAGCCCATCAATAATGAGTTGGCACACACCAAGATGGCAGCTCATCCAGCCTCAAGTAAAAAGGGGGGAAAAGATGAGGAAAGCTCATCATGCCCCATGTGTGCAGTGGGAAGAGAGCCACGACCTTTTCTGATAGTGGTGACATCACTCCAGTTGGAGCCGTGCTTTTACAGCTTTAAGAATTTAGAAAGAAAAATCTGCTTTCAAACATGTAAAAATCTCAAACCGGATTTCAAAAGCATCCTTGTTTGCTGTCTTACAGCTGTTGCTGCCTCATTGCAGAGTTTGTGTCATGGTAGTTGTTGATTGGGTCAGTCAATTCAATCAGTCTAATCAATTCACTTTTGATTAAAATTCGGATAGCCTCACTCGACGTCGAAGAAGATAAATATCATATGCATGGATTGGCGACAGCATCTGATTCTTTCTGTCTGAACTAAATTCAATGACCAGATTCCCTTGAGAGCAATTAAGCGTTTTGCTATCTGGTGGGCTTTCGCCACCCTATATCTGCTGCTTCAGAGCCTGAAAAACACAGGAGAAAAAAACATTCTGAAGGAAATTGCCTCCTTTTATCTAAACGGGATTGATATTGGCAGTAACAATCCAAACAACAAACGGTAATAAAAAACGATTCAGGGAATTTGCAGCGCTTGTCTCGTGCAAAGCATCCAGTGTAATTGGTTGCAGCAGACGATGAGTTACAGACGGGTGATAAAGAGCGCAGGAGTGAGGATCCAGAGTCACCTCCTGTCTCTTTTCCTTCATTGCTTCTGCCTTCGACTTCAGTGTGAGTGAAAAAAAACACACAAACTGACTGTCTCGGCACCTTGAGGCATTGCCAGGGGGTTGTGTCCCCCTCTGGGGACCCGTACCAGTGTTTGCCATTTTTTCATAGAGATTCTTTTTAAATTCATTTTTAGGAGATTGTTTTTCTCTTCTTTTACCACTGGTTAAATCATTATTAAATCTCCCATGTGTCCCTGGGAAATAAAGTTTATAGTAGTTCATAAAGACAACTAAAGGCAACAATCCTTTGCTTGATCTGGACAACAGGTTGTTTTTACTAGAGTGTAGGCAAGACTGCAGACTAAACTTAAAAACAAAAGAAGCTTTGACATTTTTTTTTTTTTTGAGTAAAAGCCAAGCATTATTCCAAAATAAAATTTGAAAAGTTTAGCATGCATTTTGATTTAGCGACCGTCGTTTTTAGCGCCTATGAAGCCTGGTATTTGAAGAAGCAGTAGGTTTATTCACACACAGCTCATAGTTACTCCATTAAAAAGCTGATTTCACGCACAACGTTTCCTGTTTTCAAATCTTACAAGCTGCTATTGAAAGTATGGGGGCACCTTTATGAATTAAACTAGTAGATTTTGCAAAAGACTAACAAAACAAAACACAAAAAAAATCACATGTACCTCCCAAATGGATTGTTCTTTTAAATTCCAGATTACGTGCTACTCTGTATTATTCTGTAACATAAAATTCTAAACCCAACTGAAAAGGTCCCCAAAGAAACTTGTAACATTCTATTTTGTAGACGTCAGATTAGTTTTCTCCAATCCAGTATCACTAAATTCAAACCACCAAAAACAAGTTTTACAACTTTTTAAATTTTTCTTTAACAACAATGAAGGGATTAAAGCATATAATTTGTTGATTTCATTAAAGCCTTGTCATGTTGATGGTTCGCCATACCGATTAATGCCAGATGATGAGATGATTAGCTAATTTTAGACCACCAGAACAGATGATCGAGAGGGACGGGTTGGAGAGAAAGCTTTCCTCAGTTAGCAGTTTGCACTTTGGTGAAATTTCAACTTGTAATGATTATTCAGAGGATATGTTTTACAGGGGAAAATATGATTGTGTTTTTCTTTCTTCTTTTGTCACTTTTATTTTAGTGTGCGGGGGGAGAGATAGTCTCATAGTCTGATGACAGTTGGTTAGGAAGTCCTTTATCCATGAACATGTGAGAGGGGGGAGGCCCAGGGTGTGCAGTTTGGAAATTAGTATGTCCGGGATCATTGTGTTAAATGCTGAGCTGTAATCCACTAAAAGCATGCAGACGTAGTGCTGCTGCTGCTCCAAGGTGGCTACTGCTCCGTGGATCTGTTTGTCTGGTATGCAAATTGGTGGGTGTCAAAAGTGGGAGGGGGGTCTCAAAGCCCTTCACAATTACCGGTGTGAGGGCCACTGGGCAGTAATCCTTCAGGTTGGTGGATGACCCCTTTGGCACAGGGATGATTGTGGCTGTCTTTAAACAGGGAGGGGTGACTGCTTTGGCCAGGGAAAGGTTGAAAATCCTGTTGACAATCAAGGTGAGCTGGTGGTCACCCGCTCTGATCACCTTTCCCGGTACTCTGTCTGGTCACGGGTTCACCGGCAAAACCACCCTCTGTACCTCATGTTCCTGTACAGTGAAAAGGCTCGAGCTGGGATTCGGTGGGGGTAGCCGGGCCGGAGAATATTGGTGGTCTTGGGGTGTCTCGAAGCGACAAAGAAACAATTCAGTTCCTCCACTAGTGACACACTCAGGTCTCCTGCTGACAAATTACAGCCTCTGAAGTTTGTGATGTTCTGGATACCGTGCCACAACTCCTGTGTGTTGTTGCTGGACAGATATTAATTAATTTATTTTCCCCCTGTACTCCGTCCTGGCGTTCTTAATTCCTCTCTTCAGGTCAGCTCAAGCAGCACTGTACAGAGCCTTGTTGACTGACCTGAAGGCAGCTAACGGCAATCTTTGCCGTTAGTATTGCGCGTTATAATTTGTTTTTACAAATTGTAACCATGTAACCATGTAAAAATATCGCAACAAGTTGACAGAACAGAAACTGAAAAAAATATATATTTTAAAAACATGTTTTTTTTTTAAGGGAAACTTGGGATTTTTATCTTTTAAATGGTAGTTTCTAAAGTTTAACTTAGCATTAGCAAAACAAATTATTTTTATGAGTATTATTATTGCTTTAGGGTTAAAGCAACTAACTTTTATGTTGGGTATGTCCATCACTGACCGTTTGAATGTCCCAGTTAGGACTTCTTTAATGAAATAAATAAACTTTTATTCCAGTTTCTCTGCATCACAAACATATAGGTTCGCTCAGCTACTAAATGTTGGTCAGAACATGGTTAAAGCAACACTAAGAAACTTTTCAACCTTCATAAAATATTTTCATAACTTTTGTGATTATGCGTTGACTTACAGCTCGTTGAATGACACCTCTGTTATGGCCCGATGGGGTACGTATCTCTTTAACAGTTACTAAGCAACTTTGAGGAGGGTGGCAGGAACCCTGCCACACAAAACATCTAAAAATGTGCTGACTGCTTTACGGCATACGTCACTTCCCCAGTTTCTTATTTTCAACATCATCATATGACACTGTTTCACCGCAATTCAATTCATTACCTCATTGCTATTCATACTTTACACAGTCACTGGAAACAGAAATGTACTTCAATCCAACTGCAGGTGACCGGGAGATTCAGGATTTTACCATGTTATATACTGGTCCTCATGGTAAGTGCAGTTTTCCTTCAGGTTAAACATTACCGCTTTTGTCCATCTTCGGCAAAATCAACCAAAACTGAAACTATTTAGATTTGTTTTAACAGAACCATTACTTGTTTTAATTTGCCCATATCAGTAGTCAGAACTTTAGCAAACATCTGCAAGTCACACAGTGACAGTTTCTTCCTTAACATCCATTACAGGATATTAAGGTAGGATTAAAAACTCTTACTTTTAGTGTATTGTAACAAAGATAGGAGCATTGTGGGCTCCCAAACTCTAACCAACAATTATTGGATGTTATTTACAACCCAAGTGGTTGTTTTAGAGCACCAGCACAGCTAAAAGTAGGAACACACTAGGAGATCTCAATTTACTGGGCCTCTGTTGAGTTAGGTCGCTCACTTTAAAGGAGGTGAACGTTTAGCCATTCACTTATTTGTCATTATTTTGTAGTAATATCATTGACATTAAAGTTTTTTGTAATTATTTCGCCAAAATATGAATGATTAATTTGAAAGAGCAAAGTGTAAAATATCAAAGATATTGCTTCTCATCTATTAAGCGTTGCATTAAAATAAAATAAAAAACACCAGACGTCTACTAAAAGGATTTCTCGATCAATTTATTTGTCTTAACGTTTGGGGTTATGACGAAGAAAAGTTATGGAGAGCCCACACTAACATAAGCCGGGTCTCCACAGCTTCAGAGACACCAGATTTAGGCAAACACATGTCATTTATTTAAGTATGTGTCAAATCATAAACCTGCCATGAAGAACGTTTCACTTTAATCAGCCCATTATAATCCCATCCAGACCCGTCCGCACCCTGGTACCGCAATTAATTCAGAGCCTGGTCAGTTCACCTAGCCTCATTTTATCCTTCACTCTTGGCATCGGCCCGGTCCCAGGATAGTCTTTCACACTTAAAGCTTCTTCACAGATGCTTATACACATTTAAGGCATGTGAGTAACTGCGAGCCAAGACTGACTTCAGGATCAAAGATCAGTGGGAAAAAAAACTGAAAAGGAAAAAATTCAGGGAGTAGGAAAGAGAAGCCTTGATTTAATAGAAAATAAAAAGACGTTTAAAAAAAAGGGAGAGTAGAGTATTGGCGATATAGACAAAAGATGTTATAGTTTTATATCTTGTGGTACTATCGCAATAATGATAAAGTAACTATGATACACATTTGGTAACGCTAGTTACATAAAAATTCGGTTTCTCTATCACTAAACTGCATAATGACTTCCTCAAATCATATTTTTATTTGCCATTACTCTAATGGAACACTCTTTGGGAAGAAAGTAAAAATAACAGATTTGAAGATTTTCAAACATTGCCAATCCTTATTTATCCTTGAGACGATAAATCACAATTCTTATCGTGACAAGAAATTTATCAGGATAACGATAACCGATACGATGAAGCAACAGAACAGAGTTTTTCCTCGGTTAATAATTAGGGATAGAGGACAAAAGAAAGGAAACCCTGTGCTCCTTAGCTTCTTTCCCCCGGTCTTTCTCCCCTGCAACCCGCCAGTCACGTTACAACAAGCACAGAAAGAAAGCAGGACAAGCACCGGCCTTGCTGATGAATGAAGCCCTGACGTCACTGAGCCTACCAACACAAACTCTGACTGTGAGCAGTCTGACTAATAACAGACAAACAGCCATTGTGTTGCTGCAGTTTTCTACCTGATTCATGTCTGGCTCCCAGGAGAAAGCCCCCAGATGACTGAAGTAATCATCTTAGATGTTAGTACAGGTGAATCAATGACTCTTAAGGCCAACAATGTGTTACAGCAATGATTCTGTTGAAAAAACCTCCACTGTTCTTACTATTGATTTTTTTTCACTCCCTAATATCCCACAGTGTAATTTCATCCATAATTACAGGTTTATAGGAACACTTTTTTTTTTCCAATCGTCATGTTTTCAATCAATGCGCCCCAATGGTTGATATCATTATAAGGCAGGAAGGATGTAATGCAAGCGAAAGGGGCGGAGGTGAAGAAATTCAGGCTCAAATCATTCATTTTCCAGAGGGCTGAAAGTGAGATATGCATCTCTGCAGAAAATCACTGTTTCTGCTGTGCTCTTTGCCACAATAAGACGCCGTGCGTTTCACTGTAATGCTGATTGCAGATATGAAGTCTTATCGCTTCACGTGAAGTGCACAGAATTAGTCTCAAATGAGTTATCTCGTGTTCAAACCAAATGTTTCCTCTCACCTCTCTAAGCCTGCCTTGCTCGTTAAATTACCTTTTATCTGGTGGCGGGCAGCAAGCTAGGCCGTCCTGGCTGTTTTGTTTCAGGACGATGTGTCAAAAACAGTAGACATTATAATACAAGTAACCTGAGAAAGCTTTTTAACACCTATAAGTTCTGAATATTTGTTTCTGTCCATGACAGTTAAACACAATCAAATACAGAAAAACAATTTGTTACAGCGGTGTCCCAATAATATATTGATATCGGCCCGATATTAGCTTAAAATTATATCATTATATCTGCCTGCAACCAAAGTCTTTGATATAAGCCCTCCAGCAGTAGTTTTACCAACATTTAATTTACTCCACCATTTCTATCCAGAGTCTGTCTGATCACAACAACAACGACTAACGAAGTAGCAATAAGTGTAAGCAACATCGGCAGCATGCAGGTATTTTTTTTTAAAGTTTCGATAAACACATTGAAGGGGGCGCAAAAGTTGTGATGTAGAAGTTTCTCGCCGAAAAAAAGAAACGGGAAACTTTAATAGGACAAACGACATGTGCATTTAAAGAACCACTGCATTTTTTTTCTCATGCTCTTCTTATTATCTATTCATTTTATTTAACTGTAGCACATAATTATCAGGGAAGTCATTGGTTAATAATAAACTGGCCAATTTTTCTTATACTAGTTGTTGATGATTGTTTGATTTATGCTAAAATAATATCAGGTCAAAATTGAAGACTGCAATATCGGTACCGAATCGGAGGTGAAGACGTGTCGTGACAACCCTTTTTAATAAATAACTCTACAAAAGTTTCCTACATATTCATACAACATATTGTTTTTAATTTTTTATTAAATTTGTTTGATTTATTACATCATATTCCTCTTCATTTCCAACTGTATGTATTTGGTATCTAAGTATTCATTTCATGTTATGTTTTATTATAAATATGTCATTTATGCAATAGTTTATTTTAAAAGTAAAAAGTAGTACTATTTGTTTTTAACTTTATTTATTAAAACTTATGTAATAATTTAATTATTTTATTACTTTACATTTTTCTAATCCAGTTCATTTATGTGTTTTTTTTTTATTAACTATTTTTTCTTGCACTTGTTCTTATTAATATTATTTTTTTATCCATTTCAATTTTCTATTTAATTACAAATTTTACTATTTGTATTACTTTAGCAAATGCAACATCTACATTTACTGATGATCAATTAAGCTGATTTAAAACTAATACAGATACATAATTTATTACATTTTTAGGAGTTTGACTGTTTAGTTCATCCAGTTTTCCTCTATTAAAAGCACCATCGTGTTATTTTAGTTATTGCAGCAGAGTTACAATCAGTGCTTATTTTTAGAAAACAGCAGAACAGCCCTATTCGTCTTTCTAAAACTGGATAATTTGCCATCTCACATTTCATTCACAGCTCATCCTTGTCGAATAGGATATACTTGAGTCCCCCTTCTGCATGGTCTCCCACCTCGCCCTCCCACTCAAACCATCCACAGACGCAGCTCCGTTCTCATTTGAATGCAGAAAAGGGCAGAGAAACCCTGATCTATTCAGAACCGCTCTCAGCAGACCGGGGACCTCCTCCTCTTCATCCTTCAGAGGAAGCCGAGAGCTGCAGATTAAAAGTCACTGTGTTCATCACCCCGCTGAAGCTCTCCCAATAACGGACATTCCTTTACCTCAACCCCACATGGTCAAAGCCCAAAAACGCGAAGGGGGGGTGGGGCTCCATAGCACTTGTCATTAGGTGCTGGGATGAAAGACTTTTTAATGGTAACATCTTACCAAGCTCTCAACTTCAAACACAATCCAGTTAGCACCATAGATTCTGAAGAGCCGCTGGTTGGGAAGCTGACTTTGTGAAGAATCGATCCAAGTTTGAGACTGCTGGGAGCCCTGATGGACCAGTTTTCCTGCTCGCTAGGGATTAAAACCTGCCCTTTAATGAAAATGTCTCTCAGCCATTTACAGAGGAATGGCACAGTTTTGGGGTTGTTCCCCGGTGGTTCTGAGCTAAGGGTTGTCACTCCCAGCTGTTTTACAGAAGGGGGCTTGCTCCAGCATTTATGGCATTCACGCTGGCTTCGCTTTTCCATCATAGAAAATATGTGTGAGTGATTTCTCTCAGGGTTCAGGGTAAGATCTGTCAGCTCTAACTCCGTGATTGTGTGCATGCCCTTTCTGGTGTTGACTCAATTCTGTGTTTATTTTCTTGCTTTTATTTTCGCCTATTTGTAAGATCTGGCTGCAATACAAAAACCTTTTTTTGTTGGTCATAGGTTTAGAGGTTTTTCTGATAGCAAAAAAAAAAATATTCTTCTGATAAGAAAAAAAATCATCTAGAACCTTGATGTTTGGTGTAAAAAACAAACAAACTATGGGGCAAGTGACGTTATTTGAAATGTGGCAATATGGCTCACCAACCAGGGTGACACACCCAGGTAGGTGGCATGAGCACTTCTTGTTGAATTTGCATGTCCAGTCAAAGGAAAGTGCCCTCTCTGTAGGTAACTTTCTATGTTATAAAAGATGCTGAAATTTGTATGTGATCCAGGAGGGCTGTTTTATTGGGAGGTTTTATTCTGCAGTCTCCATACAAATCGTTAAGGCCAGATTAAAAAGCTAATACTTTTATTTTATCCCACCTGAGCTTTGAATCTCTGAAGCTCCCCCAGAGTCACCATGGAGATCTTGGTTTCTTCTGCAGTCTGTCAGCTCTAAGGGACGACCATGTCTCGGTAGGTTTGCAGTTGAGCCAAACTCTTTGCACCCACAGATGACCATCATTAAAATCTTGTGAAATTCTTAAAGAATCTGTGGAAGAATCGGTGAAGAATTGTTTAGGTTTAAATTTTGATTTATAATAAAGTCAAAAAATCATTAATAAGCCAAAAATACATAAATAAAAAATCCTAGTTGTTGTTTCCATTAAATATTTTCTAATGGGATTTTGAAGTGTCGCATTAGAAATCGTTGAAGAAATGGCAAAATTCGAAATAACTTCGACAGTTTTTGAAAAACGTTTTTACGCCAGCTTCAGCTTTGTTTTGGCTTTTCTAAATTCTAATGTAGAGAGACAACTTCATTTTATTACAAGTCTTCATACCGTCAACCTCTGATGAAATTACGCTTCACATTGTCTGATTAAATTACTTCACGCAGTAGAAAAATACCTAACTAACTTCTTTTTTTTAGGTTCACGCAACATTTGCCTGACAAATCTCGTATTTCCAGTTGAACAGAAAGAAACTAATGGATAGCAGGGAAACAAAGGAGATTTTGCAAAAACAAGACTCAGACGTTTGTACAGCCAAATCCAGCAAGGGGGGGATTTCAGTCTAGAAACACTCAATGGCTCTTCTTCTATCGTTCCTCATTTTGAAGGGTTAAGTTACCCTGGTATATCTCTATATCTGCTATTTGGCTTAAGTTGCTAGTGGATAATCTGACCACCTGTCCTCACTCTGATTCTGTCATCCTTACAACTCATTACGCTTTATTTCCATTTATTTCAAGTGTTACTTATCTGTTTCTCTCAGTGTTTTTCTCTACATACAAGCTGCACCTGGTCAGGCACTCTGTTAGCTGAGAAGCAGCTGGTACTGGTAACAGCAACTCAACATTCTCCATCCGATTATTAAAATAGTTGACAACTAATTCAATCATCAAGTGGTTGTTTTATAATCAAGACTTACCGTAAGCAGTCTATTTTTAACAAAAGCTGTTATATTCAATCAGCATTGAGCTACCTAATGTTGTGATCTTTGGTCGAGCAATAGGAGAAGAAATCAGCTAATCGTTAGTCTTGTTTTGCTGGCGCATGGGTGAGGCGGCATAAACACATTTGCCCTGTGCAAGATGGCAGAGCGCCAAAATGTATGATAGTCTTCTTTAAGTGAACATCTGAGACAGAGCATGTCAGACTTAAAGCCGGATGGGAAGAGCCTGTGTGGTAAAATAACTCATACTTAATAAGACAACAAACGTGGTAAATACTGTTAATAAATTCACTTAATACTAGTTTAAAGTTGCATGTGTGCAGAAAAAAACAAGCAACAATAAACAAATACACGTGGAACAAGATGCTTACCCCCAGCAATATCTCCCATTAACAAACTCTCTTCTAAACATGCTGAGACAGCAGTTCATATTATTTGTAAAAATAATGCCCAACTAAGTCAGTCTCCTGCTGAAAATTCAAAATAGAGATAAAATAAAATGTGAATTTAAATGTACAGCCTAATTAGGGCTTAATTTTGTTTAATATACTGTAAATTGAATACATTGAATGGAATTATACCTTATTATTGTATTTTATGCCTAAAAATGAACAAATATTTTACACTTTTGAGCTCATTTGTTCCTTTAAACAAAGTTGAATAAATTTCAGTGAACTGCACAGCTCTCTCGTCTTTTCCTTTTTCTTAATAAAAGTTGTGTTTTAATTATATGGGAAACTAAATGCTAAACAAATTAACTAGACAAAGCGATTAATCAGTTAAACGATTCATCGTAAAAATAATGGTTAATCGATATGAAAATAATTGTTAGTTGCAGCCCCAGAATACAAGCTTCCATGATGGCTCAAGACTTTTGGCCAAAAAAAAAGTATTTTTTTAGTTTGGTTTCTATGCAAGAGAGGAATAGTCTTTAGTGTTCCAAAGTAATTCTTGTTTGTTTTTTTGATTTTCTGTAATAAAAAAAATCTGTTCTTTTGTAGAAAATTGATTGATTAATTGATTTTAAACCAACTGTTATTCCCATAGTAAATATTGTAAATTTCTAACTTGTTTCCAGGCAAAGAACAAAAAAGCACTTAATGACTGTAAAGTTCGCTGACCCTCTTTATGTGTTTAAGTTAAATCCCAGAATGCTTCGGTGCTTACCCACAATGCATTGCGCGATTCCCAGGATGGCGTATGTGCGAAACGGCCTATTAGATGTTGCCAGTAAGCTTGGCTAATGTTTAAAAAAAAATGGGACAATTAGTAGTCTGTGGATGGATAGAAACAAAAAAAGATCTATAGGGAAGTGCAGATAAAGGGTATTCAACATATGCAAATCAAGTGTCAAATTTTTATGTGCAATTAATTTGTAAAATAAATCTATGTACTTTTGAAAGGTACAGCAGGCAGAACAGCAACAATGAAGAATGTCAGTGTTCTTATATTTAAAGGCATTTTTAAAAGCTTTTATTTCCATGGGGGGATTATGATTGTCAACAATAATATTACAGTAATAAGCATTTACATAAATCACGCAGATTTAGAAAATTGTTATCCTGCAGCATGTTCAGGGTAAGTCTTAACGACTGAGCATTTAAAATGTATTGCTTTTAAATGTAGTGCTTCCCATTAAAATGTGTGTTTCCAGGCATAATAGCATCATTTAGTCCATATTTTTTATGCTATAATAAAACAAAAGGGTAAGTTTCAGAAACATAAATAAATCGACCGTTTCCATTTTTTCAACTTTACTTCTTGTTCTGTGAAACTATGGATGCAGGATATTTAATTTTCATTTCCTGAAAGCATCCTGGATTTGGCAATAACAGCAATTATAAATACTCCCACGCAACCGTTCAAGGGACCGCCATCAAATGTGTTGTTTTTGCTGCTGAAACTCATGTTCAACACTTCTCAGTAGCATTTGCCACTCTCAGACTTTGTAGCAGGATAATTATTACTTATATATTCATCAGACTTATTTATAGCTTCAGTACACAGGAGGCAAAAGGAGAAAAAGTATTACACGCCTCGAGCTTTCAGGCATTCAGACTCATTCAGCAGTGTTTTAAAAATGCAGGGGCTAAATTTATTCTTCTTGCTGATGAGTGGTGAAAGCTTTCCTGGGTTTAGGCAATCTACAAGAATCCAAGATGAGCGCTGTGATTTTTAAGTATAAATGTAACAGCTGCAGCTTGGCTTCAAGCCCATCCTTACAGCAGGACACAGCTCGCCGCTCCACTAATTGGGCCGGACAAGTCGGTGCATTGCAACAAAGCAGCATAACAGCAGCACCTCAGAGTTAGCAGGTACACTTATAGAATTAAACTCTGAGAGAAGTCTTGGAGCTTTCACGCACAGCTGCTTCATATGTTCAGGAGAAGGGCATCCTTCTAATTAGTAAGGTAATTATGTGTTTATTGGTCGTTAAAGGTCAAGGGCGAGGTCAATGGCATGTCGTTTCACACATGAAGTTGCAGGAAGGCCAGTAAAGACTAATAGGAGTATATAGGATCATCACAGGATCATTGATATCAATACTTCATGTTTGATTTGCAAGTTTGCAAAGCTGTGCATTTAAATTAAACTAAAATCCATAAAAGATCAGAAATTGATTACAATATCCAGATATTTTTGCACACAACGCTAAGCTATTGACTACTGTCTCTACATGTAGGTCCAGTATATGACTGCATGTAAAACCTTTCTAAGGAATTGGCTTGTTGCATTCTTTCATAACTATGATCACTCAAATCTATTTATGACTGGATTGAAATGAACTTTCTGGTAAATTGCCTTTTTATGTCGTGTTGTGAATTGTTGCGATATGAACAAACTTAATTGAATTGAATAGATATATTTTAATTATTTAGATGCATGGGTTGTGGAAATATGTATCATTGAACTATTGAAAGTCTGCTTTAAATACGTCAGTATTTGTTGCTATCTGTGTTTTAATTGAATGGTAAATCCTTTTCCAGGATACTGCAGGTAATTTATAATTTGTGAATTTTGTCATAGTTTGTCGTTTTACCCTCTTTTGCGAGTCGCTTTGGATAAAAGCGTATGCTATATACATAAATGTAAATGTAAAGGTTATGTCAGCTGTGTTGCTTTTTTTACATTTTATTTCCCAATGTAGATGTGCAGTCTGTCTGATGGGTACTTCCCTGTGTTTTTTTACTCTTTATGTGTTTTAAATAAAGGAAATGCTTCACCTTTTTCTTCCTTCCAAACAAACATATATATATATCAGATAAACATAAAACCTTAAAGTAGTTTTAACTGCTAACCCCACTTGTGAAGGTCCTGATATCTTCTACGTCATGAATTCCCAAAACAACAAGAGTTAATTTAAAATACAGCCATAGATTCAATAACAGAAGCTTAGAAAGCAATGAAATAATCAGGGCGTTCCTAAACTACTTTAAGGCAGAATATAATCAAAAACTCTCGAAATAAAAGAAAGACATTTTTTTTTAAAAACAAGGTTTTCTTTCATTATGGCATTTAGCAATTACATGTCTGCCCTAAATTAGAAAAGGTTTAGTTTGATTTACTCTCAGGCAGCTATGACAAAAAAAATATTAGGTTCCAACTGAATACATGAAGAACCAGGGAACTAAAGTATTGTTTAATGTGCAACATTTATTTTTATGCTACAGTTAAAAGTAAAAAAAAACAAGGAAAGTAACGCAGGGAGAAAAAAAAAAGGTCGCAATTTAAGCAGGTTGATGCAACAGGGTAGAGGTGGAAATGCTGCCATGACGCATCTGTCATCCACAGTCACCCGACTGCGCACCGGAGTTTTATGTAGAATGGATTGTCTTTTCCAAAACAAACAAGCAGCGTCTGCTTGCATGCGTTATAAGCACCGCTCCCTTGTCCCCCATTCATTCAAACCTCGGCCCGAACTTCCCAATGAGTGACACCCCGGCTAACACACGCACAGATAAACACTCACACTGACAAACACGATAAGGCTTTGCCCACAAAAACACAGACGCCGACTGACTGATGGACGTCTCCATGGAGACCGCATCACAGAGACCGACACCATGTCTCACGCAGCGGAGTGCCAGGTCGGTTGAATCAGAGAGAGGGAGGAGGAGGAGGAGGAGGAGGAGGAGGAGGAGGAGAAAGAAGAGGAGATAAAGAGTGGAAACATACAGCGCTGATTGAAAAACATAGACGAAACATTCCAACACGTGCGTTGATCCGTTCCGGCGTGATTGTCTGCCCCGCCCTCTGATCCGCATCGCTCACACCATCACTCACACCTCTCCATCACGTCTTCCTCCTCTCTTCTCCTTCCTTTACACCTAAGGCGTGTTTATCTCCATACCTCACCTCCTCTGCTGGTTTCTCCACCCTTCTTTCTCTGCGGGTTCCTCTCTCCACCCCTCTCTCCATCTCTCTCCCACGCTGTGCGAAATGGAAGCTCTTGCAGAGACCTGGGGTTGCCATAGTAACCTGCCATAGTAACCACTCACCATCTTTCGTCTCTCCGTCGCGTCAGCGGGGGCTCGGAGCGTCCACAGCCCAGCTCTGCAGTTTCTAACTCGGGGAGTAACACGACCTCGTCAGGATTTACTGGAAAAAATCCGCCTCCCAGACTGGATCTCACTTTCAAAACCTTGACTGACCAAATTTCTGATTGGACAAATAGTAGTTATATTGCCAGTTGCACGTCTACACAGCCCCACAGGTAGAATTAATATGTGCTCGTAATGTTAAAGCATCTATTAAGAACTCACAACCAACAGGAAAACTGAGACTGAATGCTTCACTTTCAAAGAGTCAACATTGTCCCTACTTACTGAAATACACCTTCAAAGTACCATATTGGACGCATCTTTTTTCCTTAAATATTCATACAACTTTTCCAACCAGGTGTTGGAACCATTCCTGAGGGGTTGTGCTCCATATTTGCATAATATCATCACACGGTGGCGCAGAAATTGCAGCTGCACAACCACGATGCTCGTACCACATGGTTCTCCACTGGATCTGCTGAGGAGGCTGTTGGAGTGCAGTACCAGCACACTGTCACGTACAGCTGCTCATTTTAAAAAGGTTGTTAATTTAGTTTGGAGGACAAAATAAAATTATTGCTCTTGAAAGAGTGCTGTGCAAGGGCTGAGCCCCCTGTGAGACCTTTGGGGCAATGGAACACTTAAAGAGCAAAGTAGGACTCATGCATACTTTAATGAGTTTCCAAAACCCTCCAACAGCATACTATCTAAGGTTTTTTAAGAAATTCACTAGACAGGTCCATGAATTGGCAAAACAACGAAAAAAAAAAAATTGTTTGAAGGCAAAACGAGGGGGGAAGAGCACCTTGTAGGACGATACACATGAGGGTAACGGGCTAGACAGGCTATGTTGCTCCCGCTTAACTCTTGTGGAGGTGCCATAGGAATATGACCCAACAATGAATCCACCATTTGTGCATGTCAAATTTTAAGCTTGTACACATAGACATGCAGAAGCAGTCTTGCAATGCAATGCAGGAAAGTTAAAATGTTTTAACTATTGTTTCTCTCGAATGGCACTACCAGCAGTCTGACGGACTGACCAATGAGCTGCAGTCTACAAACACTTTCACCAATGCTGCTGTCGCTATCATGTACTATGTGTTGGATTATCTTTCTTTGAGACCCATCTAAAAATAACAAAGGGAGCCTGACCAGTGGTAAAATGATTTGAATTTATTGATGGTTTCAATGTTGCCCAGATTCACGTGTTGGCTAGGAGGAGGTCGCCAATGTATGATGATCGCACTCTGCTCATAAAACGATGGCCACAGTCAGCAGCAATAATCTTAGTAATAATTGCTAGGAATTTACTACAAATACTACCATTAAACAACTAACAACCTGAAACCTACACCACGGATAGACCATATTCTGATCCAACTACCTATATTCCAAAGCTTAAATTAAGACTCATTGGACAACGCAACATTTTTATTTTTTTTGTCCAGGTTTGGACTAAACTTTGAAACTTCAGTTTACTGTTCTTCACTGAGAGGAGTTGAAGCCATCTTCTTCCTGAAACAGTCTGCCCATTTTCATCCACTCAATTGCAACTGACTTATCCTGGTACAAACCATCCTCTTTTTCTTAAACTTTGAGTCTGGAAACTCGCCAATTGAGATCTCATTGCCTGCTGGAGGCGTGGACTCCAGTAAGCCAACTTTTTTTAAACAATTGAATTTTATTTTACCCAATCGCTTACGTTTGGTCATGATGCAGGTAATGCATCAGCTCGATTGAGCTCTCTGGAAATTGCCTGTGCTGCAAAACAACCCACTGTAAAGTAGTTGTGGTTGTGAGTCCCTGTGTGACCCTGTGATGGACTGGTGACCTGTCCAGGGTGCCTCTCACCCAAGGACTGCTGGAGATAGGCACACTCATGGATATTCATGCACAGACAATTAATAGATAGGTTTTCTGTAAGCCTGATAGAAGATATACTCAGTCCAAAAATCCCACAATTCACGTAGGTCTTCATTCTAGTCCATTCCAATGTTCGAGTTGAACTTTAGAAGGTCATCTTCACAACATCTAGATGACCAAATGCATTAAGTTTCCGCCGTGTGACTCCCTATTTGTGTTCTGAGAACAAGTATACCTAAAAGTGTGGCCACACAGTGTATATTGCAGAGTTTTGGTACGGAAAAAAAAAAAAGTCGAATGAATGCTCGATTTCCCTGGGAGGAATAGTTCTCGTTGTACGGCCAACTCTGATATTTATCACACCGACCGCCTGTCACTTCACAAGCTGCCTCCACTGCGCCTTCCTTGAGGTCCCCTGGCTCTACTGCTGGCATTCCTCCTTGCCCTCCTCTGGAGCCACCATCTCGCTGTGACATCAGCGCCACCCCCATCGCTGCCCCCGAAAGTATGATAACCTCTGAGCAGATACAAAAAGGACAATTGATTACGTGTCATCTTGTGCGACAGCGCGCCCACGGTTCTCTCCAGGCATCTCATTGTGATCTCTTAAAGGGCCGTGGAAACCAAACCTGGCTCAGCAAGGCTGAATCATGCTCACTGCGAAAAATGTTTAAATAACTAAGAAACAACAGCCGCGGGAGGGGGAATTTATATTAAAAAAAAAACCTGTTAAGCATCACACTTTGGACATCGGGTTTATAATTTCATGTTTACCACTCTTGTACACTATGTGTTTCATGCCATCACCAATATTTATACTGTCATCATCATCATCAGCAGCATGACTCTACTGTTGCGCCTCCAGCTAGCGGAGCCAGTCAGTGAGGTACACCGAGGAAAGACCCCAGTCTGACTGCAATGCTGTATGAGCTCTTATGCCATCACTGACCCGAAACAAACCCCTTCAAGACTCTGAGCCTTAATGCAGTAGCTGCAGCAGTAGCTGCAAAGCAGGACCGTCGAGCCGGACTGCCTCCATTATCCAATCGTATTTATTACCACACAGAGCGAGATATATTCTTAGCCAAACTCAGTATCAGACAGGAAAGCTGGGCAACTGTTTTAAACATCAGCAAGCAAATCTCACCTTGTGAGTTTCACATCTCTCCCTGGACATTTACGGAACACTTAAGGAAGGAAGAGCCTCCTCAGTTCATTTTTTGTTCATGATTAGAATATATTCCTCAGGGGAAATGTCACCATTTCTAATTATGTCCATTCAATGTATTATAGCATTCATTTTTAAGCAATTAAGTCTGCCCATTTTTCCTACAATATTCAATAATTAATGCCCGGACGACCATCGTGATCACCAGAGGGCCAACACCCAGCCCTGGACGGGAGACTCAGTCAAACCGATCATTGCTAATTATGCCCATCCAGCCATCACAGGAAGCTTAGCATTTCTGCAGCAGCTGGGTCAATGCACATGCTCTCCACTGGCCTCTGGTTACAGATGATCCCAAAAAACAATCCCATATAAATTGACATCCGTCTGAGTTCTTGGCTATGTGTGCAACACAAACTAAAGTTGTTTATTTCATCTGTAATTGATCAAATAAAACAATAACAGTAGTTTACAGAGCTGACAGAGCATACTCGCACTACAGACAACTTAGTTTGCTAACTTTGCTGATAGTTATTGTTATCTTTCTTGAAATAATGTATAAAACCGTTGTTGTCAGTATTACAATAAAAGACAGGCTTTCATTACAGGGATACAAACTTATTACAGCTTATTACAGCTGGATTTGCTATATTGTGTTTTTAGAAACTATGACGTTGGATTCTAATATTAGGACTTTTGAGAAACATTTAACTTTAGCATTTAAGGTTTTTCCTGTTGGGTTGCTTTTCAGTGTTCTGATTTGAAGATGGAGCAGAATGAGAGTTGTTTCATCGACCACCCAGGTTACAGTGATAGTAGGACATGTATTAGTGTCAAAAAGTCTTTATTTAATGTTGCAAACCTTCCTAGGGTTTTTCATGAGACAGAAGAGTTGAAAGTATAATAAACAGGTAATTACAGCTGCTAATGGTGTGGTTTATGTGTTTGTCTGCGATTTTAAAATTCAATGAAACCTTTTAATCCAACTATAACCTAAAAATATGATTTCATTTAATATTTATGTATATTTTTGATAATTGACAAGTGGAAAAGTCAGACTTGTACTGCACGAGTAAATCCACTGCAACGTGTCTCGGATCACCGTTGTACCATTTTTGTTGTAGTACCATTCTTGCTAGAATTGATCTCAAAAGCAAATTATGTTAATATTTTAATGTGAAATAACCAGACACACGCATGCATGAAAGATAGTATTCAAAATTTCTATGTATGTAAGTTAAAGCTGCTTATAAAAGCAGGGGGAAAATGAATTGTTGTTTGTTTATGTAGCACACAACTGGGTTTACTTTGCTTTGTTCTAATTTAGGGGACCTCATTGTTCTGCCCTCTCAAGGGACATTCTGCAGTTGTTCCTACAATTTTCAGCCTCTTTTGGCTGATCACTGACTCTCCTCTCAACCTTCAACCTGTTCACATCAGCAAGTTGTGCCGCCATCAATCACTGACAGCCTCGCTCTATGAAGAGATCAGCAACCATCTTGGCCTGATTAGAGCAGTTCAAGTGTCATCTATTATCTGGATTTCTTTCCCTCGCAGAAGTGAAAGTAGTCCCTGTATGTTAAGAAACCACATGCAGATTCACCCGAATTTCGGTCAACAGTTACTCTCGCTGCATTTTTAACGCAGCAGCGAAAGCGTCCAGCAGAATATTTTGCCCTTTGGCTGTCAGAGGACACAAAAGATACGAGCTGCCCTTTCACCACGTTAAAACCAGGGAGACTTAGTATAAGCAACTCTACGTCTTTGACATCAGGCAATGAGAAATCACAAATGTGCTGGGTGATCCTCCTGACCTTTCTTACCCTGTCCATTTGTTCTAGGAGGATTTGCTGCGATCCCCTCTAGAAATAATCCCTAATAGCTTGAAATTTCCTGGGTGTCGGATCCGCGCTGGGGAACGAAGCGTTAACTCAAAGCCACACCCCACCCATCCTTCCTGTACAGGTGTGCAGATGTATTTTCAGCTTGCCCGTGTTAACCTCCTTGCTCTTTTTCATCAAGCTTGTGTGACACAGAAATGAAAGAGTGGCTCAGCCTGAGCCATAAAATGAGTGATACGGCTCAGCTGCTGTTTAATGTGTGAGGATTCAGCACGAAATCTACGACTATGTCTTTAAATTAATGGCTGACAGTTAAAATGAAATGCTCAAGATATTCTTTAATTATTTTCTTTGTTTTTCTGCTGCATAGCTTCTGAAAACATAGATTTGCAGCATTAATTGTTAAAGGCTGGGTTTTAGATACAAAAAAAAGCGAATATTTTGACTAAATACTTTCTTTAACCGCAGCTGGTAAAAATGTCAAAGAAAATAAACCAAACTACAATATTCAAATATTTTTTTTATTTTAGCCAATCTATATAGTCACCTTTCCTTGACAATCATGACTATTTAATATTAACACAATGCTTCCTATCTACTAACCCAAATAATTGCAACACAATCCAAATGTTTTCTAACAGCAAATCACATTCACACTGATGCAAAAATGAATATTTGATATTGATATTATATCACCGTAAGTATTAGTTATTAGTATGTTGATAAGGAAGGATATTAAAAATGTCTAATCATTTTAGACTTAAAACAGCGAATATGAGCTGGATAGTTAATCTGTCAGAACAGAGTCTGGACTCTGGCTCTAGTTTATCTTTTAGAGAGGTTCTTTAAAGCTAACTAAGAACAGACATTGATTTTATCTTTGTTGTACCGCTTTGCTTACTTCACTGTTGTTTTTTTGTCACCAAAAGTGTGACTAGGTTCAAAATAATTACTGTGCTTGGTGGATGGAGTGCTGAGAAGAAGCTCAAACTTACTTGTTAGTGTTTTTTAATTGTCAAACCATAGATACCTTAAATGGACTTGTGTAGTAGCCGTCGATGCACAGCAACAAGTATACTAAGGAAGTTATACTGTTA
>JAVLVB010000226.1:294877-319376 GCA_032876305.1 Orestias chungarensis | reverse complement strand
CAGCCTCGCTTTTCAGAACAAAGTTGTCTTGATGTCTTGAAACCGCCCCCCCCCCCCACCCCTGTTCCCTGGGCCTTTAAATGTGATATTATGTGACAAGCCTCCCATGAAAGTGTGGCCTTGTGCTGACTGGTGCTGTGCGCTTAATAATCGTAAGATGACAAAGACTCACTTCCTTACAGCAGTCCATACAGCTGGCTCAACATGCACGCTTTTACAGTCAACATAAAAAATTACCATCACCCTAAAGTTTTACTGCTTAGGATCCATCAAATGAATTATAAAGAGCAGAGTCATAAATGGTATATGTCATGGCTATTCTCTTGATGCTAGAGCTAGAATGGGTTTAAAGTTATCAGCTAGAGTAACGATGAAGGAGTAAAATCTGCAAAATGCTAAATTCAAGCCACAACTTCCACTTTCTCAAAACATCTTTTAGTTTGATTGTTTAAGGGGTTTGTTGTATAACACTGAACTTAGTGTGCATTTGTTTTCACCCCATCTTTGACTTTCCTTGTTGTTGAAAATGTGCAACACAAAATAAGAATTCCTACACTTGCCTAGAGGACACATAATAAATCTGAACGTGCTGCAGAGCTTCTTAACTCGCCGCGCGTAAAAACCCGCAAGGTGCCCGCGCGTTTCTCCCCCACCTCCAAATTGGGAGTCATTGACACGAGATCCTCTCAGGTCGGAGAGAAGCAGCAGACCAACCCGATCAGGGAGAGGCTAAATAACTAGATGTCACAGGAAACTGTCAACAGCTCGCGCAACAGCGGACGCCGCTCCTCTTACGGCCCGAGGTTGCTGCAACTGGTTCCCAAACCACCGTCAACAGCAAGAAAAAGTTCGGATCATGGAGAGAGAAAGAGAGAGAGAGAGAGAGAAAAAAACAACCAAACCCATCCGACATGTTGACTAAGAGATAAGCGCACGTTGAGAGTCCGCGTCAGACTACGCGTGCCACGGACAGCCGGAGCATCGCAGCCGCGCAGCGACCATCGATCTCTCGAGCGCTCTCCGTGCGCTCCGAGCAAACGCAGCGATGCACACGCAAGCAGTCGCAGCCGTTCCCACCGTGACACAAACGCGCGCCAGAGGGAATCATCCACACTTACCATCTTTGAAAAATCCAGTAATGCCTTCATAGAGTCCTAAAAAACACGCAACGTCGCTCCGAGCTTTCCTCAAATTAAGCGCGTATTCCTCTGCAGAGCTACCGTCTCTGTTTCTTTCTCCCCCTCTCTCTCACTCGCTCTCTCTGTCTTTCTGTCTGAGATTGATTCAGCGTTTTCAGGAGCTACGCTGCCTCCGCTGGTATGATGGGAATTGTCTCAGAAATCTTCAGGTGGATGCAACCACCGCGCTGAGGTGATGCTGGACTCGATCCTGCGGCTGCAGCCGCATCTTTTTAATTGTAATCACAGAAGACACAGAGGATGTTGCGATCAGCAGGCTACGCGTATTACATGCAACACGGATATGTATACCAGCGGCAACAAATCCGCAACTGCCTCTGGCGATGGTGGTCGCTTGTTAGACCGACGCTTTGCTGCTTGGCAACCTGTGCAGAGCGCTGCTGCCACTGCAGACTCCCTCACATGCATCCATCCCTAGACAGGCAGGTGCATGTCAATAATATGTAGAAATGCATCGAAAACAGCATCAGGTTCTATTTTCTAAACATATTTAGATGCATTTAGATGTTAAGGGCAAATATTGATAAATATGTTTCTATGAAAACTGATACTTTTACAGCAGAAATGTTAGAACTTCATAATCACAAGAAAGATGTTTCAAAAGCCCAGCAGATAACATTGAAACAAACAATGCAGACAATTAAAGGGAGCTATTGAAGCAACCTGGGTTTTCCTCAAGGCAGGAGCAGAAGAAGATTATCTCTTCCATGGCACACCGCATTAATGCAGTTATGCGATATATGAAGTGAATACCTACGGCACAATGCAGGAAGAATCTTCTCTACATTTAAAAATAATTCAAACGTATTTGTATTGGTCTTGTTTTATGTTTTATTTATATTTGAATATATACCGCTATTAAATCAAAATGTCATACTGACCTTTAAAGTCAGTTTATTTCCGTGAACTTGATCACATTTAGATTGTATCAAGTTGAATAATATGCAGTTTTTCTGATCAAATAAACAAGAGCAACAAAAACGCTGTCTTTAAAGAATCTATATCTGAGCTTCTCTTACAAAATGTTCCCCCTGTTGATGAAGCAGTGAGGTTTATCCAGAGAGAAAGAAGTTTATCCATGACTCCCTGGGGAAGGATAACAGAAGTAAACCTTAAGGTCAGCTTAAAGGGAAAAGGTCTGCCTGGGACTGAGCTGTCAGTCGCCACAACACAATATTAGAAGGGGGATGGTTGAGAGTGTGTATGCTGATTAGTACTAAATGGATAACTGTTCTACTCTCCCTTCTGGGCAGATCCCCCCCACAGACGTGTTACAGTGATCTGCTGATTGAAACCATAGAGGTCTAACAAGAGCTGCAAGATTTCCCCTGTCAGCCAAATTCTTACTTTTCCTGCTTCAACTCATCTACTTTGAGCACAAAATCTTCCCCCGTTGCCTCATATACTGACTTCTTTCGCTTCTGTCCCATTTCAATCTTTCGAATTAGAGATTCAAGATATATTGGCAATATTTAACATCAGTATCGCCCGATGTCATCTTTTTAACATGATGATATTGGTCTAATATCTACAATGGACTATTTTTTTTTCCATCTTGTTGCTGTTTGTGTTTGCATTTCTGCAAGGGAAGGAGGTTGATCACATACCATTTTAATATTTGATTGTGATGCTATGAATAAATTTGGGCATATTTAACAGAAGCAGAGAGAGATGTGAGCTTTTTTTTAAGGTTACATAAAGATAGGGAAATATTTGTAACATCTGTATATATCAGTTATCGGCCACAACTGTAATGTTAAAATCTTGCATCGCTAATTCTGATCAAACTTTAATATCAAGAGAAAATACAGAAAGATGTTTCAACAATCATCTTATATTATGGAAATAGTCATGGACTATTTGTGATAACCAGCAAAAGATGAACTTGAACACTCTTATGACTCATCTGTTTAGAATTACGTTCAGACTTTGACTAGGTCACTACGAAACATTTCTTAGTGGGACTTTCAGAGGTGGACTGTAACATTGTATAGCTTGTTTTAAGTCATTGTTGTAAAGCTTCCATAGTTTGCTGAAAATGTAGGCCTACTTGTTAGTTTCGTTTGATTTTAAGGTTACTGAGATAGTTGCACTAAATGGGATGTTGAATTTCTTTGGACTGGGGCATGTTGTGGCCCTTTCTGACATTTCAGGCCGGCTCCATCTACATGTTATTGTTATTCTACAGATCTGGCAGTAATTCAGCTTTACAAAATGTTTTGTTAATCAAGTGGTCAGAGGAGCCAATACTTACTTTTAATACTTAAAGTTTTTTTTCTCATTTAGCAAATAAAACCATTTTAAACTGGTGCTTCTGTTCACTCAAACTGTTTGTGTGATACTAAAAATATTCTGATTATGTAACAGTAAAGGAAACGATAAGGCCACAAATCTCTGCGCGTGTCTCTCATTTAAAAACAAACTCCCAGGAGGAGGTCTTGTTCACTTCCTGTCAGTGGCCGTAATGTAAAGCCTGATCGGTGTGTGTAGTGAGTTTGGACGCAACAGGGTGGACGAGCATCCGCAGCCTGTCCCGCTGCAGCTTCATCCCAACAACAGCGACTCCTGCTCTGAGCTTTTGCATTGCATCGCCCCCCTCCTTCTTGTCCTTCCTCGCTCTATTAAATTTCCAGTCACACAACAGTGCAGTGGATATCCCTCCCTCTCGCTACGCACCCCTCCCAGTCCTTCTCTACATACCTCAGTAGTTTGTGGAGGTGTTCTCGTCCTCCTGTATCTCTCCGAATCCTGTCTCTGTCTCTTATTGATTGTTTTCTCCCTTCGTTTGACTTTAAACCTCTCAATCCAGCTGCTCTGCCTTCCCCCCTTTCCTCCTTGGATTTTTTTTTTTTAACCAGCTCCGTCACATTTTCTCTCCTTCCTCTCCTCTCTGCCCGTTTGTCTCTCTGTGCTGCAGTGTCTGCTCAGGCTGTGTGGCTTCTTACTCCCTCCTCACGACATATTTGTCTATCAGCCTCTAACGGACTGACTGAGTGGACACCGCAGGCCGGTAATGAATAAAGCGGGGACTGTATGTGAGGATTGATGTGCCTCATATGAAGACATAAAGCAGATCTTCGAGAGCAGATCTTCCTCCTCCTGTGTTCGTTTTCTGGTTATGCCTTGCTCTGGCACCCAGGGGCTTCTACACCAGTTCCTGCTGCAGTAAGGTGTAACCTCGGTTCTTTTAAGAGACAGTGGAGCAGACATGCTTCTTGTTTACATCCTTGGTCCAGACTGAACTCTTCCCAGCCTCCCAGGTCTAAAACGACATCTAGAGAACATCTATTGTAAGTTGGCGCCGTATAAATGAACTGAAACTGAGGAAGAAATCAACTGCTCCACCCACAGTTGGGCCAAGAGGATCTCAACGCCAGATTGTCTTTCTCGGTCTACCACATTATAACTTTTGAAGTTGTGTAATTATGTCTGGTTATGGTTGATGATTTAGCCCCATTGATCAATAACTGGATCAGTTTGACAGAACTCCCCTCTCTTCTCTTTCATAAATAATAAGATTCCTTACTTTCATTGTTTATTAAAATATGAAGCCAAATTAAAACTCTAAACCTAAATTAGTTGTTTTGCTCATCTTTGTGAGTCATTTATCAATGGTTGGTCGTCTGAGTTTGGATTCTATTTACCTTAAGCCCTTGTTTTAATTGAGCTTTTAGCTGCTAGTAGTATGAGTTATGAGTTCGGACAGACTGTAATGGCTCGATAGTGAGATGGAGGCTGATGGATGAGAGAGAAAAGGAGAGGCTCAGCCGGGGCTCTGAAGGGCCGACCAAGGATTAAGGAATGGGAGGGATGAGCGGTATGCCTCTGGGTGTCGATCTGTGCGAGTTTATGTGTAAAAAAAGAAAAGGCAAAAAAAACTTAAAGGGAAACAAGAAACCACTGTCACAGCATCTCTCCATCTCCCAGGTGACAAAGCAGTAAGACATCACTTCCTGTTGGTTGAGCGTGTGTACACTAGAGCTCAAGAAGCGGAGGCGTTTTCGCGCAGCATCCTTCTGCCGTCCTGCTGCTTCAAGAACCGAAGCCGGGGGCAAGCCAGGCTTCCAGCAAATCCAGATCCAATCAAATGCAAGCGGAGATGCGTTAAAAGAACCCCAACATGGGCATACGGAGGAACTATGGTCCGCGCGCGCATGCGGCCAGCCTGATTGTTCACGATGCCAGTGGAAACGCGGCCAACTGATGCCATCTGGTAGGACTACTTGGCACGGAGAGGCCCGCTATGGTTTCTTGACATATTGGAGTAGTTAAAATTAACACTGTGACACTATTTGGCAGAAAAAGACACTGAACTTTCTATTAGTGGATCTATTTCAGCATCTCTCTCTCTGACCTTTTGAGCCCAAGCTGTGCGTAACACAGCGGTATAAGCTGTTTGTGTGCATGCACTCTAAAACATAAAGTGCTTTTCCGATTTTTTTATGCTTCGTTTTATTTTATCTAAAAAGACTTTATTTGAAAGAAAAGAAAAAAAAACAACAAAAAAAAAACCCCGGTTCATTTCAGAGTTTTGGATGAAGGATTAGTTTGAGTACTTCCATAAAAAAAAAACATTATTTCTCTGCCCTCAATTAACTCTGGGGGCTCAGTAGTGCTAAAAAAAAGCAACCACACGTGGCTCATTTAATTATGTTGAAAATTAAAGCAAGAATTGAAAACAAAATCCAGATTTATAACTGTGAACTGAAAGAATGTTTCTGGAAAAAATTCGGCTAAAAATAAAAATAAAAAAAACAAAGGTTTAAGGGTCCATCATAGTTCAGATTCCTCAGAGAAGATCCCTCATGACGTCTTCATCCGTGATGCCGGGGACTTGGGGCATCCCAGGTTGGGGTATGGGACCCCGCTGACTTCCAGACATCATCATCTGACCTGAAACACACACAGAGGTGAACATTTTCAGACACTCAACTAATAGAAAGGCTAAAACAAAGGTTAATGAATGATATTTCTTAGATTCCTTCGTCTTGTTATGATCTTTTGGCGAAATGTTCGGATCCCTTTGCTCAAAAACCTTCAAAGCAATTCAATTGTTACTTTTGAACACGCGGCACTGCTGTGTGACGTTGTTGTTGTTCTTTATGTGGGTCGTTTCGGTGTTCATAAACCGTCCACACAGAAGTCTTTAGATAGCAGTATGAACGACCCCGCACATAATATTGGATTTCATTAAAAAAATCCGAACTGAGCATCCACTGTAGCCTTAGATTCGACACAGACTCTCCAAATTGGAGATGAAGAAAACACTAAAACAAACAAAAAAACAAGAAGATTTGTTTGTAATTCCATGAATGTCTACAGGAACAAAGCTTCTCTACTGACTTGTATATATCTTGCTTGGAGTCCAGCTGGGCGCCTGGTCGTTAAACGTAGCTTCGATGTATTAAAATAAAATAAAATTATGCGTCTTATAAGTTTCTGATTTACAAGGACGTGTGTGTGGCTGCTTGTTTGGAAAGAAGATGGAAGATTCAAACCGCATTGTTTTCAACACAGAACGGAAACTTTAAGTTTCTGTTCAAAATCTACAAACTCAGATCAACGCATTATTTTGTAAACTATTGTATAATCTCTCTCTAGCATGAAGTGAACACCTCTGGCTCTTTGGTAGTTTATATAAACAGTTTGGTCTCGCTGACCTGCCATGGGCTGCCTCCACTGGCCTTGCATTTGAGGCCCTACTCCTGGCGTCGGATGGACCATCTGCTGTCCTAAAGCTTGGTGGGACATCATGTTTGGCATGTGGGACACCGCGCCCTGCTGTGAGAACAGAGGAACATTAACATTGTATAGATCCCGCATGCATTTAAAACCACATGTATAACCAGCAACTTGTTGCTCTGACCGGCTGCTGTTGACTGAGTAGAAGACTCCGGAGCTGCGGATTGGCTCCTGGATTCGGGAGACGGAGTATAGATCCCTGCTGTTGGGTCTGTCCACCCTGAGGGACCTGATTGGGTGGAGCTCCACTGACCTGTGGCTGCTGATTGGTCGGTCCTGCTGCTCTCATTGTCATCTAAACAGAGATGAAATGAACATCAAAAAACAAACCATTATGTAGGTTTTTGATCTGATATCTAATGCTGATAAAAGCATTGCCTGCCTTAAATCTCATGCAGACTTATGCATCAAGGATAACATTTATTGGAACATGTTATATAAAAAATTATATTAAAGTAAATATTTAAAGAGATAATGTTATAAATGATATAACTGAAGGTCTTAATAAGAAGCAACGTTGTCTCTTAAAGGAATTTAATACCATCGATTAAAATTATTTTAATAAAATATCTGGATGGTTTGTAAAACATCTCTGGTTCTTCTTCTGTGGTAAAACAGAGACTCAAAGTTTTTCATTGGGTCAATTAAGATCTATTTTTATGCATTTTATCGAAAATAGTCAGTAGTGGGAAACCTCAAGTGCTAGTTGTGCTCATCCTAAAGCACTAATGATAAATGTTAAACATAGCGCTAAACCTAGGTTGTATTTCATGGAAACTAATGATTTCCTCTCACAGATGCCCGTCTCCGTATTTGATCAAGCAAAAAATCCTTACCGTGAACGATGCGTTTTTATTTAAAACAAAAACAAAAGACGGATACCACAGTGCAGCTGATGAAATCAAATGTTCCTTATTATGGCTGTGATTGAAATAATATGAACTGTAAACACGTATCACACAATACAATTATTTTGAGCTGATAATATACTTAGAAAATAAACAGGTGCTCTTCTAATCTTCATACCTTCTTGTTGATTGGGTCCTAATACAAAGTTTTGCGAGTTGATACCAGCGACTCAAAAAAATTCAGCTTTATACAATACCGGCGAAAAAACAACAACAAAACAAATATTCCTAATAGTAATGATGGAAAGCTATAAATAACTACATCATCAGAAATGAAACGTTTGTTTTAAATTACACTGACATGTTTGAGGTAATCTTCAGTTTGTACAAGGTTGAATAATGTTTGTGATCAAGACTGGATTTGGATAGGAAGAACTACATTACAAGTCACTTTCCCACCAGAAAGGATGTATTTGTGGGTATCAGGTTGAGAGACATTTCCTTTATATTAAATGCAAAATTAGCGTAACATATAGGCAATTATAGTTGTCTGGTAAATACGTGCTGAACCAACATATTAAAACAAACCCCCCCAAAAAATACACATTCTTAAAGATCTCTTTTCAAATTTATATTAAGTAGTATTGCATCAAAAAAGGTGAATGAAAACTACAAAATTTCAAATAACCAAGTTCAGGAAAACTTGTTTGTTCTCTCGAGGTTGATTTTTACTTTTTCGATGAAAGAGTTAATGCCCTAAAGAGGAGATGGAAACACATTTGCTGAATAAAGTCTGATGCTGTTAACTTATTCTATTACTTTCTGTTTATTACAGCCATGCGCAACATGGATATCTGACAAAATTAAGCTTTGTGTAGCCTGGTGGATTCACTCCAAACCAGTTCGTTTTTGTCTTTTTCTTATTTTAAAAGTTCACACGAAATTTGCCTGACAAAAGGATTTGACCATAGCTCTGTAAAAAATCTTTCTGCACCAAATCATGTTAAAGCATTTAATTATATTATTTATAAGTTGCATTTCTATCGTCAAGTAAAATATGAAATATTGCTAGTCTACATCTCAGTAAATCATGCGTACAGTTACAACTTGAATTAAGTAAACAATAAGCTCAGCAGCCTAAAGATGTGACGGCATCCAATATTTTTTTATTTCAAAACAAGATCTTCATGAGCTGAAAAGGTGAATGCGCAGATAAAAAGAGGTGTTAGTTATGCTTTAAGAACATTTCCGGGTCTCACCATGCCGCTCTGCCTTTGCTGCTCCTCCATAATAGAGACCTGACTAACAGGGGGCATGCCCACCACCACAGACTGGATGCAGAAAAAATCGAAGAGGAGGAGCGGAAGTGGGAGGAGAAAGAGTTACAAGTAAGGCATGCATCAAAGCAGACAGCAAGAGGAGGAGAAAGACTTGGACCAGCGGAGAGCGGACCCATTTACCTGCTGCTGGACGTTGCCGTGGGAAACAGCAATGGGACCAGTGGGCCGGTTAAGGAAGTTTTGGTTGGGGGGGACTTGATTGGTCTGCATTGGGACCCCAGCTCCACCCAACTGCTGTAAAAGAGAGGAGAAATAAGCAGTCAGTGTCTCTTTACGCAAACAGTTTCATATCAACTTGACCTGTTTTAATCAGATTATATGGGACAGACAGACGGAAACGGAAACAAGCCAAACAACATCCATCTCACCAAGTTTACATCTTACTACATCTTTTTTGCTTCAAGGGAAAGAAAATGTGGCTTTATGCAACCATTACTTAAGTTTATACCAATTCCCTCAGATTTTTCATGTAAAACATCATATATCAAATAAAACACCCATAAAAAGCACAAAAGGCTTTTTTCACAGAAAGATGTTAAAAGAAAAACAGATGAATTATTAACAGAAACGGTTAACAACGGATACAAAAATAAAAAGCTGCACTGATGTAGGTTGATAAAATCGCGCTGAAGAATCAAGATGCTCAGGTGGAATCAGTAGAACCGATGTTTATTTGCCTGTTCTTGCCGTCTGTGTTTGCATTTTATATGATGGAGAGTAGAGGGTAGGACGTGCGGTTTTGGTGTTGGTCATGTGACCATCATAGTGATGTTGCACAGGGTTGGGGAGGTGGGGCTAACTGATGCAGACAAGCAATCTCAACAGGTTTAAATATCAGTTTTTGGCAATAACAGCAATATTGGTACCATTTGTATTGATATTGTCCCAAATCAGTGCTTCCCAAATAATATGATTTCTTCCAACTTCCGTGTTTGACATCAGGTCACTGAATGCGCTGCTTGGGCAGCTGATGCTGGGAGTGCTATGCTAATCTACACTGTGTTCCAAATTATTATGCAAAAAGTGTTTAGGAGTGAAAAGGTAAGAATGTTTTTGTTTGTCAGTTAAACTCATTGATGGTGATGTCTGTCAGGGCTCTTTATATCACTGAAAGCAATTGCAGACACCTGTGCTAATTAGTTTGGGAGGTGTTTCCAATTAAAGGCAAGACTACTTAAGAAGGCTGTCCCACATTATTAAGCAGCCTACATTGTCAGCCAAAATGGGAAAGAACAAGGATGTGTCGGCTGCTGAGAAGCAACAAATTGTGGAGTGTTTAGGTCAAGGCATGACTACAATCAACATTGCCAAGACACTTCATCGTGATCATCGTACAATCAAGAAGTATGTAGCTGATTCAGAGCACACACACGTGTGCGTGCTGATAAGGGGAAATTGAGGACTCTTTCCAACAGGCAATTACATCAGGTAAAAAGAGCAGCTGCAAACATGCCTTGTCATAGCAGCAGACAAGTTTTTGAAGCTGCTGTTGCCTCCAACGTCCCCCGAACAACAAGATGCAGGGTCCTTCAGAGGTTTGCAGCTGTGCGTAAGCCATCCTGTCGACCTCCTCTATCCACTGCACACGAACAGAAACGGCTCCAGTGGGCCAAACAATACATGAAGACTGTTTTGTTCACCGATGAGTGCCGTGCAATGCTCGATGGTCCAGATGTATGGAGTGGAGGACGGCTGGTTGATGGACACCCCATGCAAACAAGGCTACGGCGCCAACAAGGAGGAGGCGGAGTTATGTTTTGGGTTGGAATCATGGGGAGAGAGATTGTCGGCCCCTTTAGGATCCCTCAAGGGGTAAAGATGACCTCCATAATGTATGGGGAGTTTCTCAAACAGCACTTCCTGCCATGGTTCAAGAAGAGGAACAGTGCATTCTGCAGCAAGATCATTTTCATGCATGATAATGCACCGTCTCATGCTGCAAAGATAACATCTGCATCTCTGGCTGCTATGGGCGTAAAAGGGGACAAACTTATGGTGTGGCCCCCATGCTCCCCTGACATCAACCCCATTGAGAACCTCTGGAGCATCATCAAAAGGAGTGTCTATGATGGCGGGAAGCAGTTTACATCTAAGCAACAGCTCTGGGGGGGTATTCTGTCCTCATGCTAAACAATTGAAGCAGATATCATCCAAAAGCTGATAAATTCAATGGACGAGAGAGTTCAGAAGCTCCTTTCGAACAAGGGGTCCTATGTGCAAATGTAATATCACCTAGAATAAAGTTTTGACTTGAAAACTGTTTGATTTCAGTTTGTAATAACCTGCTAATGCTTATAATTTCACAAATGACAATTTTTTTGTTCTTTATAAAAATGAAAAGGTTGAAAACTCTGCTGTGCATAATAATTTGGAACATGCATTTTAGTCCATTTTGAGTTTTATTTTTTTTTAAATATGCTGTTATCATCGGCAGTTTGTTCAAAAACCTTTTAATTGTACTCTAATAGTTGATGACTGGAAAATTACAATGACTGCAATTCATATAGGTAATTTTGGAAATTCTGAGAAAATATTATTTGCATAATAATTTGGAACACAGTGTAGTCGCTGATGTGGTCGGCTGCTGATCAAGCCTTTTAGCGTTTGACAGGATCCAGAAACAAGTCTCTGTTGAAGCTAAAATAAGGTTGAGTAATGCCACTGCTGGTGTGAGGGGTTTAATGGGCAGCTGAGCAATTATCGACTATTTTACTTCGTACAATATCTGCCAGAGATTGCATGCATGAAACTAATCAGACGGACTTCGTTTAACACAAAGACGTCTGGATTAATAAAACGCATTCCTTTTTCAGTAAAATCCCTTCAGTTTCAAGAGAAATATGCAAATATCTGACAAGTGTGTATGAGAGCTTTTAACTAGTCCATATCATAAATTTTCACTAGTGTATATGAGAGCTTTTGACCTGTTTATGTGAGAACCTTTCAGTAGTGTGTATGAACACCTTTTACTAGTATGTATGAAATTTTGTGGTTTTTTTATGCTTAATAAAGTCTATTTAAGTCTGAAGAAAACTTTTCCTTTTAAGATTTCATAGCCATGTGTGACCGAAGGGAGGATACATTTATCATCTTAAAGAAAATCTATGTTGGTTTTGTTTTGCTTTAAGGATCTAAGCTCTGATTCTTTGAAATAATAAAGACTGATATTATCCAGATGTTGCTGAGCTACCCCAGTACAGGTTTGAAACGCTTGCTGTGATGGATTTTGTGTTTCTGTAGTAAGGGAGACTCAAAGGAAAATGAATGGCATTTCATCTCCACGCCCAGTGAAAATTATTAACTTCACACTCAGGAAATAGTGACAGGAAAACACCTTCATCCATCCATCTTACAGAATCTGAACAAATCACCCAGGGATGGCGCCAATAAGCGCTGCGCTCCCTGACCAACTGCAGCCACGAAACCCAGTTCTGGGTCTTCTAACAGGAAAAAAACTGCTTGTTTCTTCTCTATCGTCTATGATTAATCTCCTGCTTTCAAACCTTCAACCCAGTAACCGGCCCAATCTTTGACGAAGAGCCGACATCAAAATATGAAATACTGAAAAGGGAAAAATCAAAATAAATCTGGCTGCTGGAGAACGCTACTCTAACGGGCTCTGCTAAACAGAAACCTTAACCACTGCTCCAAATTTAATTTTAATTATGTAACGATTGCTGTAGCACTTCGTTATTAGCAATTCAGCACTGAATTGTGATGATACACAAGAGGCAGAGGTGGGGGAAAAAAAAGTCTTCATTAAAATGTCATGTCTTCTGCCTGTTTCTAAATACCCTGATGGTCATACACGCGACTTATGAGTCACATATTGGGCCTCTCGCGAAGACATGAAAATAGCAGGATGGCTAGACTAGAGCTATCAACACAGATGATATCAGAGCATGAGGAGAAATGTAATCTGAGTCATGTAAACTCGCCAAGCAGCATTAATTTCAAAGAGCAACATATTGTTTCCCTGGTTCCCTGCACGGTTTAGCAGCCGCGCCACACCTGAAGCGGGGGGGGGGGGGTGCCATGTGGCGACTGATCCAGGGGACGGGTTTAAAAAGAATCTGATCTGTAGGGGGATATGGA
Organism: Orestias chungarensis; assembly: GCA_032876305.1. Taxonomy (NCBI): domain Eukaryota; kingdom Metazoa; phylum Chordata; class Actinopteri; order Cyprinodontiformes; family Cyprinodontidae; genus Orestias; species Orestias chungarensis. The sequence goes on along the minus strand of JAVLVB010000226.1, from coordinate 306,152 downwards.
TGAAAAAATGTATTTTGATTTGTTGTGGTACTATCGCAATAAGTCCTGAAATACCAACAGTGAAGCATGGAGGAGGAAGTGTCATGATATGGGGATGCTTTGCCCCAGCAGGACCTGGCCAGCTGTAAAACCAATGAAGCTAAAAAAAAAAAGAGCTGGACCCCAAAACATCACAATGATCCAAAACTTACCAGTAAGTCCATTAAGAAGCTGTGATGGAGACTTTGAAACCTAAGGTAAAGCTCTGGCTGAAGTTAACTCACCGCTCTGTGCTGCTGGACCTGCTTGTGGTTGGTGATAACCTGCCGGATGCCGTTGACGAAGCCGCTCTGGTCGTTGGGGATGAGGCCCATGAAGATCTTCTTCTTGGAGGAATAGAGCAGCATGAGGACCCGCACTTCACACGGTGCGGTTGTGTGGGGAAAATGAACGCAGCCTGCCTATATATACACAAAAAATAATTGTGATTACATGTTCTTACATGGTCCAGGTCCACAGATGATAGTGGCAAATCCAATACTTATTTCGGACTATGTCTGTTAAAAAAAAGGGGTTCAGTATTATACCAGCCTTCATTTTAAATAATCCCATAAAACCTAATAATCACAACAACAGCTTCTGCCTGTAAAATTAAAAGGAGCAGAAGTGTAATCGGCAGCGTTATGGTACTTTTTCGTAACTACTTTGTTTTACTGTAGAAACTTCTCATTTAGGTTTAAAATTTATATAACCTTTTGGTTAATAATAAATGTGTACATTATACTTATCCCGACTGTTGTTGACTATTTTTCTTTGTTTTCGAGTAATTTCACCTCATGCAAGGCTTTTCTAGCACAAGACTCTACAAAAGCAATGAGAGATAAATACAGCTGACATCATGTGGGGTTAATATTAGTATCAAGCAATGCTAAGGAGCACAGTATAGATTTTGGAAACAAAAAAACTTGCATTCCAAATAGAAAACCTCCAGATCGTGATTTAAATCAAGATATGACAGACGTTTCTTGTTTTCTGCATTTGCACAATCAAGAATCACAGACTTTGAATCATTTTAATGTTTTTGAAAATCAATTTTTCCTTTCAGTTCAGAACAGTTTTTGTGCACACGGGTAAAACTTGGACTTCCTCCTCTGGGTTTGGGGTCAGTGTCTGGCAGGAAATATTGCACTTTTTACGTAATGTTCTTCGTTTTTGAGATTCGTCTTCCAGGTCTGGCCTGGGAGCGTCTTGGGAATCTCCAGCATGAAGGATGTTACCAAAGACAGGGATTTATGGGGTTAACTCCTGGTCCTGTGTCACATGTGTGAAAGAATTGTTGGAATGAGGGACAGATGTGCTAATTACTTCCTTTTCTGACTTACTATTTGATTTATATCTATTGTTTAACTGTTTACGCCACTTGCAATTTAAAATCTTGTGCACTTTGGTCAACTAACATGTTAAACAGAAATAAATATGGACTTTACTTTTTTTATTTGTAAATCTTATTGTTTTTTTACCTACTTCTCTATTGAAAACTGGAAAAAAAATATTTCTCATGGCTCTCCTCTTTTTCCCATCTGAAGATAAACAAACATTCAGATGTTAGACTACCTGGCTGTGTAAGCTTTATAAACCGAATACAAATTATTTTATTTCCTAATGTGCCTTTGGTGGAGAATAAATCAGATTACTGGAGAATGACTCCTTTCTGGCTCATTTTCCCCACTGCTTTAACAACGTACCTTAGAAACCAGGCGTAACTTTTACAACAGAAAGGACCTTCAAAATATTTATGGTCTAAATTAAAACGGTTTTTTACGTAATTTTACGTTTTTTTTAACGTTGACACTGAATAAAAGGTGTTATGTGAATGCCACCTAGTGGGCAAAAAATGAACCAATGCTTGGATTTGAGACATAAGAACATGAAGCACCACAGGGGGGGAAAAAAAGGTAAATACTCACAAAACCATTGGCCATGATGCGATAAAGACCTCTCAGGGACTCCATATCTTTGTTGGTGAAGAGAAACTGAACCATTCGGGAGTTTCTAAACAGGTGACCTAAAGTCGTCTATAGGAAGGCAGGATGTATTTAAGCTTCATTCAGGAAGTTTTCACAACATAACAAGGAAAAAAAAAAAAGCTGACTCACCAATAGCTGCTGTGGGATGAGCTGCATGATGAGCTTCTGTGGCCACTGGTCTGTGTTGCTGCAAAGAGAGGAAAGCAAAATGATCATAGAAAGATTAAAAACTGAAAGAAACACCATGAAAGTTCTGATGAGGGTCAAATTGAATTCAAATAAAAAATACTTAAGATTCCAATGGGATATTAACATTTTGCAATAACTGATTGATTGAACTCCAGTAGCAGCCACTCTCGCTTATGATGGCCTCGTGTGACTATCAAGATATGCTATCACAAACATGAGATTCCACATCAACATGTCCTGGATGAAGCATTCATGTAGTTTTCAAGCACTGCTAATCCACCTCATTTGCTTCTGCCGCTCCTTTTCTAGGCGCCGTTTACATGGAGCTGATCTGCAGTCAAATGGGAGTCTCAGAAAACTGCACTTTCTGAAACATGTGCAGGATGCACGCTACAGGAGTTGTTGTATAAATGCAAGAGTAGAAAACAGCAAAATAAAAACAAAAAGATGGTGAACAAAATTGTTTGGTTTGACACAATGTTAAACAACAATGCTACACCTTAGTTTGTAGAAACTGAACTGTTAGAATGAGGCAGAGGTTAAGGGTCAAAGCCCATTGGATGAAATGTTGAAAACACAGAGCCGACTAATATCCCGGCATGAAAACTACAACATATAAAGTTTTCTTGATGATCTCATTGTAATGTGAAAGTTTTCATCAAACAACATCTGAAAATACCATTAATTTCCACACAGCTGTCTCGTGTAAACATACTCTCTCTGTCTTTTTCTCCCTTTATAATAGAAAGCATTACTCTCTTTCTGGAAGAAACCCTTTTATTTTTCAGAGAATTATTGTCTAGTAAATGTTTTGTCATATTTTTTAATTTATTTTGGTCCTTTTGTTATCACACATTACCATAGCGACAAGGCGGTTTATGACTGGGAACAGCTGATTAATGTCCCAAAAGCTGAAATAATACACCAACTGTTAATATAAATGCCAAATAAGTTAACAAAGGAGGTGCAGTGGATCAGGAGCAAGAGCAATGAAGACTGAAAGTAGAAGTAAGTTCAAACCATCTCTTCCGCTGATAATATGTATTGTGCGATCTTCTGCTAAATGATGTAAAATGAAAGAAAGATTCTTTGCCAAATAAAGAACATTATGGACAACTGTACTTGTTCTCTTCATCAGACTGTTATACAGAGTGTCTTAAACCAGACGATTCTTCAGATCCGCAGAACTAAAGACTGCTACAGATCATCAATATCTAGAAAAAACATTTTCCTATGGGATTAATAAAGATTTTTTTTAAATTGAATTTGAATTGGTCCTGATCTGCATCAGTGACATCTGTTTTTCAGCTCATCTGTGATTTGGGGTCATAGGTCAGGTGTCAATGTGGCTCTGGGAATATCAATCAGCTTCCAGAACGTGTGGGTCCAGTTTGTAAATGCGCTGGATGTTAGACCTAAATCAGTGCACAAGGGAATCTGTAATTCATCTATGTTATTTCAACTGACTGCTACCAAGAGTATCTGGTAGTCAGTCCAGTAGCACAACTTGAAAATTAAGAACATACACAGAGGAACGCAGCTACAAGTGAAGTCATGATGTCTGAACCTGCTTTTAGTTACTCACAGGTTTTCTCCTTGGTTGACGTGAACCTGACACGGCAGAGAACGCGTCAGTTTGGTTGAATCCATAGACGAGGCTTTGGGCTTCTGAAAAAGTAAAAAAAAGAAGAAAAACATTTGTTTGGTAGGTCTGATAACTTCTTATGCAGGATATACGTTAAAAGCTTTTTAATCTTTGGATTAAGATTGGAAGCAGTTGAGTGTTTCTGATGCAGGGCGGTAAAAAGACGCGCAGTTTGTCCGGCTCAAATCTTTGTCAGCAATCCCAATCAGGACCAGCAATTACAAAAAAGTCCCAGAGGGAGAACTGCCAAGTCTCTTCAGGGCATCGATACAGGATAAATGATTAATCAATCACGCATTAGTCAGGTCCACTATACTCAATTGCAGATTTATTGCAGAGAAGACAAATAGGTAATTTATTTTAAGTGCTGGCTAAGGCAGAAGGGACACGGAGACTAACAAAACAATTCCTCCTGCTCTAAATCAGGGGCTTGATTACGACTGTTGGTAAAAACCCACACAGATCCTGCCATGCTCTTGACGCTGTGCTTTAAAAAAACAACTAAAAAAACATTAATCTAACACTTTTTTTTCTCCAAATGACTTTTAAATGCTGCAACTATACAAACCCCTACTGCTAATAATCGTTTCCCAAACAGAGAGCTAGATGAGTTCGCCGAAGGAGGTGGACTTAGATTAGGAGCGATGTTTTATGCTCCCAATTTGACCCACATGGCCGTATATGGATTCCTATCCATTTAAGCGGCTTCAATAATTCTGACAGACAGATGAGGGAGGATGAGACTACAGTCGATGGAGGTGATTGATCAGATTCTCGCCACCCGCTGCGAACACATATGGTGTCCAGTATGACGGCGTCCGCTTCAAACCTCCTGGTTCCGCACCGTAAACCTGATCAATCTGACATCGTGGTAAAGCGCTGAAAATAGGAGGATAAGTGATCTGTGATTAATCAAACTGCACAGAAATCAATAGGGGGGTGGGGGGGGTGTTGGCGGTTATTAGGAATCCGGCCATGGTGGCTTCAGGACATCAGTGATGATTACACTGTGTTTTCCCTCCGCCTGGAGCTCCCGTCCTAATCAAATACGACAGTATTAAAGTTTTTATCAGAAGCTGATTCTGATTGCTAGAACCATAGTTTGAAGTACCACTAACATTTTCCTTCTATTTAATAAAATACAGTTTACGAGATTAACATACCATAGCAATGTATGTTTGAGTGAATTTTTAGTGTTAATATTTACAGATTATCTAAAGCAAAAAGATTATTTAATTCCAAATGAGATCATTAACATGGATTTTTAATCCCTAATTTGTTTTTTGTCTATGGAGTCACGTCCTTTGGACAGTCGATGGCAACCTCAACAGAGAAAACCATTAAATGACTTTAAAAACCTTATCTTCCATTAATCTTATCAGGAAATCATCATATTCCCTCCTTCAGCATCTCTCTGCCAAGCTTTTAACTATACAGCAGTGAAATATGACCCCGAATCCCAGACAAGTAAAAATCTACGCTTCATTGATCCAGGGTCAGACCAAACAGCAGAGTCGACTTTCTAACCATACGACCAGTCAGAAAAAGAATCAGTAGTGGCAAAAGGTGGATAAGAAGTGCTTGCAAACATGTTTACTTTGAAATGTTGGTAAATAAACTATTCTTGAGCTGAACTAAACTCTAATCAAACCAAGTACTTGACTAAAGAATAATAATGTAAAAGTCTGTGGAAGGAAAAAGTGTTTCTTTTATTTAAATTTTTTTTTAAATTTTTTCAAAACTTTGGGAGAAGAACCACTAAAACCAACGCCCAGAATAAATATCTCTACTGCCTACGGATTTTTGAACTTCTTAACAAATTGTAAATAAAAATCTATGCTAGCAGCTAGATATTAAAAAAGTCAAACATATGATGGAAAAAACAATCCCAAGAGTTAACTGCCCCTTTGATCGGCAAAGTTGATCCAACTATCTTATTATTTTTTTTAGCAAAGTTTAAACAGTGTGAAGTTCTAGGATCTTCTCCTAGTTATGGAAAAATGACAGTAATTGTAACATTTCCTTGGTTTTGAGATACCTCTTGCCACTCCAGAACACCGGTCCAGGCCACCACTTTATTCGCCACGCCTTGAGGTTGACCAATCGCGTTTGCATTAACTTGACTTACGGTCACACCGGCCTGGGGAGAAAATAAAGAAGTTCCCATGTAGACTGTAAGTTTGCTGAAGCAATATACCACTAAAGAAGTTTCAGTTTTGGACGGTTTTGAGTCTGACACATATGCAGAAGTAGGATATTTTGATATGAAAAACTGAGGAAAACTCAAACAACAGGAAAAGCCTTAACATAACACTCCTAGTAGATAAAGTGATATCGCCTTATCTGTAAGTCAGTTTGGCTTCTAGGGAGAAAACCTGGTAATAAATATCCAAGATGAAAAAGAGTCTGACGTCTTCTTCAAATATTTATCTATCGATTAAAGGGATCGCCTCCAAAAACCTCAAACATCCATGGTGAATGTAGATATTTCTTTAGTTTTAGTCTAACTTCGGAAGTCTGCTGAGGTAGCAGGAAAGAGATCTTCTTGATGAATGAGGCTGAGGAGCATCAGTTTTTTTTATATTGAGAAATCTAACATTACGAAAGAGCTGATATAAATTTGGTTCCTCTTTGGTTATTATATCGAGGTAACTTTATAAATAAAATAATATTCAACCCTAAAGAAATAAACATGTAGAGTTGGTGACAGACAGCTAAGGAGAAATATGGCATTTTAACTTATCTTAGCTTATTAAGGAAGCTGAAATTATGAATTCATTCAAACCTAATAGATTACATTAAGTGTGTTAAATCAAAATTGATCTTACGATGTTGGGCTGCACAGACGGTGGCGTGGGCTGGTTCCCAGTGGGCTGCGGCTGTGGCTGCTGCTGCTGCTGGGCCTGCTGATTGGCCACCAGCTGTCCCGGGGGCGGGCCAGGCTGCAGTGGATTGGGAGGAACCTGCTGAGACATCATCGGCTGGCTCACCACATTGGACTGACCATGCTTCGGGCCAGGGACCGACGAGATCGGCTGATTCGCGAAGGTACCGCCTGCACCAGGCATTCCTGAGACTGGAAGGAGAAAAATGTTCATGCATCGCTCCCCTCACCAAAGCAATGCATCATCGGCTGGCACTGAGGACGCAACGAAGGCATCTGTTCTTTATTATTAAGCAATGTAGAACGGTGTCAGGTGAACGTTGTTTTTCAGCACTGCAGAGAGTGAACGGCGCCCGCTGGTCTGATATAGAAAGCCAGTTTAATATACAATGTAATCATGTGCCACGGTGGTGCAGCTTTGTTTTGTTGCTTTGCAGTAAGAAGGCTTGTTGCACAAATGCATCGCAAACACATCAACATTGTAATATCAGTATGTTCAATACTCACATCTCAAAGGATATAATTGTTAGCTAATAAAATAGTTAATATGAACTTAATGTAATAGTTCAATGACATAAACATTAAAAAATGATCCTAAAAACACAATCTTTTTAAGCTTTTTATCTCTTGTACCACCAGATTTTAACCCTTTTGTTGTATTAACATTTGTGCCCCTCTGGAGTGCTTCAGGTCAAACTGACCCGGAGCATATTTGGGGTCTTAAAAACAACAACTGATGTCCAGGTGTGATGCACATAGAGAGTGTTCGACCTTAACAAGTTATAGAATAACGCCTAAAAAGTGTTTGAAGGTGGACATATGACGGAGGGTAAAGAGTGTGGGAAAGTGAGAGGAGGAAAATAAGCCAAGCCGATGGAATTTCAGGTCAAAAAAATTTATATAAGTACCAGATACCATTTAATTTATTGCTGTCTGAGTCACACTTTTAATGTATTTTACTTAAGTTTTATGAGCTTTTTTGTGTGCTTCCATTATGTGCATGCAAAAACAAACGTTGTGGAAAAATAAACAGCTTTTCTAAGCATGGAAATAAAATCCCAGACATGGTAGATAACCAAAGAAAAAATCCAAGACAAAGCTTGGCAAAAATTAATTATTCTCAAAAGCTTAGCGCCTCCTGTTAACTTACAGCGATTCTTCTGGTTGTTGGCTGCATCCACGGCCATCTGTGCAGCCACCTGAGCCGCAGACATGGGGACCTGATTCTGCAGGACGCAGATTAAGAGGCACACAAATTTTACAGAGGAAGACGTGAACGCCGAGAGCCAGCGAAAAAGAAGGCGGTGGGAATTAGCACGAAGGCGCCTGCTCGCCCGTTACCTGATAAGGGTGTGCGGTGTTAATGGGTGGGGGGGCCTGGGAGGGTCCGACGACAGACTGGCTGCCAGGCAGCGGCTGAGGAGGGAGGACGGGTTTGTGTGGTGGTCCTCCGCCTGTGGACACTACAACAGTTTTTTGTGTTATGAGACAGGGGTTAAAATTTGCCTTTTAAAAGGTGTTACATGTATTCCTCACTCACAAAGAAAAGAAAACATGGAAATAACAGTTATAAGCAAGTGTGTCTTTCAGTTGAGCTGCTAAAAACTCACAGTACATAAGTCAAAGTGCTGCAGAATTATGAAAATAGCAATTAAGGTGTGAAAATTAACAACCAGAAAATATTTAGCAACAACCGAGAAGCGAATGAAAAAAAAAGAAACAACATTAGTTTGAAGAAGTTGCAGGTAGATAATTAAAACATACATTTTTTTTCCACTACAAAATGAGCAGGAACACATTTAAAGTTTGCCGGTGGTTAAACACAGCCTGGCCTTTTTTGGGCATTAGCTGAGGGCACACTTTTGCTAATCTCCACCTTAGCTTTTAAGTTAGCGCTTATTTGTTATTCTGAAGCGCAAACTAAGCAGTTCTGATCCTTCTTGTTTAACAAAATCAGTTTTACCACTCGGTATGAATTATACTAAACAGCCAAAACTCGATCAAATAAAGGTGTTTATTTGCGCAGTGTTGAGATCAGATCTCGAATCGACGTCTCTCACCAGGCAGAGAGATTCCTCTGACCAGAACCATGTGGAACGGGTCCTGGCTGTAGTCAGGATGAGGTTCCACCACCCCAGCGACCGGAGACGCCCATTCAAACAAAGCCCTGAGAGCCGGCAGTTTCCGGGGAGCGACCACAGAAAAGTGAATTCCTCTCTGAAATAAAAAGATTAAAAAAATTCAAAAATGATTATTTTCTTACTTTGCTGAAAGAAAATGTTTTTTTTTTTAGCACTATTCTATTATGCCCTAATATTTATGACACCGAGCTCAAATGTTTCATATTCATATAAGATATTTGTTTTTTCTTTAAGATTTTATTTGAATTTTTACCTTAACTGGCGGCATCAAAAACACCAGAGAAAGCCAAATGATATCAACTGCTGCTCTTTAACACTTTAGATTACCTGCTAAAGCTTTGGGGGGTTTTGTGAAGATATTAACCTTTTTTTTTTTTGCTATTAAGTTTGTAACACGAAAAAAAAGGTTTTTCCTCAAATATTTTCGACTTCCTTTAATGCCTCGCAATCGATCGCGTATTGGGTACCCCTGTATAAAATGAAGCCTGGGAAAATGAAAGAAAAAGGACTTTTATGGACACGTTTTGTGTATTGATCTCCAGATGTTTCAAGTTTTCTCCAATTGGCGTTTCCAAATGGATCAAATTGGAAGTGCTTAAAATACAAACTGTAAATGCCTCTACAATTATTCAATCAACAAAGGCAATTTTTTTACATATACAAATAATATAGATGGTAATTAGAATCATGTCTATTGGAAGAAAAAAAAAAGTCACAAAACCAAATCAGTGACAGCGTCCCCTAATAAAACACAATGCCCATTGTGAGTCATTTTACCAGTTTGGTGAAGAAAATTATTTTGTTTTCGACATGACAAGAACGGTCGAATGAGTTCAAAAAAAGCAGCAAATGTGGTTTAATTATTTGATTAAAGATTAAAAAACAAAACAAACACAAAAAAACTACTCTTTTTCTCGTCTGTCCCTTTCAGCAAGAAGTCGTAATTTAGCATCAACATCTTGGGACAAATCCTTGGTGCAAACAAATGCTTGAAACTAAAGACGTAGAATTACCACAGGAACAGAGAAAAACATTTCTTACATCTCTTATGAATTTGACCAAGGCGTCCGCTGTGAAGCCGGTGTAGCTGACGCTCTCCACAGCAGGGAGCAGATATGGAGGCGAATTACAAAGCAGCACACACACCTTGTGTGTTTGACCTCTGTAAACGTGCACAAAATCACAAATAACACACACGTATAAACACGTGGAGGAGCGTAGGGTGTGTGTGTGTGTGAGGAAACGCTGACTTACATCTGCTCTCTCATCTTTTTAAAGTCATCAAAAAGCTGCAAGGCAACAGAAAGTCCCTCTGCAATCAGACTGCAGCTTTCAGCTCCGCCCCCCATGAACCTGTTGGATGCCAGAGTGTGAGACTCATTCTGCCTTTAAATGGTAGATATTGCAGATAAACATGTCTTACTGGATGCTGTCAATCCACGACACAAACTCGAAGGCAGAGCTGGTCGGCGCGTGACACTGTACGTATGACTCGGGAGCACAATCAACCGTGTTAAACACAACAAGGCCGTACTGTGTTCCTCCGTACTGCAGGAAACATAGAGCAGGAATTCTTACTTCGTATTAGAACACAGGTAAACTTCAGTCTGAATAGGAATCGATTTAAGAGCACTCACATCTCCACCAAAATCTGTTTCTGCAGGAGGGCCTCCATTGAAATATCTGAGCAAAAAGAAAAAAATATATATATATATCACAAAAATATAAAGAATCCTACAAATACAGATGTTAGTTCAGCCCTGAATGAAAACAGCAGCTTGTCAGCAGCTTACACCTTCAGGAACTCACTCAATAGCTGGAAGGATGTAGTTTTTCCTCAAAGACTCAAAGTAGGGCCCGAGGTTGGCTGTCCCCTCGATGACGAACACCACATCAGCAACCTGGCTGGAGCCCGGCTTGCTGGGGGGCTCCATGACTGCTGCAGAGCTCAATCCAAGAGAGGAGGAGAGTGAGGTTTCATCTAAAATAAACAGAGACATAGAAACGTTACACTGCCCTGCAAATATTCAGAACCCTTGGGCTTCTTTGTGCACAACACAACAGCAACCATAATGTTTTTTTTATTGGAATTTTTAACAAAGCAACATGGAGCAATAATATACCTAAACAATTAGTTTCTGCCCTATTTACCCTGATACATATATATACATATACATGTATGTATGTTTATATATATATATATATATACATGTATGTATATATATATATATACATATATATATATATACATATATATATACATATATATACATATATATATATATATACATATATATATATATACATATATATACATATATATATATATATACATATATATATATATACATATATATACATATATATATATATATACATATATATACATATATATATATATATACATATA
>JAVLVB010000226.1:281103-294777 GCA_032876305.1 Orestias chungarensis | reverse complement strand
ATATATATATATACACACATATATATATATATACACACATATATATATATATATATATATATATATATATATATATAAAACTCCAATATAATAAATTCCAACACAGAGTCTCTTCAAGCATTTCATGTCACAATTTCTATTTAGCAGCTATAAAAGATAGACAGCATTGTTTCAGAATACCTAGGTTTTAAAGGCCAGAAATTTAAATTCATTTAAGTCATAATAATATTCAATAAAAGCAAATCATTATTAAAACACATCATCAACCTCAACAAGATAAAACTGACAATATCAACCAGAGTGAATACTGTTCTCTTAAAGATAATCGCATTATAAATCCACTTTTAATTACATTCAATTAATATCTTGTGTGTTTAATCGTGTCATGATGAACCCTAAAAGCTGCATCAATGAGAGCAGACGCAGGTAAACAAGGCTTGTTGTCAAGCAGTAGAGAGGTTTGTGGATGATTAGAGGCTAAAATTACTACTTTTTTTATATTGAGCAGTGGTTCGGACTAACCTGGCGTTTTGCGGCTGTCCGGTAAAAAAACAGATTCAGTAAAACCTGGATTTAATCAACCTGAACGTAAATGAAGTGGCGAAGTAGCGAAGCTAGTGTTAGCATAAATAAAACACCGTTTGCTGAACAGTTTCCTACGGAAGTGACGCAGTAACCGGAGTCAGCGTGTAACTTCTTCTTCTTCTTTTTCTTTCTGGTGGATCAAACACTACTCTAGAGTTTATACCGCCACCTGCTGTACATAAATGTGAAAACCCAAAATTTGGATAGAATTTTTTTTAAGATCGGATTCGGTTCTGTTTCAAATATTATTTTGGATTCAATTATTATCAATCCTTTCATTTTAAGTGTATATTTCTAAATGAAACGATGAAAACCACAACATAATATTAACATAACGACCAATAAAATGCACCCTTATTTACATAAAATGTTTAAATATCAAAAAAATTTCAGCAGTAAATCTTTCATGACATACCCCTCATATTTGTTATTATTCCCATCCCTATATGAAAATAAATGAAGTTAGGCAGGTATAACATAATCTCAATCTTTTTATTACATTTTCACTTCCAGTTCTTTTACTCTTTTTTTTATATCTTCCTTCCATCATTCTTTTTGACCTTATATCTGTTTCCTTTGCTTTAAAATACTATTGTATTACCCAGAACCCTTTTAGATAGTCTTCGACACATTTGGTTTGGATACTTTGGGTTTGCTGGACTTCCTGTCACCAGTCAGAATGACCAGACTGCTGCAGGGTCCCATCATCACTACCTTTTACTCTTTGCCATAGAAAGTGCTTTAATTTTCAGCTGTTTCTTTCTTTCTTTCTTGAACTGAGTCACTATCAGATCTATTGCTACAGTTAAGTCTTTATTTATTGTTTTGCACTCAGTTCGACTGAATACAGTCGCATCTGAATCTGACTCTCTTATAAGGTTTGTTGCAGTCCTCCTTGACTTCCCCAGATTGGTCGATGTCAGGACAGCATATTCAGGTTCTCACAATTTTCAAATCAATAAAAAAAACTTAGTCCACACTTCTTGTGGTTCACCTGAGTCCTCCTGCAGGAGCGAGAGCCGAGACCGCCTGTGCAATGGTTCCCTCGGGTATGAGCTCTATCCCTCGCATCAGACTGTTTTGTTAAAAATTAGGGAGTGTACAGAGTCAGAAAAACATTCACATGTGATTTACACAAACTGTTTCAGAAACCGTTATTCCCACGCCTCGCTGGCCTTGATTAATCTGCACAAAGAGAAAAAAGGGAGTGAAGCTTCGCTCCCTGGTATCACATCCTTTAACGGAAGATTTTAACTGCTGGGAACCGACTGCTGGTCCATTTTCCATGTTACCTTGATCCAGCTTCCAGAGAGAATTAACAGGCCTTATCAGAAAATTTATAGCTATTGTTATATGCACACACTTCTAGTATTAAAAGAAACATGAATACCTGAAAGAAACATGAATATAAATGATTACCATTCAACAGGTTGTATTGTTTAAATTAAATCATTACCAACTTAGATCCACAGTATATGCTTTCTCTTAAAACTCAACTGAGAGACAGACAGCATTTATGGCTGTGCCTCGTGTTGTCAGCAGTGAGCTTAAAGAGTGGAAGTTTTACAGGATCTCCAGCAGATGTCAGCACATATCTTCAGTAAACCAAGTTGTTCATAAATCCTCTGCTGACTAACTTCCACAAACACGTCGGGGACAACAAGCATGATGACTAAAGCCTCTTTAGAAAATACTGTATAGTCTGATGGTTTTTCACTTGGTGATTTCAATGGATCCCAAACTGAACATCATTCTGACATAATTGTTATGCTTAATAAACCCATCCACTATTAATGATCATGTTTCAAAATTCTGGATAAATGTAGCTTTTCGAATCTCCACCATTTGCTGAAAACTAAGATGTTTTAGTATCAGAATAACCTGATCTGAGCACTAATGGACACCTTTTTTTCACCAAGGCACGCTCAATACCATAGAGCTAAACGTGTGTTCTTCATGCAGCGACACACTCCTTCACTTTGGTCCAGTGGCGCCAGTGGCGACGCCGGCCAGCAAGGCTGCTCAGTTTGATTTTCAGTAAAGCATCTTCAGTGGCTCATCAAAGTCCAAACATCCCACAGACACAATAATCTGCATCGGTTTAACCTAAATTCTGTACGTGGGTGAAAACAGCCGTGGGCTCGACCTTCCGGCGACTGATGAATAAAGTTTCCATGTAAACATTCGGCCTCCCACAGTGCTCTCTGTTCTGACTGAGCAACAAGGCCAATTTAAACTGACGGGGTGGCTTGTGAATCTTTGCATGTGCACAATTGTGCCTGTATGCGTAGGCACCTCTCTGCTCTTTGCAGCTCTGATGTTTTCTGCTGCTTGGAGATACGCCGTCTATCTTTGAAGTTCAACACACGCGACGCAGGCGGTTGCCAAGCAATTACGGAGAACCTGCTCTCTAGATGCTGGAAAGCCAGATATTTTTTACTTCTAATGCATTTTGTTGTTGTTGCTGTTGTTTTCTGAATGTATTGTCAGAGACTGACATAATAACATATGAATGAAAAATGTGGTGCGCTGTGTCTGTAAGGCACAGGCGTTGCGGTGGAAATAAAACGATCTCTTGACAATTTGAGCCAACATGGAGGGGCAGATGGTCTCCACATAGCCGGTAATCACAGCCAACAGGCTGTTACACCTAAATCCTCACAAGTGGGTTAGCAGAGCTACCTGGGACATTTGAGATATTGTACATTTCACATCCTGTTCGTCTCTCTGGGCTTTTCTGTGGAGCCTACTGCTGGTGATCTGTAGTAAAGACAAGTATTGAAACTGTGTTTGCTGTCACAATTAAAACTTTCATGTCATCAAACACGATTGGGACAGATTTTCTGTCTAAATGTTTTTAATTAAGGGCTATTCATGTCGTGATTTATGGATGTTTGTGAAATTTAACATTTACTAATCATGTTTGGTAGATCTTGTCATAATTAGGTCATTTCATTTCATATTAGTTCATCCATTTGTGCATAGGTTTTTTATTATTATTAATCTTGTATTCTGTACTTTGTGAATTTGTGTTTAATTCTCCTAAATCAATGTTAGTTTTCTCCCCTTGATTTGTAGTTCATTTGTGTTCAGCTTCCCTCAGTATACCTGTTTGCTCTCATTCACAGTTTTTTCCTTATTAACTTTATTTGACGCCATTTTCTTCTCCTCCTTCAGCATAGAAGCCTACTGGTTTTCATTGTTCTTCGACGGATCCTCCTGTTGCTCTCCTGCAGAAGTCTCAATCTAAATCAAATGACTCTTTAATGGTTTTGTGTTGGAGCAGGAATAAAAGCAGCAACACTCAGTCTCTATTGCTTTTCTATATTCTGTTCTCCACACAAGTCTTTGAGAGACATTTTAGAAATTACCCCACAAACGGCTGCTTTAGTTAATGATGCCAATCAGCAGAGCTGCTCACAAATGTTTTTTCCTGCACATTAGCATGTTTTTTTTTTTTAAACATTGAAAACTTTTAGTGCACTTAACTTTCCCTGAATTGACTTTTCCAGATAAATTCTAAAAGTGCAAATTCACTTTTCTGTTTGATTAAAGGTGAAGTCTTTATCTGCTTCAAGACATTATACACTTACATCCACACTCTTAGTATAAGTGTGCGAAGAACTTCTCGTTTCCTCACCTCATGTTCGCCACCTGTCATACGGTGCAGCAAGTGATGTTTATAATGCACCCAGAATGCATCACTGTACTACAGTAAACACTTCAAAATCTACAGAAGCCCTGTTTACTTTTTGACTGAGGCGCTACTTTGTTCAAATGGAAAATAACATATATTAGAACATCTGTGACAGAGTTAGTAATACTCAATATCTATCAGTGTCAGAGCCATTCTGCTTAAAAAGTTTAAAAGTCGGAGAAAGAAGGCTGACTCTGTTCTGATCATGGGGTTTGTTGACTGCTACAGCATCCTTCCTGTCAATGGCCATCAGAATCAGTATAGATTTTCTTTTTCAGGATAAGTTGCAGTTTATTTAGTTATTTCTGCCTGCTGTTATTTTGAAATACCTAAAACACAAATATCTGGGTAAATAGAGACCAAAAATCAATGATATGATTTTTGAAAAATTTAGGCGGGATTACTTTCTTTTTTTTCTTTTTTTCAGCTGTTATCAAATGTTCAAAACTGTTACAGGCGTTCTTGTTGGAGTCAGTTCCCCAGATACGAACGCCATGGCTTGAAGATGTTGGTGCCACCCCGCCACACTGCTGTAGCCTTCTTGTTTGACGATGCAGGTCATAATCAGTAGATATTTCAGTTTTATTACTATAAAAACAGTTTGTGTTTAGTTGTTTTAGGGTTTTAGAAAGAACAAACAGTGCAGCACACTTCAGCCCCAGTCTGAGTCCCATCCCCCTCCCATCCTCTGCCTCTTTCAGCTCACTGAACTGAGTGATATGTCTTTTCCGACTAAATGATTTTTTTATATATTTTTTTTGCACAGTGGGAAAGTTGCCATGGAGACAGCCCCCCCACCCTCATTCTCTCATTTCTTTTAGTCTATAGTGTTTAACTTAAACGTAACTGGTGGGTTGTCACATTTGTACGAGTGTGTGGTCTGTGTGCTGCCCATGATGGATGGTCTATATACAGACCCATCCTCCACATTTCCAGCATGCAGTTATCTCCTCCGCTCTCTTCTTCCTCCTCCTCTGCCACCTCCTCGCTCTCGTCACCCTCTTTCATTTGTTTAATCCTCTTCTACCCCTCCTTCGCCGTCAATTTCCAGCTCATGTGATCTCCCACTTCTGTCTACTGAAATATTGGACTTGCAAGTTGCTGCTGGTTGGCTTTTTCGTTCTATTGGAGAAGGCAGGAAGGACAGTAACAGCACGACAAATGATAAAAGTGATTGAAAGGGGAGCAAAAGTTAAGAGTGGTGATATATTTTGGGATGCAATGTAGAATTCATGATAAAGTGACTGAATAATTACAGGACTGAGAGCTTTTCTGCAGGTAGAGCATGTTAATCCTGATACTCCAGTCAATTACATAGGGTAAAATCTGATATCCAACCAGATTTACATTTGATACACAGCTTAGAGTTAAGATGCAACAGCTAAGAGAAGCTGGAAGCACGAGAGTGGAAGATACATATCCTTTATTTCCGTTATTGTTGCTTCAGCCACACCGTTACTTACACATTCACCAACATCCTGTGACCTGTCCAGACTGAAACAATCACCCTTGCTCCAAATCTCACCAACAACCAATAAAAAAAGTAAACTTCTTGAATAAACTAGATATATAAAAAAACAACTTTAAACAGACAAGAAGAAAAAAGAATACTGATAAACACAGCATAAACGTAATTTTTCACTGTTTTTTTCGCCCCCACAAGAGATTTAACACCTGCTATGTCTCCATTTAGTCGTCATTAGTAGTATTAGTATCAAGTTCATTGTCAGATTTAGCTTAAAGCATCACTTATAGAATTTTTCGTTGCATCAAGTTGACATCATTCGTGTTAATATAAGCATGCAAACATGTTTCCCCATGACCATTCGGGACTGCACAAACGAGAGAAGACAGCAGGGGGAAGGAGGGTGGAAGGTGAAAACAATACGAAAAGGCAAGATGGAGGGAAAAACGAGGCGCCGGAATAGATCGGAAAGGAAGAAGACAGACAGAGAGAAAGGGTAAACAGACAATAATCAGGCAGACAGAAACAGAAGGAGGGGGGAAATGCGCTGGTTCCACCATGAGCTTTGTATTCTCTCACCAGGGTTTACACTGGCAGGGAGAGGAAGAACTGGGAAAGAAGGGGAATGTGGAGCTTCTGGACCAATAAATCAATATCACCCTCAACGAGCTGATTGATCATCCCCCTGACTGGCAAAACGCAAAGAACACAGAGCAAATGACCTGATTTCCTTCATTTGGATGTAAAGGGAAGAAAGTAGATCTCCCCCGCCCTGGAGACCACGCTCCCTGTATGAAGGTGTGTTTATGTGGAAGAGGATTAGAGCAAAGGGGCAGCAATACACTGAGCTCCAAGCTGTACCGAGGTTCTGGACTGTCCTGCCTAAGTTTAACTGTATTAGTTCCTTGTTTCAGACAGGCGTCTAAAAGTGTATGGAAGCCCAAATCTGCCCTCAATAGGAAAAAATAAACAGAAATCTAAAATATTTTTCTAAAATATTCAATCAGTTTGACTTTTAAACATCAAATCCTGGGTGAAATCTGGTGTTTGTGTCACGACCTTCAGGAACAAGCTAAACTTCCAAGCAGAAGAGATTTAGCACGCATCGCTGGTTTGACATTGCTCACCTTTCTCAGGTCATCATCAGATGACAAAACCAACTCTCCTCTCTGAGTCTCACCAGTAATGCTCATTGTTTAATCTTCAACTATCTTCAAAAACAAGATATATAGTTGGAAAATCTAAAAAGTTTAATTTATCGTCAATATTCTGTGCTGACTGTCAATGAGTCAAATTGTGGAGGTGATTTTGTATTTTATTTGAACTGCATGTTCACATTTTAGGAAAGGTTGGGTTTAAATAATCTCATGAGGTAGTTATAACATAAAATGTCAATAAAAGCACAGCAGGTTGTTGACATTTCTGGATCTGAGAGATGTCTCAGATTTCTAAAAGGAAGTGTTTTATATTAAATAAAAGAACCAATCTATTATTCCCTGTTTAACACGGCGTGGACCTCATGTTACGCTCTGATTGGTTATTCTGTCCCTTCTGATTATTCCTCCTCGCATGGAAATGCCTTATTTGATGAGTTCGCAAACTGACTCAGAGCTTGAGAATCTTTCAACAAGAAAGATTTCCCAAGTTAGAGGAATATTTACACTTTTTTCGGATTTGCTTTCACTGAATCCTTTTTAGGTTTTCTATTTTTTGCACAGTTCATCTTATAGCTTTCCTTTTTTTCTTCTATGCATGTGGCTGAGTGCTATTTTATTTCATGGCCTTTGTTTCTTTGTTTAGTATTGAGGAAGTACACGTTTTTTTTTTTTGTTTACTACAAGTTGGTTGGTTGTTGGTTTTTCAAAAAATCTTTAATGGAAGTTTTTAGAAAGTGCTTAGAAATAATCAGAAGTTTTTCATTTTAATATTTGACAGAGAAGAAACACAA
Organism: Orestias chungarensis; assembly: GCA_032876305.1. NCBI lineage: Eukaryota > Metazoa > Chordata > Actinopteri > Cyprinodontiformes > Cyprinodontidae > Orestias > Orestias chungarensis. The sequence continues at coordinate 287,082 of JAVLVB010000226.1, read as the reverse complement.
TTTATCTTTCTGTTTTATGATTTTCAGAAGTAGGACATTTTTTTCTTAAAACTATGAACATTAAACTTATCATTACGATTTACCAAATGTACTTTTTAAAATTCAAATTTCAGTTTTGTATTTATAACCTTTAAAATAATCTCTTTAGGTTTTTATACTATTAAACAAACAAACAAACCAAAAAAAGAATCATATTAGTGATTTGTCTCATATTTAGGACTTTCTTGTTCAAAATTAAGATTTCAACGTAAAACTATCATACTTTAGTGTATCTAATTGTATTTATGAAAAAAATTTAAAGAATCTCTTTAAAACGTATTAATATTATTATTGTTACATTTATAATTTTGTCACAAAATTTCGACTTTTAATACAATGTTCTCCTCATTTAAATTATCTATCTATACAAATTTCTATACATATTTAACGTTTTTATTTTATAACGTACATTTTCATTTAGATTGAATTTATATTTCTGACAGTCTATACAACTATTACTTTAAATAATTTAAAGTATGTCCATGTCTCATAACACGGGACTTTTTTTCCATTGTTTTGTTAACACAAAATAAGTTTTTACTATGAACATAAATTGTACAAAAACAGATTTTTTATTTATTTGTGTAATTACAGTGTGTTTCTTTGTAGTTAATGACATTTAAACTCCCAATTCTGACTTGGTTATCTATTAAATATGACTTTAATATAAGTTCTACAAAGTTTTATGTCAGTAATATGACATTTAAGTTAAAAAACTCCTTTTTAGTGCTTTTGATGAACCTTTTGAACTCACAATTATGGTAAACAAGTTTTTTTTTTCCTTTTAAAGTTGGCAGAAATGGGCTTCCATACTTTGAGGCATAAATCCATAAAGCAGCATTTTATTCCTCCTTTTTTGTTGTTGTGTTTCTTTGAATAATCAACACACAACAGGACGTTTTCAGTCCCATCCCACTTCTTCCCTCCAACATACAGCACATAAATTAGTGAAAGAAGTTCACGATTACCACAGTTACTTACATCAGGCAAAAAGGTTTTAGAGGAGAGGAGGGCTAACTGGTGACTGGCAGCAGTTTATCAGACAACATAGACAATAAAAACTAATGTCTATCAAAGACGGTGCTTCCCCACCTATAGTGCAATGAGGCACGAGTAAAACACACACACACACACATTTTCAGTCTCTCTCACACACATTAATTGCTCTCTTTAGAGACACATAACAAGACAAAGTTTGGTAGCAAACGTTTCAGTGCAGATGTCTGACAGAAAAACGATGGGGGGGCAAGGGGAGGGCAACAACGGTGAGCACAGATAGGTGGCCAACATACACACACAGACGCACACAAGTACAAAACAAACACGCTCACAAACACTGAAACACTCACTGATAAAAGCGACACAGAAGTGTGTGTCCTTCCAAAGTCCTGTCAGAGACATGTCGGGGACAACTTAATCCTTTGAAGCGTGACAATGACTTTTCTTTTCTTTTCTTTTTTTGTTTTTGTTTTGACAGATAAAACATAAGATAAAGTCTTGGAATGATAGAAAAAGAACCGAGCGGTGATGCATCCTGCAGAGAGCGCGCTCCGAACAGTCCAATCCCTCCCAAACACAGGATTCTCTGAAAACCTGTAAACGTCTGGCAGTCCAGGCTGGAAACCCAAAGAAACATCCCAAATTAGTCCGATTGGACTGCAATAAACTCTCCACCTGATCACACAACTGAAAGCGAAGGATGTACTTTTTTTAGAAAAAAAAAAGAAATACAGATGAGTCCAATCAGGACGGAGATGAAGAGCAGGACGAAGAGGGACACATTTCATGCTGACACCAATGAGTCTGTCCTTGTTCTTCCCTCCTCTGACATCAATAGGAACCTGACGGCGTCTTCCCTCTAGGTCGAGGCATCCGAACTGGATGGTTTCGTCCTGTCGAAGACTACGTGTGAAATGTTTTTCTCCCCCCTATATTTACTTTGATAGTCTGTACAAGTGCATGGAGCTTTGGTCCTGTTTGAAATGACCACTCAATAATGGCTTTCTTTTGTTTTACTTTTTTTTCGTCTCATTTTCAACAGCTCTAGAATGAACTATTACACATAACTGAAGAGCACATGAACTACACACATACTATAAACTCAATGTATTTGTGTGTGTGTGTCTGTGTGTGTATGTTTGTGTGTAAGAGAGAGAGAGAGAGGGGGTACAAAGTGTGTGTACTTCTTGCTAAATCCCAAATTTACACCTGACTAAAATCCTGCCTGCATGTGTTTTTAACATGTAGCCTTATGTTCACGCTGCAGCTCAGCTGCATCCCCCCCCAAGCCCCCTTCCTCTAGCTCGGCAAAGACAGCATGGACGTTGGGAGTATTCATTAGCAGGAGCAAAACGGCACTAGCAGGTCGACTCCGTGTCTCTCGTCTTTGATGGAGAGAATTATTCACAGATGAGAGGAGAGAAAACAACAAAAAAAAGAGGAAAATCTGGAGCTGTAGAGATGACAATGACCTTAGGAAGAAGAGAAAAAGGGAGAAGGCGCGGATTAAGCACGGTTCACACAATATAATATATATAAACAGCGTGGAGTTTTATGCAAGTCGGGGAGGAGGAGGAGGGGTACATGAATTACATAACGTGTAACTTCCAGATGATACAGATTCGCCGGCCTCAGAGCCGCAACATCTGAAAACTTCACAGCCTCTTCACGCTTTATTGTGCTCTCACAGTTTGATCATGCTTTTCAAGACTCGACTAGATGTCGCCGTGTTAATCTGACCAGTGAGGATCTGCCACACAACGGTGGATGTGTGCTGGAATCATAAACTCCCAGGGAGTTTGTGTTAATGCTTCAAGCTACTAAACACATGAGCGACTCACCGTTTTAATCAGAGTGGGGGCTGTCCACCACAATATGCGGCTTAGGGGAGGGTGTTGTGGCACTCTGTGATACGTATGTACCGATTGCTTTTTCCTGCAAAGGGGAAAAAGTGTCCTGTTAATGATTCATCATGTAAACTTCACAGAAAAGGCTGCTTTTTTTAGGCTGCTTGTGCATTTTCACTGACAGGTTTACTATAGACTGTGTAGAGCCATATATTTTTTGGTTAACCTTTATTCAAGACATGTATATTTAACATTTGTAAGAATAGTATCCTTAACTTTTTGTTTCTTCTGTTCATAATATTTTTGCACATTAGCAATTATTTGCCAATACTAGTAATGTGCTAATATATACATTAGCTAGCAGCAATAATCTGCTAATATTGCTATTTCACTTATAAATACATTAGCTATTAACAATAATCTGCAGTTTTGCTAACTTTGTAAACATTTAGGACACCTAGCTTCCACAAAATGGTTTTTATGGATACATTTGAAAGCGCTAATTTACTCAGCTGTTATTAAAACCTTTAGGCAAATATGAATTTGAATATATTTTAGGTTATTATTACGATTATTTATTTTTCATGTTTTTCTAAGTATCGCCTCAGCATTTGTGTTATTATAAATTAAAATAAGTTATTTAAGCCTTTTTTGCTAATGGTTTTAGCTAATCTGCTAATTTTGCTAATGGTGTAGCTATTTTTAGTTTATATTGTCTTAGCGTTTTTGCTAACCTTGAAAAGCTTTAGAGCACTTTTTAGAGCAAACTTCCCCTAAACAAGTTTTCCAGATTAAATCTAAAGCAATTTAATGGAGCTTTAGTGTTAGTGGAACTAGAATTTGTGATTATTTTCTTAGGGTTTGCACAACTACCTTTGAACAACTGTACATATAGTGTTACAAAAAATGCTCTTTAAATACCGGTTGGTTGATTGATTAATGAGTATCATAGACATAGTTTAAATATTAGTTGTGGCCTTTTAGGTTTTTTTCAGTTTTTAAAAACATCTTTCAATTTTGGGCATGTTTTAATTTATTGTACATTTTCTCTAACCCACAGGGGGTAAAATTATCTCAACATGTTCTCATACATACAAACATTCAACCAAATGTTACAATTAATTGGTACTGAAGATTGATTTTATCTTCCCAAAGTGACTACAGATTATCACTTTACCAAGGTCTAGAATAAGATCTATATTGTTACCCATAGGTGCTCAAAAACAAAAACATTCCAGATAGCAAAATACGTTGATTTACTTTTGAAAAATGGTCAGAATGGTTGATTTTTGGTTATGGTCGATGATTACCCAAAAATCAATCATTAAACAATCGTCTGATTCTAGCCAATTAACCAATGTTGAGGACATGACAATGAATCAATGTTTGCTTTAGGTTGAATTCTAATGATTGAAATGCCAACGTCTAATCAACGTTGAATCAATGTATGCTGTTTGTCCATCCTCAACCCCCCTCCTCATCTTCCCCTTCTCCTCCTGGATGTGCTCTGGGTGAGACAATTTTATCATTGGGCTGGGATTTATCACATTTTAAATTAAGCACCTTATGTTGAGGAGGACAATGGGTTGTGATCTTCTTTTTTCATATTTATCAGTAAATATTTTTACATACTGTTTGTGCATAATGTGGTGTCAGAAAACATCTAATTTCAATGAGTGGGACGGTCCACCTCCCCCTATTTACACGGGTGGTATGTCCCAAACTGACGACCTCTTATGAATTTCATTCCTGGTCTACTGCCGCACGTTTAAAGTAAGTACTTTTGATCTTAATTGTATTTATTGAAAAATAGCTAAATTGTTTTGTCCTTATGCTTGTAAGGTAAATGTGTGACATATGTCAATTAACATTTATATATCTTACTTAAATTAATACGGACACTCAAATGAATATTCATGAATACTCGTTGGGATGTAATTTGATTCTGAGTGTACAAGTGGAACCGTACAGTTGTTGTGTCTGTTCTCAGTCCTAACAAGTACATTATTCGATATTTACTTGTTTTTCAAAACTTTTATAATGTTTTGTTGTTCTTATTTCTAACCCTGTCAAACCGGCTTTCCCTAAAAAGGAACAGACCAATCACGTGCTGTTATTGAATGACGTTGTGCGAGTCACCCAATCAAAAGTTATATATTGGGTGACTCATCAGAGCAAGAAGAATTGTTGCTTAGTCAAGTAAACTGCCTGGATACATTGTTATCAGGTACCAGAAGCCGATTGAGGTGTAAAATATGTGTAATATAATTATAATAATAATAACATTATTTCAATATAAAATCAACTAAAATGAGCAAGGAAATCCTAATTTAGATTAATATTATATTAATATATCAATTAATATTGATATTATATCAGTTATGGTTGAAAACCTGGGCTACACAGTGGCGCCGAGGAAAGCACTGTTGCCATGCAGCAAGAGGGCTCTGGGTTCAATTCCACCTTGGGTCTTTCTGCAAGAGGTTTGCATGTTCTCCCTGTGCATGCGTGGGTTCTCTCAGGGTACTCCGGCTTCCTCCCACAGTCCAAAAACATGACTGTTACGCTGATTGGGAACTATAAATTGTCCTTAGGTGTGAGTGTGTCTATGAGTGGTTGATTGTCCTGTATGTCTTTGTGTTGCCCTGTGATGGACTGGCAATCTATTCAGCTGCCTCTCGCCCGTTGTAGCAGACCCACCCGAACCCAATAGGAACAAGGGTGTACAGAAAATGGATGGATGGGTTGAAAACCCAACGTTGATACACTCCTATTTTGCTATCTGGGATTTGACCTCAACAGAAAATTGAGGTGTTAGACCACAATGAGAAAAACAGGAAGTGAGTCTACAAGGTGATCCATTCCGACCCAACTACGTTGTACTATCTGTCAAGTGTGGTGGTGTCAGCATAATGCCGTGTGACAGTTCCACTACCAATTCTACTGGTGTGATTGGAAGGAATAATAAAATAATAGGATTGCCTCATGAATGTTTAACCTCATTTCTGAGCGTGAAAACTCAGCAGGAAGTTCATAATATTCACATTTAGGATATATATATATATATATATATATATATATATATATATATATA
>JAVLVB010000226.1:213637-281003 GCA_032876305.1 Orestias chungarensis | reverse complement strand
AATTCTATTTTGTTTATTATAAACATAACTTTTAATGTATAATTTAAATTGTGTGTGTCATTTATACCAAAAAAAGAAGGGACTGTACCAGAGGTGCCAATAAAGGTGCCTACCTCAACAAGCTGATGCCAGTGCTCTATAGGTTTCCGAGGATTTGCCAGCATGGCCGCCCAGTGTTCCCTCCCGGGACCGTCAGAGTCGCTGCCTACTCGACACATGCCTATAACCTCGTTATGACCGATGCTGACACACAGTGAGAGAAGACAAAACAGGACAAATGTAGTTTTAAAAATAACCAACCGGAGAAGAGACAAGGCAGACTTGGTTGAAAAAAGAGAGGAAACAGGGCTAATTTATCAACCTTAAGCTTTAGAAAAAAGCCTTGGCAACAGTTGGGGAAGGATATCAAATAGCATCTCACAATTACAGCCTTGGATGAAGGCTTGATATCAGGGACAACGCAAGCAAACATGCACACCTATACAGAAACCAAATGCTATTTCTACACAGCATAATAGGGAGGTGGTGCAATTATACACACATCAAGCAGCCAAGTGATGCTGTAAGCGACTGTGAGATAAATATTGGCATCTTCCTTCTGCATTTGCATAAATCATGGTAATTTCATGAGGTGTGAAAGAAGGACCATTCACCAGGAGGGTGCGTCTTACAGCGAGCCTCTCGTCATTTTCGACACTGGCCCCCAAAAAATCAACACCGCGGCGCATGCACAAACACGTTTGAACAACCAGCCGCTTGCCAGTAACGATCAGTCTGTTGTTAAAGTGCCCGGAGCGTGCGGTGACTGAGCGTGGCTCGGTTCGCTCACCAATCATAATCCATCACTGCTATGATGATGGAAACGCTCTCTATGTTTTCATTGGGAATGTCAAACACCAGCGCCTCATTGTACGTGGGATTCAGCGTGTTCTTCTTAATGGAGGTCTTCCTCTTTTTTAGCCGTCGCCCGTCGCATATCAGGGAGGCCTTCACGTAAGGGTCTGAAAGGACAGATAGGGAGACGGGGGAGAAAAAATTGGAATCAGTGAGAGTGAATAAGAAGAAGAAGAAGAAGAAGAAGAAGAAGAAGAAGAAGAAGAAAGAGGGAAACACGAGTAGGATGGAAGCAAAGACCGTGAGATAAGAGTTCACACGTATCTGCATCTGTCACACATGAAAGCTGTTGAGAATCGAGTCGCCGAGGCAAAGCTGGATTGGGAACACAAACGAAGCGGAGAAGCAAAACAGGTTGGATCCCTTAGGTTTGTGACAGCAGCCGGGAACAATCTGCCATGATCCGGGTATTTTACTGCATGTCGGGATCTTATGATGCTCTTAAATCACGCTGAGATCAATGAGGCAATAATAACAGCATGTAGGCATAATTTGTTGTTGTGCGTAACTCACATAGATAACAAAAACACTTTCATCTTATACGTTATTTACCTCCTTATCCTTATTACACGATTTGTTACAATCCTATAGACGTGGTTTCAGCAACATGAATGACAGAGAAAAGATCCCGCAACGTTAAACAAAACTTGCAACATGGAGGGTTTTGTTTTTGCATTCATACTCTTAGATCTTTTTCACATTCTCACATTATTCTGTGTGATAGACCAACACGGAAAGTGGAAGGAAAAGGAGTTTTCACAGGATGGCGATTCTAAGGCCTCTTCAGTCTTTATTTAAACAGATTGTAGATAAAAAGCCAGTTCCTTACCACCACTGTAGGATTATTAAGGAATACAAGTTTTTGTGCATACTCGCCCTTTAGAAACAATTCAGTAAAAATATCAAGATTTTAGTAACACATTTTACTGAATTGTTGCCAGGCAATAAGCCTTTTCTGTAAATAATCAGTAGTTGCCTGATGATGTGAGAAGTTTTTGCTCTGAGATTTTTGAAATGTAACTTGAAAAATCTGTTATAAACTGCTTAGATATGTTACAATTGTATTATACTATGTGTCTAAGGGTGACCTTATTTTATTACCAAAAACATTTAGGAAATTTAGGTGCAATCTTGAGATAAACCAGCAACAGGCTTCTCAGACAATAACAAATATGCTTTCTTATGTCTTAGTGGTAAAAAAAATATTTGTATAAGAAAAATTTAATCCGCAACAAAATGATACATCTGTTTTCAAAAACATAAATAGATAAAATTACACAATTTTCTAAATAATCCATGTTAGAAAATCTAGCTTCAACAAAATATATCAAAAAATTTTTTTTACCTATCCTAAAATAAATAATAATACAGTTCCAAAAAATGACCAACTCAACAAGCAAGAAGGATCTATGCTTGTGATCTTTAGTTTGACTGTACATGAAAAATGTTTTTGCAGGCCATCAGTAAAGCTGGTGCTTATGCTTTTTGTATGAAATGCCGCTGCGCTGGTTCCCCCTGTGTGTTTGTTTGTGTCACAGTTTAAGCATACACCCAGTTTTGGTTAATTGTCCAATGAAAAACTGTGAAAATCAAACATTTCCATGAATTTATTACACCCTTCCAGACGCATGGGACAGGATGTAAAAAGTGGACATTTTTTGGCAAGAGGATGTTTCGTCAAGAGGGCGGTTACTCAAAAGCTTGTAGAGTTACACCTCCTAACTGCAGCTAAATTGTACTAAATACTAACAAATGCATACCAAACTTCTTATTGGTTTAAAAAACAGTCAACATTTTGCGTCTACTTCAGTATCCTCATCAGATCTTTTAAGAGCCGATGAGGCTCCAAATGTTTCTTTACTGCTTTACATAGAGAACTTTTGTGGTAACATAAAAATTATGCTTCTGGACATGAATGAAACAGCTTCTGCTGTAAATGTGTTTCCAGCCAGACTATGGCTGGGGGTCCTGCAACAGCCTGTTGATGTGTGATTTGTTCACCTGAGAAGCCCGTTAGGTCCATGGCTTTGAGGTTTGTGGCCTTGATGATTGTGGCGGTGAGTCTGCCTGCGGTGGGCAGGTAACACAGCGAGAAATTAAGTTCCCCGAGATCAGCCTTCTCCTGCAGATAAGCACATGGACAGGAGTCAGGAAAAAGGCAGAGACGCAGATAACATAGGCAGATACACATCTCTTGCTCTGCTATAATAAAACATCTGCGCAGGTGACAGCAGGAGACCTGATGTGTTTCGGCGGAGGGAATGTGCATCTCTATAAATTAATCAATCCGTCTAAGTCCAAAAATGTTGGAGTGTTAACTACAAGCAATTATTCTTCAGAATTTTTTTTATTTATTCTTCCTGCCTTTTTCCATCAAATTCACCTTGCAGAGTCACACTAATCAATACTTCCCCCAAGTGAAACCCTGACATACAATGATGCTTTAAAGTTATATATTAAATTAGACCCCAGTGCCAAAAGTTTTTAAAGCTCTGCTCTCTCTAATTTGCTAAAAGCCTCCTATGAATATTTCATATCAATGCCGTGGGACATAAACCAATGTGAACTTTGGATTCGGCCAGCCGAGCCGTTCCAGTAATCTATATGGACTCTCTTAAGATGATTTTTCACACAACAAGACTTTGAATTAATCTGTTCTGCATGCTGTCAGTTTTATTTACTGAAAGCTCCTCAGAGAGAAGAAACCAAACAGGATTTACCACCAGAATCTGGGAGCGTCAACATTTTTGACTTGACTCGACCCGAAACAGTTTAGGTGAACCAGACAAACGGGAAACAGTTTAACATATTTATTAGGAAAAAAAGGACAATGATTTATAGCTTTAGTGTTTTAATGTTGCGAGATTGGTGGCTCCTCTAACAAATTTTAGATGCAGAAACTAGCTGGAAATGTTTGCCTTAGATTAATATAAAGAGTTTTCGGCTATTGAAATTTTCCCCTCACTTGGCAGGAAACAAATTGAACACTTTGAAAATGACTCTTTGATTGAAGATTTTAAGAAAGAAATTGAAGAACTCCTGTAGTTCTATTAACACACAACATGTAGGTTAGGATATTCACTATTTCAGCTGCTGTTTGTAATGTATTTAACTGGGTAAATCATACTTCTTTAAAATATTTAAAAAGTTAAGATGAATTCTGTTTTTTTCTATGCTGCAGATTCAAAACAAACAAACAAACAAACAACAAAACACCTTGGTTATTAACATTGTGGTTATGAAACATTGCAGTCAGGTTTTCAAATCAAAAGTTGTAGCATTCACCCCTCCAGGACCAGCATTAGGTACAGTAGCTTGCTTTGTGTCGTTATCTTTACAGCAAAACGTCATACCGAGCATGCATGTAGCGACAGTGGAGAGGAAAAACTCCCCTTTAACAGGAGGAAACCCTAAGCAGAACCAAAGCCAGCTCAGAAATTAGTATCCATCCGCAAAAATTGACGTGGGGGTTGAGAAGACAGAGTAGAGACATGCTTGGACATCTCGTAATATTACAGCTGAAAGTCATACATTAATATTACGTACATTTGTAATATTAACCTTTAATCAGTCAAAATATTAGAAGAATAAAGTCATATTTGCTTAATTAATAAGCTCTGATATGACCCGCTCAGGAGGTCTGTAAGATAATTTCTTTAAAAAACTGCACAATTATTTTAAAGTGCTACAGTGCAACGAGTTGTCTAACCACCTCAAAGTTGAGACTTATTTGTTAAAATTTGTTTACGTTCACAATGATTATCCACAACTGGATGTGAGAATCTAAAAGTTGCTTGAATAGCAACATGAAGCTGTTACACGAACAATCAAGTGTTCCCACAAAGATTCAGCAACAGTGGCAAAGATCAAATCACACTTGAGCGTTTCTTGTTTTGTGACTTACTGCAGTTCCCTCCACGATGTCCCTCCAGATGGGTTTGTCCCCGCTGCCCTCACTGAAGTCCAGCAGGTTGTCCACCACCACCTGGCCAATCAAGTCGTGTCTGGAGAAGCGGTCGAAGTCATACACAGAGAAATGCAGCTTCCTGGAATGTAGCTCGTTTAGCGGCACGCCGAACTGGAACGTCTCGTTGAACACTGGGTTTAAGGTCTTTCTGTGGACCTAAGGGACAGAATTGTGACAGGAGGACAAAATAGGAGCAGTATAATCAAACTTAAACTCTTTCTTTTTCAGATGAAAATTAGCTGCTGGATGCTGCTGATCAAATGCAATTGAGGAATTTATATAGGATTTTTCCTCTATGGCCTGATGCATGTTAACACAATGCCAGGTTGGAAAGACATCAGCAACAACCTTAAATTTAGGAATAACTCTTGCTGCCAATTAATTTTATAATAGATGATTTAAAGTACATATTTGAAGTTGAAAAACATTAAACAGACCAGTAGATCTTTCTAGCAGTGGATAACTCAGCAAAGTCATCCCAAGGTCAGATGGAGCAATGCCCAGAAAAGTCACATATGAACCACCAAGCTTTTTGTCAGGCTCTACAGAACCCTTAATTAATATGGTAAATGTTTATGACCAGGTATTAAGGGAAAACATTAACTGATCAATTTATCTTGTAGAAGAGTAAAGTTACAAAGAAAAACAACAGGGTTGGAGCATATTTTTTTTAAAGACTTTAGTATATATTCCATTGTTTAAACCTTGTCAGTCCTTTCTTTCTACCCTTTTTTCCATCCTTCCATCAAATGTCCTTTTTTTCCTCAGTTTCTTTATTATTATTAACAATCTCATAACTTTTCTTCTTTTCTGACATCTTTCCCTCAATATCTCTTTCCTTACTTACAGTTGTGCATATTTTTTTCAGTTTTTGTGTCTTTCTCGCTTAACGTCCTGCAAACATTCATTCCTTATGACTTTCCTTTACATATTTACTTGTGTCTTTTACACAAATATTGTGCAGGAAGTATGTGCCCAGCATGGTGATGGAGGGTTAATATGGGATTTGTGCATTTTAAACATGAATTTGTGGCTAACTTATGCAGCTTGGCCCAAACTAGGTAAAAAAACAAAACAAAACAAAAAAGTAAAAAACAAAACATGGCCTAAAAAAAGAAATCAAGGTTTAGCAAAGGTCAGAATTGTGGGAAAAACATAAATCTGCAAACCTCTGAACTGAAGCAACACTGGAAAGAGGAGAGGATAAAAAGTTCAAGATAATAAACACATACAAACCTAAACTGACTCTAAGTTTTTGACCTTCTACGGACAGTTCTTGTTTTTATCACTTTGAATTATATTTGATACAAAAGTCTTTTTTTTAAACCAACTGGACACAAACTATCCATAACTTTAAACAACATTAACCATTATACTGTAAGTTCATAGGACTGGTGAAAATAGTAACACGTTCTGTTGAGGTCTTTGAAATATTGTTTTAAAAATGATACATCTAACAATGATTCAATACATCTAACAATGATTCAGAGTCATTTAAGCAACATTACATTCCCTATAATAAAATAATTTAATTGCAGCATAAACACCTTCCATACTCTTTAATTACCTGCTATTAATAATAATATTGCCATCAGCAATTATTAGGAGGAACCAGAAGAAAAAAATAGACATATTTACACCCTCCTTCTCTTATTCTTTAATAATTGCCCCTGGCCAGGAGTCCTCATGAATGCAGCATATTACTATGCTTAATAATTACGCAGTAACTCGAGTGCTGTACTGTACGGCATCGGGCTTATTATTGAATAATCATTTCGACATTTGAGTCCTTCCATCTATCACTTTGTTGCGCACTAAGAAATGAGCCGAGGCAAAGAAAACGCACAGCTTTCATAGAAACCTCGAGCATCTGAAATCCTCGAAAGTGATTTCAGATAAACATCTGTGCTGCGAATTTAGAAGCTACGACAGATTGTACCCCTATCTCTCTAACCAAAAAGACTGTTTTCATAAGATTTCTGCATATAAAAAAGCTCTGAGGATCCTCACAGGGCTATGATGATTGATTTAAATATTCAACAAGTCTGTGCTTTGTCCTTTTCTCTCTTTTCACAATATGGAAATAACAAGCAGAACCCATCTCTAAGGTTTTATCCAAAATATTTTTGAAACCTTAACCATATAAATTATAAAACACAGTAACCAGAAACAGTAAGATATTTCTATAAATCTGCTTGGCTTCATTTGTGAAAAAGAGACATTAGTGTAGAGAACAGACGGCATGGACTAAACTAAATGCAAGTTGTGAGGTAGTGCCTTCATAGACCAGACTTGCTCCTCCATCACACCCTCCGGATGTACAATAAGAGGGAAATTTAAAAATGCAAAGGTCACGACCTTAGACTGGACATTGCAGCACCCAAACCATTCTGAAACAACTTATTTTTTGGCAGGGAACTCTTTCCTGCTGATGCCGACAGCTAGGTAATAACTTTCACATGAAACGTTTCACACGGTCACCATTCTTCCTTTTCTTGAATCACTAATAATACCAAATAACACTTCACAGTTTTTCACTTCCCTTTTTTAGTTAAGGGTCATAATGTTATGCTTGTATGATATTGAAAGAGGATGCATAGGGATCAGTAATTTTTATATTACTGTAGACAGGCCCTAAAAAATAAAGAAACAATCCACCAAATGACTGATTTGAGGAAAAATCTCTAAACAACTTTTTAGAGTCAAATCCTGTTTATTGTCTTTTAGAAGCAAAAAAATTGTGACAGATTTCAGAAAAAACAACCCTACGAATCCTAAGAACAACTTCTTGAGTTATAGCTTGAGTTTAGACACAACACAGACTTATACTGTGAGTTCAAGGACCTTTTTTATGTCAGAATATTTCATAGATTAGAGGTAAGTGCTTTGCCAAACAGGAAAAACAATCATTCGAAAGTCTTTAGGTTCTGGACACAAAATGAGTGAAAAAGCAGTTGAAGTTGAAAGAAAAACATTAAAAGGACCTTGAAAGACTGCAAAACTATTGGTCAAAGATCACAAGAAAGTCTGGTTGGCTGGAAAGAAGATACAGAAAGGAAGGATGACTCACGGATGAGAAGTGCATTTAAATCTTAACCCATGGGCTGACCTTATTCCTGTGCCAGTAGGATAAAAATGAATTTCTTTTTGCTCCTTTTTGGAGAGAACATGAATTGAAACAACAAGTTTAAAGGGGGTAAACTTCTCATTTCTCTGGACATTTACAGCTCGTATTTTATATAACTGTACTCGAAGCTTCTTCACCTTTTGTAGTCCAACTAAAAACTTAATTCAGACAGAAATGAGATTGCTGATTTCATTTCTAAATGTGTCCTGAGCTTCGTCTACCTTTAAACTCCATCACTTCCTATTTGACCATTTACTAGAGGGATTAATTTTCTGTGAAAGCCTTTGATATAAATCCTGTCGAGCAGTAAAGCGTGCAATAATTAAAACAAATACTTTTCGAACATTCGTCGCCGCCGGAGATGGTCTGTCTATCCAGTTTATTAGTGTCTGATGATCACTTGTTAGCCTTGGATAAAGTGTGCGTCTGACAAAGACGCGGTGGGTTTTGTAAACACAAGCAGCCCTCCGGAACATCTTTTTTTGCGAGCCAGCGTCTGTGTCTCACAATCAGCTGACAGGATAAAAAGCAGTCCAAATACAAAAGGTGTGAAATTTCAATGTTAATGAGGGTGTGATTGAAATTAAACAATCAGACACACTTCAAACAAAAAAATGGGAGCCACATTATGTAAATTGCTGAAGCATTCATGTTTTTCAAAAGCTGAGAGGCCTTTTGTTGTGTGCAGGAGACATTTGAGCAAAACCCGAAAACCAGGAGGAAGCTTCATCGAACCACTGCAACGGCAGAGTGAGCTTCTGTTTTTCACTCTGTTCAATTTCTGTGAGTATTCCTGTACACTTTGAAACTACTTATAATATTTATGGATGTACCATCACTACCATATATCACAGTTGTTAGTAGCTATGTTGAGCTTTTCCACAGTGAATAGATTTGACAGAGGGAGGTTAACGATACATTTTCTGATACAGAACATCCTGAAATGTGCTCAAATATTATCTCAAGTTGGGTGGGAATTACGAAGCGACAGCTGGGGAGAAGGTTCAACTTCATTTTTTTTTTCAAATATGAAAGCACTTGAAAAATAGATCACAATGTATCAATTCTGTTGCAAAAGCTAAAACAGACTCTCACAGCGTACTGTTACGTGTGAATGCATCCATTTCTGTAGAGCTAAAATCATGTAAGTTTTAGATGCTTCCCTTCCTAACCCCCTAATCAGGATGTCATGCAGATCAACAAAGAACTGGTAACAAGCCATTCATTGGATGCAGGTGTGTTGATGAAGTGAAATGCTGCAGGATCGTAGGTCTAGAGGACTGAAGGTGGGCATCCCTGATCTAAAGAAAGTTGTGGAACAAGCAGGAAAATGTAATCTGTGCCACGTTTTTTGGGCTATAAATGCATTTTTGCATGGCCTGGTCTTCAAGTCAACTTTAGAAACCTGGAAGCAGGCAGAGATCTTGTTCTTAATTTAGGATTTTTAAAAAGGTTTAGAGAATTTAACATTCTTTAAATAATTATTTTCACATAAATTCTAAATATGTAATTTAATTAGCTGTTTTCTAAACTTTAAGTCGGTTTTGGTTATCAACTGATTAACAAGTCTTGCAGTAGTTAGCCGTTCATATTTATTATCTTGTTTTGAAATGGATGTTGTGAGACAAAAGTACAGACGTTTTGTTATGAATACATTTTTTGCATACAATACTTTAAAGCTTCTTCCATCCCTCAAGACCCTGAAGAGAGCACATTGATAGGTCCACAAGTCCAGTGACCAGCACTGTCACAGCAACTTTCCCCTTCTCCAAATTACATGTTACAGTAACGTAAGGTCATCATGCGTTACACTAACACGCTCCCGGCTGATGTGTGCTGCTCACTGGACTGCTATAATATTAATTTGCACAAAAATGTTTACAATAACAATAAAAATGTCTGCAATCATGTTAGTTCTTATTCCTCAGTTAAGGTTAAGTTTAGTATATTGTCACATTTATTTTGCATATATTCTAATTACACCTTATTTTTTTATTGTTTTTATTTTTAATTCTTTGTATATGTTGCATTTTATTCACAACAACTGTGTCTAATTTGTTGTATTTAAAAATGCTTGGTCAAAAAACAAGATTCTGATTCTGCTAAGTATAATGTTAATTTATTGTTAGCAGAGCTATTTAAGTTAGCTGTGTTCAACACTGGTGCGATAGTGATGGAGTGAAGTTCTCGAGGTAAACAAAGGGATATAAAACAACCACAGATATGTGACTAGTTTCCCTATTTAAACCATGAAAAAGGGAGTGTTAAAATCTATCCACCAATATGAAGGTTCTAATTCAACTAAACTGAAAGTAACAACTTCTTTTTGACCTTAACCGAGGAGAACAAATTCCTCCTTCCCTAACACAGTTTTCACCACTGTCCTCATACCCAAGGAAAATTTGCAGGGAATGAGTAGCGCTATCATCTGAAGCAAATTATCCCGAATAAATTGTCTCAGATTGGATTAGATGAAGTTATATTAGTGAAACTGTAATTCTCCATGGGTTATTAGAACAGAATGAAACTGGTGGTAAAGAGTTTGCTTCTCACAGGAATAACAGTGAATTACCACAGAGGATGGAGGCAAGTGGGACATACCTTTGTCTGGAATTTCTTCTTTCTGTCTGGCAGTAGGTAGATCTTTACGTATGGGTCCGAAAAGCCGTTGGCATCCTTTGCTGGCAGGTCCAGAGCTTTCAGGATCTTAACCACCAAGTGCTCCGTACTGACACGAGGAAAAAGAACAACAGAAAGCAAATTATCCTCACGCTTAAAATGAGATATAAAGTCAGGGCCTCCACAACAAACACCCCGAAAGACTCAGACAGGATTAGCCCACACACCAACACTGAAACACCTGTGGCTGACTCGCACACACAAATTGAAGTGGGAGTGTTCTGTGTCTCTGGAGTAGAAGAAAAGGACCAAGAATAGTGTGTGTGTGTCTATGTGTTTGTGTGTGTTCACCATCTCCAGAGTTGTACCTTGGTTGCACTGTCAGCAGAGCTAAATGTGAGCTCGGTGAGGACAGATGCACTGAGAGTTACTCAGAGTCTGCCCAGAACCGAGCTTGTTTATTATATTTAAGACTTTCAGTCTGCAGTCACATGATTATATGGAACTGTGGCCTCAAACACTCAGTTTGGGTAGTTCACAAATGAGGTGGCTTGTGGATGATCTCCGGACATTATCTACATTTCATTGATGGTGCGGTGAGCAGAGATTTTGATGAATTCTTTAAATCCTCCTCTTTAGTTGCACCTCCGTGTTATGCATTGCTAATACCACAAGTGGATGATAATTTGCAAAGTTGTTTCCAGGAGTTTGGAAGAAGCTGAATGGCTCTAATGGCCTCAAAGATGGCCCTCTCTTTAGGCGCTCCAGCTTGACGCATATAAATAAAGCTGGGATTGCAGATCAAGCTCACATTCCCACTCACACCTACTCACCAACTCAGCTCTAGAAGAGAAACTGGTGCAGGAAAGTCACATCTGCTTAACCCATCAAGCCTTATTTGTTTATGTTTATGCATTTAGCAGATGCTTACATCCAATCTGACTTACAAAGTAGGCACAATGTTACACTAATTACCAATCTGATAATAAGCTATGTAGAGAAAAACCCCTAGTCTGAGTCAGTGGTAACAGCAAAGAGACATAGGTATGTACAAAAAGAGTAGTAGAGGAGACATAGAGGTAAAAATAATGTTAGGAGAGAAGATGCTCTTTTCAGAGGTGGGTCTTTAAGAGTTTCTTGAAGATAAACACGGACGCTGCTGTTCTTGTGACACTTGGTAGGTCGTTCCACCATCTTGGAACAACACAAGAAAACAGTTTGTCTTAAGCCTAGTGAAGGCACAGCTAGACAACAATCGACTGCTTGACCGAGCTGTTATAATAAGCCTTTGCAAGAATATTCAAGATGGGAGCCGTATCCTTAAGCACTTTGTAGGCTAGCATCAGGTACTTGAATTTGATGCGGGCAGCCAGGGGAAACCAGTGAAGCTCAACGAACAGAGGGGTGACACTTTTTATTTGCTATTCTTGTAGTTTTTTATTGGTTATCTGCCAATTAGAGGAAAGTTTGTATGTTTAACATCACAACAGCCTCATGATCAAGTTTGGGGAGATTGCTTGAGAATCTATTAGCGTGTCAACATTCAAATTGACTTATCTTTATTTATTTTTTCTTCATTTCTGTGTGTTACATCATTGAAAAGCTAAGAATCCACTCTCTTGGAATCAGTAAGTAACTCAAAAGGCCTCTGTAGTTTGTTTTTGGCAAGTTACTTATTGATAGCTGTCTACCAAATTCCAACTCCTTGTAGGCTATATGATTTGTTTAGGACAGACTCTAAAGGAGATGGGTAACAGAACCAGACTAGGAAAGTGTTAAACCGGGAAGGAAGCAGTGGAAAAAAAGGCAGTCAGACTGCTCCACTAAGCTTCATTAGGCTGATTATAATGCTATGCCTTGTAGCAGTTGCTACTTTTTCAGACAAAAACATGTTTTAAGGTTGCACACATTTGTTAGAAATTGGACAATCAGCAGCCTGGGATAAAAATAGCATCACAGCCCCCTCCTGCTCAGAACAAGCACACATGCCATCGTAAGCAATTCAGCAAGACTGGAAATATCTCTTTGTCACGCAAATGTAAATGTCTTTGCATAGGAATAATTCGCCACGTGGTGGTGGCGCCATCTCCTACGCCGTTTATTATGTATTTAATTACCAGATGACGATGAGGATGGCTCGTAGGCTTTTAATCAGACCTCATTAGGCTGAGTCGCCAAGTGTTAACGAGGCTGTCAGCACTCCATTTGCTGCTGTAGGAGGACAACGTGAGCTCGGAGACTGAAGGCAGAGCGGCGAGGCAAACGCCAGCATTGACCTTGCAGCAGCTGTAACATCCACATGATGCTTATGTTTACATCGGAGCCGTGGTAAATCTGGACAAGTGTTTACCAGCTACTACGGTCAGATAAACATGCCTCTTCTGCAGTCACGTCAAATCAAGATGATGGTGAACAAAACAAACCGTGGCACGCCAGAACCAATGTTTACATTTTCAGACTAACTAATCAGATAAATAATAACTGGGAAAAAATACAAACATTGACATCCTGCGTTATAATACGTTTTTACCAGAACTAATGTTTTATATTACATAACAACGCATGAACCCCCGATGTTTGCACTCGATCCCAGAGGCACGTTCCAGACAATTCACCTATTACAGCGTAAACAGAACCTTACCACTTTATTCCTGGCAGACAATGCAGAAAGCGCACGTTTATTCCCATTGTGGGAATGTGTCAGCTTTTAATGGGATTGTCAATCGAAAGGCCATTCCCAGAGGACCTGAGCAGGGCTGACATTGCTGTTGCTGACTGTTAACGCTCCGAAGGTGGGGTCTCGCACATTAACATACCAAACCTATCACAGCTTCAGCACTGGCACACTTGGACAAGGTGAGATCGGGTTTACAACGATGCCTGCCTTTGTTTTTACTTTTTCTCTTCTCTTCGCTACAACTATAGAAAGACAGAACTTATCTGGGAACCTCCAAAATGACATAATCTGACATATGAATAGCTTAAGTCATTATGCCTTTTTCTCAATCAAGCCATCCTGCTAATTCTTCACATTTGTCCTTTGACGATAACGCCGTCTGCTGTTATTATGCATTGGCAGCTCACCACCAGCTCACATTTATAATTTATGAATGAAAAGGTCACTCCCTTTCTTTTTTCTGACCATCAGCACTTTCACGCTTTGCAATGTTTCAAGATGTCAGGTCAGGGAGGAATGCAGAACCGCCAGTTGAGACACAGCAAGCCTCCTGCAGACCCCGACATGCCCTTCTTCTCTGATTCAGATCCTAAAGTCACCTCGGTGCACAATCTCTGCTCACCTTTGCATCAACGATGTCTCAGCCAAACAAGAAAAAACAAGACAGAAAAAGTTTTACATCTCAAAGTGCTTATTTCACTCCTCTTCAAAGCAGTTGTAGTGCTAAAATCAAAGTTATGTTTTTATAGAAACAGCCATGAAGGAACCTTTAATGGGGCCAAATCGTTATCTCACAGAGTAGGGAGAGAACCTTTGTACAAAAACAGTTTTCGCATTGTTTTTCTGCAAGACTCTATTGTATCGTGTAGTTTTAATTAAAAGTCAGTACTTGTTGTATAATGCAGACTGAATTATGACCTTTAAGTGCCCTTGCAAACAGGAACAACATATGTTTTAAAGCTGTACTTACAAACAAGAGTTTGATACACAGTTTCAAAAAGGATTGTTATAGTTGTGGAAAGAAAATCTACAAATACCTCCGTGTAACATTTGTAAAACATTTATAAAACAACCCACCAATTATATAAAACCCAGCCCTCCATTCTTTTAAATTAAAGAGCCAACATTGTTCATAAAAAAGAGGCATTTTTTAAATGATCTTATAAGTTGTGAAGGGTGTTCCAGAAACGTTGCAACACGGCATATTCATCTTAACACTGATGAAATGAAGAACAATGAGTTTTTGTTTTTCAATGCCACACAGTTTTTTTTTTGTGTGTGTGTGTTAAATTAAAATTGATTGGTTATTTTTTTCTAGCGAAAACTTGGTGCAAAGAACATTGTGCTGGTTCCATAACGTTACTGCTAAACGTCTCCTTTATTTATTTAGTCCTATCATGGTTTGCTTACATATAAGAAGCAATCATCCAGCGGCTGCAAAGCTGGATCACCTTTGATCGCCCACTGGTTTAACTGGAAAAGACAAACTTCTCCCAAACTGCTTCAGTCATTTCACACATGACACCAATGCAAGAAGAAGGAACCTCAGGCTGCAGGACGACAGATTGTCTGTCTGAATACTATTCACGACTCTCACTGTGTCTTTTTAGATTAAGTTTTAAGGTTTGACCATTTACATGATACCCTCTTCAGAGTACTTCTGCTCCTTCACACATAACCCAATCAAGCATTTCAGTGAAAGCTTTCACAACGCTTCAGCGCATTGCAGAATCGAAGGAAGTGGCCGGCATTTTGCATGAAACATGAGTTGGACTCGTTAAGTATGCAGAACGGGGACTTTTTACATTTTACCCTTTAGTGTTCAGGGACTTTTTTGTCAGAGTACCAGAACCTGAATTGGTGGTACAGAGTCTATGAAAGCTTATATTAATATTTTTGTCACAAATGTTCATTCATTGGACAAGTGTAATCCATAGCATTGGAGGCTGGTCAGCTGAAATAATTTCTGCAGATATTTTATTACTTTTGCGTATCTATTATGATACATAACCATAGGAACAAGTGGTTTACAACTGGAGTGGCTGATTAAAATCGCAAAAGCTGAAATAATACCTTAGTTGAATACACAAATCCTGAAAGGATTAAAAAGGAGGCGTGGGGGTTCCAAATATGAAGATAAGAGGACAGAGAGACACAGAGGAAGTTTAAACCATCCATCATCAATGTTAGCTTGCAAGCAAACAAGATGGTCGACCCTCTTGAGATTGGTATGCCAAGAAGGATTATTCATAGATTATTAGGAATATTACATAAAATATCCTCTTATTTAGAACTGTTCTACGCAACAGAGGCATCATTGTATCTGCAGTAACAGACTGCTACAGGAGATTATCCCGGCTCACCACCCTCAACAAACCAAAAAGTTTGATTAGTTATAACAGAAAGGTAAATTTCCTTTGGAAATATTTCAGTATTATTGAATTTGTACTGAAGTTGAATTCTAATGAGGCTCATTTGTCACATTAAAATTAATTTTTTAATAACCAATAAGCAGGAATAAAACATACTTTTCATTTACCCCACAATTTTGTATTGAAAATCTTTTGTTTGTCAAAATGCTATGAGTTAAAATTGAAATTTTCATCATCATGTTACCTTTAGCTATAAGGGGAAAATCACTACAGTTACCACAAATAAAGGCTCTCAATCAACAATCTGTGTATTATCGATTTATTTAAGATGTTTCAATAAGATATAAAATACTAATTAGTTGGCTATCTTACATAGCTAATTTATTACCAGACCTTAGCTCACTTTCTCTCATCTATTCGTGCTGCCTCCCTTCCCTTCCACCTACAGGAGTCATGCACTAATGTTCAGTTAGTATAAGGTCCTTTGGTTTCAAAAATATAAAATCTGAGTGGTGGTACTGTTACCAGAACTCAAACACTTGCTACTCTTGAGTATAAATATGCGTTTTCTCCCATCTGACTTATCTGAATTGATGCATGATAAAAATTTATTGTTGCTTCAAATTAA
This sequence comes from Orestias chungarensis, assembly GCA_032876305.1. Lineage (NCBI taxonomy): Eukaryota > Metazoa > Chordata > Actinopteri > Cyprinodontiformes > Cyprinodontidae > Orestias > Orestias chungarensis. The sequence goes on along the minus strand of JAVLVB010000226.1, from coordinate 264,719 downwards.
TAGTAGCATTTACACTGGGGCACAGCTATTTTTATAGTTAATTGGTGCAAAAAGGTATAGTGCACGTAATGAAATGCACTATACTTTGCAGTTTGAGAACATGTTTTCATTCTTGGGCAGATTCCGGTTTCTTGGGCAGATTCCAGATTCTGTTATGAAGATGTTGGTGAGTCTGGTGGTTAGGGAACAGAGACTTGGTATTTTAGCACATTTTAGCTGGTGTAGTTTAGCTGGTGAAGTAGCTTTAGCAAGCAATTAAATAATGAAAGCTATTTTTATATAGAATAAAAATGGCGGAAATGTTTTGTCTCCTCTTGAGTCTAAGACACCCCTGTCTCTCAAACCTAGTAATGTCCCTGATACAGCTATTGATCCATAGCTAGACAGATCTTTCTAAAAATATGACTCATGTTTCTGTACCATAATTGTGGAAAATGAAGAAGAGTAACGGCAAATATTTCCACTTACAGCTTTGCTGGGCATTGTTTGAAAAACAATAAAGTCTGTTCTTATCCGTCTGTCTGGTTTCCATTTAAATATATGGGTTATAAAAGCCTGACATTAACCATAACTAGTCAACCAGTTACAACTAAGGTTTAATTGACCTAAACAAAAACATAGATCCTGCTGTAATGTACAACTACAGATGAAAATTATTTAACTGGATGAATGTTTTCCACTTTGAAAAGGAAGCACGCTCTGTAAGCTGCCTTGGTTTGCTTACTTGAAGGCGTAGCGGAGCAAGAAGCAGATCTTGCCACAGGTGTCGCCTGGTTTGCCTTCGCCCTGATCGCCTTTGGGTCTGTAAAGCTCTGGCTTGATCTGCCCGATGCAGGTGACCTGTTCCTTCTCCTCAGCGTGGAAATCAGGGCTGGAGAGCTGGTGGGTCATTGGCTTGGGTCTGAGCAGACATAAGAAAGCAGATATATCAGAAAAATCTTAAAGAAGAAAAGATGCTGCTTAACTTCTGCCGACTTGTTTCTGCACTTCTCTTTCACACATTCAAACATCATGGTCACAGTATCTTTATTTTACATTTTTCTATTGCTTTTACAAGTGAATCATGATCAACACAATTGCGAAAATTATAAAAACAAAGCATTTAATCTTAAAGTTAGGACTGATTTCTACATAATAAGTTATATGCAATAAACATGTAAAACAAAAATCTAAAGTAATTGCACAAATATTCATCACTAATAAAGTAATTGATCTACTTGAATAGATTTCAAGCTAAGTGGTGCTAGTGGTAAATCAAATGGAGATCAGCTGACTGCATGCTGTGATTGTTGTATAAAACATTTATGTCTGGAAGATCCATTCGTTGGTGCATCACTTTTCCAGGCTAGCATTATAGGATAGACTAAAGAACACTGTCAGGAGATGGACAGAAAAAATCCAAGGCCCTGAACATCCCTGTTGTTAAGTTAAATCCATCATGAGATGTATGAGAGAGCGTCAATGAGTAAACCACAGTTAGAGAAGACACACATCAAGCCAGGACTAGAGTTTTTAAAAATGCTTGAGGGAAACTCTATGGTTAGGTGTTGCTTGTGATAAATGATTTGTTGCAGCAAACAAAAATGAGTGAACATTTGAGAGGGTAATTACTTTTGAGCATCCTCTTGATCAGACTGTTATACAACAACAAAGCGTCTTCAGTCAGAGGCTTCAGATCATCCCTGCCTATGAAAGTCAACATCTACAAGATATCTTTGCAGAAACTTGGATAACAGGAGCTACAGCAAAATTTAATTTCTGTTAGGGATTAAAAATAATAAAAAATAAACAAATGTGCAAAAAGACAGATAATGGTAAATGTACATGGATTCCATAGATACAAATATTCATTCCTACATTACACCTATTAGAAAATTATTTTAAAAATATTAAAATTAGTATGATAAAATCTAAGATAAAGAGCAATTCAAGCTAAAATGTCTGTCTGAAGCTTATTTAATGAAAAGTAGGCCAAAACGCCTGGTCAGTGAAGAAGAAAACAAATTCCTTTCCATGAATCAATAGTTGTAATAACTCAAAAGTGTTTAGCTTCTTGGCAGACGTTTGGTTATGCGTGGTGTTGTTGAGGTCCAACACAGGTCTGTATGTTTTATTGGTCAATAGCAGGACCTTCTTAATTTTCTCTTTCAGATGCTCGGCTGAGTATTTGCTATTATTGTCCTGTTTCTTTACTTGGTGTATCTGTTAAATGCAAGGTTACACATTTAACAGGAAGGCCAGACGGTTCACAAATCAAAGAGCCGCACATGAAATCAACAACTTTAAGATCAAATGAGCAGATTTCTAATGCCAACCACTTCATCCGTACCTTTTCTTCTCTTTTCGCTTGAACGTGACTACCAAGTTAAATCTAAATAATAATTATTATTTAATTTTCAAAGAGAAAAAGAAAGTTTTTTCAAACCAACCTGACCTTTTATAGAAAAAGTAATTACAGCTTAATAACCAGTTTTTTTATTTTCATGACATTTTACTCCTTGAGAACTTTTAGTCTACTTCAAGTTGCCAAAACTAACTTTATTTATCTGATTTGCTGATTTAACAAGTCTGTCGGTAGCAACTGAACCACGATTTTTGTTGTTTTTGTTTTTTAGATTTTATGTTGCTTTTGTTTAACCATAAAAGGTAAAATTATCACAACAGATTATATGTTGCTATTAAAAATTAGAAATAAAGGAATGTATTACTATTTAGTGGCTGGAGGGCAAAAGGAAAATTCCCAACCTGGTGGACAGTTTTTTTCATTGTAAGGTTGTCATGTCACTGCCTAAATGTGGGCTCTTTTGCAAGCAAAGAGTGAAGAGTGCAGAGTTACAATACATAAAGAACGTATCAAATAATTATTAGAATATTTTGTTAAATTATTAAAACTGGAAATACAAAAACAGATAAGATTTATGAAGTAATTATATGTGCTTCAATCAAATGTATTGATGTCACTTAAAAACTCAATATAATTAATTCATGATTTATTAAAGTATTTATGTAAAGGTTTCCACAGGAGAATCATGACCCCACCCACCGAGTTTGATGGTTGAAGTTGGAAGTTTAAATAAATATATGATGTGTGTCAGCACAGATACATTAAATAATTTATGAAATCGTGAGACCATATATTATTGAATTACATATATATATATATATATATATATATATAGTTTTTAAAATGAAAACCAATACATTTATTTGAGGCACATATAATTATCTCTTTATTTAAAGTTATTCCTAAATTATTTTCCAGTTTTAAAAAACTACTGATATGTTTAAATACCCATTTCCTAAGTTATTTATGTATTTTAATTTGAAACTCTTACCCTTCTATACTCTTTAATCATTGCTTCAAATTGTCTTGAAAATTCAGCTTTGTCTGCTCTTTGATAAAATATCTTTTTTTGTGTATTACTAATAAAATCTATTATTTTACTGGCCAGAATCCTGGATAAATCACATCGGGTCTTTTTTAGACGCAACAGGGTGAAACTTAAGCATCTTCTCAAAGCATTGCAGAATCTGACGTTGGGGTGAACTTGCTGAGAAGATTCTCGGTGCTCACTCTTTTATTCCATCAGTTTATTATCGTTTATATTTATTTTATACAATTTGCGTGCAGAGACAACATTTCATTCAGTGTAATGGTTCCCGTTACTGCTTCCTACAAGAGATGACAAAGATCAGACTGTGCACTGACCGTGGCGTGACCTGCTGCTGCGAATGGGCGTTGGGCAGGTCTTTGTTAGGGTGGGCTCCCCCCTCCGAGTTGGGGACATCTGGCGACGTCTGACTCAGCTTCAGTGTCCCTGCAAAAGCAAAAAAAATTAAAAATGTCTCCTCGTTAATGGTGCCACCAGTTTTGCCATAACATCATGACAAAAAGACAACAGGAATCTAACTGACAGAGAGAAGGCCTGCAGAGCTGTCAAAAAACCTTATTAGCCACATTACTTATATCTGTAAATCATGAAAAATGCTCAGCAACAGAGCAGAGCTGAAGAGTCACCAGCAGAATAACAAATCTGCTGCAAAACCGTATCGAAATATAAGCTACAGTTCCAGTTTTAGATTTGTTTTTTTTAAATGATTAGCGGATAATCTGGAGCTTTGCAAATTATTTGCCTATTATGTAAATATTTAATTCTTATTGTAATCATCTTTCTGATTATTTATCTAATTAAACATAGCTTTTAAATAGCTTAGCATCTGTTCGTTGCTTCTTTGTGAGGGCTCTATAGCACCCTCTAGTTTTATTGGTCTATCTGTGCTAAAAACAACCAGATAAAATTACTGTTGTACCAGAAGGATAATCTCACAACGGAGCTTTAAATGCAACATTTCAGTGGAGGATAAAAAAATAGGCATTTTTTAAAATGTTTTTACGTCCTGTTAATTAAAACCTAATAACTTAACTAAATGTATGGATGCGCTTAACCTTTGCCGTATGTTCCATTTCCTGACATTCCTGTCAGATTGCTGCATAAACTCCAGTTCAATCTTGGTCGGCCAGTTAGTGGGAATCAAAAGCACCTCAATTCGTTTTAAAGAGTTCAAATTAGTGCTTATTGAGTCCAACCCAATTTTCAACATAATCAGATGCCAAATTTGTTTTGGCACTAAGGGAGTTAAGGCTTTTCTATCCTTTCAACAAACTTATAAACATCTGTAAACTGTGATTCTAAGTAGAAATACTAGTTTTGGTTAAGAGAGACCAAAACTGAGCATAAAAAACTATGCACATCACAACAATCAAGCAGCTGGAAGTTCCGAGATATGAGCAGCGTGTAGACGAGAGTGATTTTTAACAAAATATCGCTCTGATATTTTATGTCAGAACATAGCGACAACTTTAATGTAAAAAATATATTTTTAAGTTACTTACAGCTTTATGGTCAAAAACCCAATAAGTGGGTCAACTGGAGGGTTATTTAGTTCCCCCACTTTGGTTTAAAAAAACAAACAAAAAGAAAAAAGAATTGAGCTATGTTTTCAAATCAAAATGTAATAAAAAAATGCTAGCTTTTTTGTTACTTGTGTAATATTTCCAAAAATAATCTGACTATAATTTAAAGTATAACATATTGTAAGTATTTTTTTCAATAAATAGGTTGCAAACAATGTGGTTCTTGAGGTTGTTTTTAATAAAGTAAATGAAAATGTTTTGAACCTAAAAAATAAAACAAACATTCCTGTAGTAGATTTATTTTAAAAAATTTAAAATGTTTTTACTATGCTTAACAATGGACATAAAGTCCCTAAATTCACAATTTCTTTCATACAAAACCAGAGGTCAGAAATGTTAAAATCTGATTTTCTTTTGCTCATATGCAACCAATATCTACCCAATTCTCTCTGATTTGTGCCACTACTGGACTAATTTGAATACATACCCAACAGTTTTTAAATTGCCTACAGTTTAAACGGTCCTGCTGGATTTGATCCAACTTTTACATCATCATCTCGAAACCTTTGTCATAATTCTGCACCAGCAGAAGCCAGATGTAAACAACATCTGAAGCAAGCAGCGTCGAGTTTATCTATCTTTTTTTCTTAGCCTCCTTTATCTTGTGATTATAAAGCTGGCTCCCATTGCTAAAAACCTTAACATCCATCCACAGACGACATTAGTAGTTACTTCTTAAACATTGTTGTGTGAGATGTACGTTCTTCTTCTGTGGAAGCTGGTCACATGGAAGTTAGATGCTTTTAACTAATTAAATATGAATGACAGCATCAAAAAGGCCAAAATGAGATTACAGCTAATTTATGCATTAAGACCTGTTGTGTGAACGTAGCTTAAGATGCAGGAAGGGGGCATTTCTCACCAGCATTGTTGGGGTAAGAGTCCATGTCCAGGTATGAGTGCTCCTGGGTCTCATGTGTTCCCCCGACCACCCCTCCGCCCTCCCCTCTCTCCAGCCCCACCAGGTCAGAGAAGTGGGGGTGTCCCTGCTGTCCCAATGAGGGGTAGAGCGAGGATGAGGACTGGCCCTCCTTTCTCTGCAGCTGTGGGGGTAAAAGGGATGGCCCCGAAGCTCCTCCGAGGCCGCCGGTCCCGGGCAGCAGCCCCGACGTCAGGCTCAGCCCCCCGCCCTCCTTGTCCCGCCATGGCAGCCAGCAGAGCTTCCAGGACACAAACAGGGAGACGGAGAGGAGGACGATGCCGCAGAATGTCACGATGACCGACAGAAGGCTGACGGAGATTTCTGCATGGGGAGAAATTAAAAATGGATGTGAACGATAAAGCATGTAGCTTCACAAAAGTAAAACATCAACAAATTATCAGTTGAATGTGATGGGGAATGTCTTCCAACACAAAAAAAAAAAGCCCTAATAAAAAGTTGGTGGTTTGCAACAATCACGATTTACCTAAGCGGTGAATAAACGGGTATCTAATGTTGTAAAGCCCAAATGATGAGGCTGGATTTGTCATCCGAGATCCTAAAAAGCTTTATCCATCCCGCTGGTGCACCTGATGGATCTTCAGCGCATATACGAATGTCACCAACATGAATAAAAATAACCCACTTTTCTCCCGGCTCACGCAATTATCACATCGTCCATATGCCAAACAAATCAACAGTAAACACCACAAAAGCACCATTACCACAATATCTACAAATCACACGTCACGCGTCGGCCGAGGGAAGTGCCTGCAAACATAAACTGTAATTCGCAGCCGTTCCCTGAGGCTTTTATCCAGCATTTAAATCCTGAGTCTGAAATGGGGACAGATTTCCCGAGGAAGGGAGAATGAGACGAGACGGGAGGAGGCGATGATGAGGCTGGCAATTAATAATAATAAAAAGAAAAAATAAACACACCCACAGTGATGTAATCCTGAATTCCATAACATTTATGAGCCTTTAAATCTTAAGGTTAAGTGTAAGTGTGGAGGAGAGAAAAGACGAACAGAACAAAAATGCAAGATAATTCCATCAAACATCAAGGTTTAGATTTCCTCAACATGAGCGTGAATGTCACACCAACAGAGCCACCTAGGTTTAGATTGCTTTTAAAATCCACCTGTTAGAAAAAAGAAACAACCCCATAGCAACATGCTGCCACCACTATGCCTGATGGTTAATGCAGGGTCATTATGCGTTAACGTATATGTACCTAAACTGAAAGTAAAAGAGAGAATTAACAACCATAGCTATTAAGTTTTTAGAGGAAAACTGCAAAACGAAGTCTCATCATCTTTTGTATAACTTTGGATAAAAATGGAAGACGAATAAAACGTTTCTGGACGTCTTTTTATGTGTTGATGTCTCTAAATTGATCCATTTGGAGCCTCCGATTGTATCAATGTGGATACGCTTTCCAATATAAACTTCAGATGGCTATGACTCCTTAATGCTTCAACATACAGTCCTCAGTGAAAGCCTAAATGAAAGGTAATACTTTGTCATAGTGTGACTAAAATGTACTTATTGATATATAAACCTAATTACATAGTAATTACACGGATGTGTGCAGTTTAGAAAAAGTCAGACAAATTTCTATATTCAAACAGAATTTTGATTATGATTCTGCTGCCATAACACTAGTTAAAGGAGGAACATATTTTAATGAATCATAAGCCACTACTGCGAATGGTTTAGCCAATTTCCTTAAGAATAAATAGCTTGTTTCTGACATGACCGTTCTTTAACAGAATTTGTTACTGTAAATGAGCGTGTAGCATGCTGGGCCGCACTTAAGTTGTGTTTAAAACTCAAATTCCCATTAAAAAGTCACAATATCTCACCCACAAATGTTTTCAACAAAGCGGTGCCAAGGCAAAATGAACAGCTAGCCCCACACTATGAGGCTGCAAATATTTTAACCAGGTACGCTGTACATGAGCGCTAACAAGCTAAATACATGACAGCCATGGAATACAGGAGGCATTTTAAAGATTTTAGACTGGCCTCCAAATTGGTCAAAATGGTCTATTTAAAGTCCAGACTTAATTCTAATCAAATGTGGGCTTATGAATAAAAGCTATGCTGTTTACAGATGCTACTCATGCAATCTGACGGAGTTTGAGCTATTCTGCAAACAACATTGTGCACGACAATTTAGAAAGCTGGTAAAAAATAAATCCAGTTACTCAAGGATGTAACTGTAGCAAAAACAGAAATTACCAAGTATTGTCTTCGGATTTGTAAATATATATGTAGGCCACACTTTTCAGATTTTTAGTTGCAAAAATGTTTTAAAGACTATGCAACCTTGTCTTTTGTCTATTGCGAAAATGCCAGTAGTATATGTTGATGTTTGACAATCACAAAATGTGAAAGGGTTCGAGTGGTGTGAATACTTTTGTGAGGCATCACAAGCTTCCAACCACTGCTGTGATAGCAAACATGTGCTCTCTTAACTTCCGCGCATGTTGGCACCCTTAAAAAAAGGTTGCATGAATATTTATAGATAAATAGACTAAATATACAATGAATATTTATTCCTATCCTTCAACCTTTGAAGTTTTTTTTTATAAATAGCATATTTGGATCTGATGACTGTTTTGACAAAATAATAAAAAATAATAAAAAATGACCAATTGGAGCTCACACTGAACACAGTCCCAGAGCTCTGAACATGCATGTTTTATGTGTAGACCAAGTAGACTTGTTACAAAGATGTGTCGACCTTCTATGGTTGGGCCTGTCCACCCAAAGGATTCTCGTTTAATATTGCATCTTTTTCCCTCCTGGGTTGCTTGCGGCTAGCATATTAAAATGCTTAAAAGAGGAAACGCTTTCCAAATAGTCCCTTTGTAGGGATCACGACACGCACAGCTAAACAATTGTGATAACGCCACATAAAGATGAAACAAGCAGATCGGTTAGATTCCCACCCATCATTCCTTGCTGCCTTCTTTGCACACTTTCCTTCAGCATCTGCCTCTTTGTTCGTCCTCCTCTCCTCTGCTCTGCTCTCTCTCGCTCTCTTGTTGGTGAATTATTCATCAGTCTGTGTATGTCATTAATCAGCACTTGTTCAAAAGATATGATTGCAGTGCCGAGGAGGTTGGGTGGGTGGGTGGTTGTTGGGGCTGGGAGAATGTCTCGGTGGAGGAAGAAGAGACGGGAAGAGAAAAAAAATGGAGAGCAGGACATCTCCAGGTGGAGGAGGAGGGCAGGAAAAGACAGACCACAGCACGTGTTGAAACAGACATGTAAGCTGACGGGGTCGATTCCACGGAGGAGGAAGCCTGTGAGGCAATTGAGGTCGATAGACGACTAGCATGCCATGTGTGAAAGAGCGGATACATAAACGGCAATAATAGGAGGAGGAAGAACCTTGGAAAAGCAGGAAAACACCTGAGCTTTAAAGCGTGAAAGGTTAATGCATTGATCTGTAGGAGAAAAACCAGAGGAGAGGAGCCTGTGTTGTGTCAGGCTGGGAGATCAGTGTGATCAAACGTGTGCAGCGAACGTCAGGGGGGTGGGTGTGAGCAACGAAAACGGTCGCTGTCCCATCCCAAGCCCTGATCCTGCCAGAGATCCGTCACTAATCTACGCGGCATAAAGAGCGAGTCAGCAGGCAGCCGGGTCGGTGGGTGGGAAGCAGGCCTGTGAAGCTGAGGCTGAGGCTCGCTGTCATTCAGCGACTGACGCAACCCCCGCTGGGAGCCACATGATCCTCCACATCAATCGCATCTCCGCTGCTTACACAAGCCGTACGCTGACAGCTCTCGGGCGTTTGGCGGCCCTCCGAGGGATCGGTCGGTTCCATCAGCCAAAGCGGGGAAGAACACAGCCCATGAAGTGGTGGGAGCTCAGCGCCTAAAACTGCGGCCCTGACATTTCAGCACAGAAATCTCAGGAGGCTGGCATGCTGGCCAATCCAGGCTAATCTACGCTGAGCCACAGATCCATGCCAATCGCTGTAGCCCATCTCAACGTCTCAAGGGAGAACACACACAATAGCAACTCAGCTGTTTACCGGGAAGTAGGCCTACTCTGATTTGTTTTGTACGACACTGCCTGCTTTAGGATCCCTGCAGCGATTCCTTAATCACAGAACAGTTTACTATTGCAGGCTTGAACCCCAACCGGGGTATTGTGGCATTGAACCTGCTCTCCCCGAGCATCTGTAGGTTTTCTCTGGTTACTCCTGCTTCCTCTCAACATCCAAAAACATCTACAGTGCTTGCATCCGACTTTTCATTCTAAACGCAGAACTGATCACATGTTATTTAGAATAAACCAGCAAATAATATACCAATTAGCCGTTTTGGTTTTGATTTATTTTATACGTGTGTATTTTCTATGAAGGGTAAGTAAATGTTTTTTAAAATCTTTTATTGTTTAATTAGAGGAAATTCCTCACTAACTTTCAGGCTTTATGATAAACATCACAACAATAATTCTGTATTTTCTTTTTTGTTTACGTTGCATTTTTTATCCAAAAGCGGATGTGTTTTACTTTTGCGGACTGTCAGACTCTCGATTACTACCATAAATTTACTGTGTAGCTTCGACCACAATAGACCCACTTCTATGTTCTCGTGACATTAGGATGTGGCGATTAGAGGAAAATGCATGCGTTCTGCAACCATCTGCTATGTCCAATGTGTTTTAATTGCCGTGTATTACCTTGAACACATTTTTTAACCGATCTGATGCAAGTCGGAGCCAGTATGTTTTGTTCTTAACTGGCGACTAGCCTCTTCCAGAACCATGGCAGCCATTACTGAGTTGGTGTATAAGATAGACGGATAAATGGATTGATGCTCTTGCAAACCTTTGGCAGTACTAGCGGTGTTTTTAACAGATGACTATAACCTGAAGACTTTAAATATGAATATGATTTTTTTGCAGATAGTTAATGATATTTTCTTTTGGAGATGAGGGAGTGTGACGAAACATCCAGCTTAAACATCCGGTTGGTCGCGGCAGACGGTTGCTTGTGCTGAGCCAGGTTCTGCTGGAGGTTTCTTCCTGGTAAAGGGGAGTTTTTCCTCTCCACCAACAGTACATGCATGCTCATCACGAGGGATTACTGTAAGGTCGACAACAATGCAAGCAATCAATTTGGAGTGCTGATTCCAGAGGAGTGAATGCTGCAAGTCAATGACTCGATACAATCTGCTTGGGTTCCTTAGATGGAAATATTTTTGGATCTGATTTGATTATGATGTATTTATGGTTTGAATTAAAGGATTTTCGACCTGTGTTGTAAATTGACGCTATATAAATAAACTGATTATTGATTCTTCTTGATGAGACGTTACATTTTGGTGAGAAAAAAAAAGTAATAATGTTTCAGGAACAACTAAAGTCTAAGAAGAGAATAAATATTTCACAAACAGTTTTTTTTTACCTGTAATTATTGCAGTTCTTTGAGTTTGAACCATAATAAAATGGTTCATATGTTGTTTATTACATTGAGGAAGAATCCTAAACGCCGCCCAATAAGATACTTAAAAGCAGTCAATGGTTGTGGGTTGCGAATGTGATCGGTTCCCTTTTATTGAGAAACACAGCTTGTTGCTAATTACATTGTAAGAAAGAAAAAGTATCTAGTTACGTAATGCATTGAAAAACTTCGTAGAAATGTATTCAAGTGAAAGTCATAAGTTTCTGAAAGAAAAAAATAGCAACGTAGAGTACAGACACTCAAAATATTTACTTAAGTAAATGTATTTTATTACGGTCCACCACTGGCTTTACAGAAATCAAAATCCCTCTTATAACTGTTTAGCAGCTTCTTTGGTGACGTGGGCCTCCTTACCATCACCCTACCATCTTCATCCATGTGGAGATTCGCAGTCAGATTTGAGCCATAAATCTGACTGGAAACGCTAAGTAACAGTGATAATCCTTCCAGTCTGAAGAACTATGTTGATGAGATAAAAAAAAAAATAATCACCTTACACCTAAATCTGACAAGAGTATGAATAATTTTGTGCCTTTCTGTTTGTATAAAACATCTCTGGATCCCGTTGGGCATCTTAAAAGAAATGCAATGACTCTAACCATTAACATTTCGATATACAACATGAATATTTCATGATTTGTTTTACTGAATCCTCACAGCTTCAAACAATTCTTTAACACCCTCGTCTTCTTTGACACTCACCACTTACTCTGTGATTTGCTCTGATGTGGTAATACTGATTATATATTTTGGATTCTATTATTTGTTATTTGATCAAAAAATAAAAAAGGCAAAAAAACAGCATAATATTTTTGGATATTAGATCTTAAAATCTGTCCCCAGAGAGTTCAAACTTGTTTGTTGAGATCTATTATATCTCCTCTGTGGACACAGCATCTATTGTCTTCCTAAATACACTGACCTGGAAATGAAAGCTATCTTTAGGTGTAAAACATATTTGTAAATATTTTAGTGAGGCAGCTCTAAATGTGTTTTTATAGAATCTTGGGCGAAGTTTATGCACAGAGGGGACGCTGTTTATTCCACAGGAGATGTTTGATGCTTCCTCCTCCACCATGACCTTATAAGCCAATTCGGACATGCTTAAAGCATGAGGATTGTCTGATTCAACCTTCATTTCTCAGGATGCAGTTTTCATTTATCCTTTAACTCTCAAACTAATTTGAGTAAACACAAAAAATTTTTTTACTGACACTTCATCTCTTTTTGATAATAAAGTCTTGCTTTATAGCTACTTGGACACCAAGAAGCCTGTCCTGTGTTCTCAAGGGTCAAACTTCCTGGTTGAATCAAAACAAGTCTTGAATTGAAAGTTATTTACACCATCCCTAAAGTACTAATTATTAATGTTACCTCTGCTAACACCAAAGCGCTAAAACTACATTGTATTCAACTAAAGTTAATGCTAAACCAGCAAATGTCTCGTGACATAGGGCGTTGCCATTTGAAACCTGTAATCTGTAATGCTGCAATTGAAGACATTTTATTCCTAGATTCAGTTTTATAGATCTTTACTTCTGCAAACTCTGTTGCTGCTTTTGCCTAAGTGACCACACTAAGGCTCACCGATATGTAGTATTTCCAGTTTATTCTTTGTCAACTTATTTACATTGGCTTCTGTTTTCTGTGTTCACGTAAAATATATTTTAAAATGTCTAAATATTAATAATTAATTCTGTGGTCAGTTTATTTTAAATACTATAATTAAAAATATGAACAAATTCAAGAACAGCAGAGCTAGGAAGACAACTGATCAAAACCTCCAAGAAATATAATGTGGTACAATATTTAAAGATGGAATTAAAAAAGATCAGCTTTTATTGTATGAATTGGTTAAATATAGACAAACACACTATCCACAGACAGATCAAGATTTTGGCTATAAGCTCACATAAACCAATTAAAAACCAAACGCAGCTGAATCAGTCGACAATTACGTTGCTGCAAATCTTGGCCTCAGCTGTTCGCCATGTTGCTCCTGCAAACAAAACAAGCATGTCTGCTAAAAGAAGAGACCTTGCAGTTTCCAAGGATCCACGTTTTCTGGCAATCCATTCAGGATTGAGTCAAGCAGCAGCAAAACAAGACCAGAATTACAACTGAAAAAGACAGAAAATCTAAGAGTGCTTCCTTTTTTTCCCCATCCTTCAAAATCTTGTAAATGATTTGAGAAATTGAGTAAGATTCAAAACTCAAGCTTCACAAAAACAAAAAATAGTTGCTTAAATGATTATAAGCTCAGTTAAGTAGGTGGAAGAGAGGGAGATTGTGATGTTGTTCCACAATTTGGATGAGTCAAGGCCAAACACAAAAGCCGTTTTCTCAGCTAAGGCATGGTGACAGCACTATCACGATGTTGGGCTGTTTTAGCTGCCAATACCGTCACAATTCACATTAGGTAGACCAACGAAGAAGGACGACCCCGTTGAAAATTCTCCAATGTAAACTCAATTTACCAGGCAGAGGGTTTAACCTCAAACAGAACAGAAACAGCTTTGATAATTGAAAAATCTGACCTCCTACAAAGATGTTTCCAAAAAGCTCAACTTTTAAATCAACAATTCTGCCCAAAAAAAAAAAAGGGTTCAGCTTACAGCCAGACATATGCCAGCTGATGCTTTATTACTTAGAAAATATGCAGTGACCTGAAGGGGACACAATCTGCTCCAGGTGTGCGGCTTACCTGTGTCCCGATGTCTGTTGCGGCCGCTCTGGAGGTACCTAAACTCCAGGCACTGTTCGTTCTGGCTGTAACCCCACTGGGAGTTGAAGCAAAGCTCCTCCACCAGCATCAGCGCCTTCTTACACAGGTCTTCATCCCAGTCTCCCGACATGCTCCAATCTGCATTGCACTCCCACCGCAGCAGTCAGCTGATGACAGCGGAGCCCTCGCCGCCCTCACCTATCGGACGGCCTCCCGCAGAAGCGCAGCGCTGGCCTGTCCACCTTTTTTCCCCCTTTTTTACAAGGTATCAGCTGAGAAAGACAACACAGAAAGAAGAACATGAGGGACTGTGCTGGGTGTCCTGAACCAGGCTGAGTAGGCCCTAAAAGACACAACTAATCGACCTCCTGGCCGTCTCGTCACTTAAATCATAAATTGAAAAAATAGATGCAAGAACATAACCTTGGAGTCTTAAAGACTTAAAGCTCTTCAACACAGTCCTAATTAATGCAGATTCTAACACAATCTAGGAGTAAATTATCTTCTATAAACTGAGAAAAAAAACAAAAAAAAACTTTTCTCCATTGCAGACATGGTAAAAAAAATACATAAAATAAAATAACACCTCTTTAGATTCTAAGATTTTACATCTGAGAGCATAATAAAAAAGGGTCTGGTGTTTACCAAGTTGTTAAATTAATTAAATCCTACCTTAAGCGTGCAAAACAGAGCACAACAGATATCATTATTTATTAAACAAAGATGAAGCCAAAATAAGAGGGGAGACGATGACCGAAATGCTCTTAAACCCACCTGTAGTATTTCTAGTTTGGACTTTTATTAGTCTCTTACATTGTTATGAAGAAATTTCAATGTTTTTTTGTTAATTAGATTTGGAGTGTAATCATTTAATCTGGACAAATGAGATCACATATGACTGTAGAATATGGTATACAGACTAGGTATCTAGATCCTTTGGCTGCAAAACATGCTCCAATCTTCACGCCTCCACCACCGTGTTTGACAGTTTCATTTTCTAAACATGGAGCTGTCCATTATGATTAAACGTCTCTTCTTCATACCTTCTCTCCAATAATAGCCCCAGAAATGCCATCATTCATACATTCAGATGCAACATTGCAAACCTAACTCATGAGTCATTTTAGCGATTCATTTTAGCAACTGTCCTATCAGAAATGGTAAATGCTACAGCCATCCCACTTCTGTGTCTAAGCGACCCATGTGAATAGAAGAACATGGAGTGATTGTTTACGTAAGTAAAAGTGGATTGATTTGAAATTCGTTGAGCAATGGGAGCCGGCCACATTGTTACAGGGTCATACGAAGATAAAGAAAGATGAGAAAAAATAAATAAACTCGACTCTGCTTGCTTGAACCATTTTTTATATCCAGAAAAATACAAAATACAACATGATGACAGCAATTAAAGACGTACTTGATTCAGTACCAAATATGTAAGTGGCAAAAATCTGATTTATTTTTAGCGTGAAATTGGGCCATTCACACAGCCCTGAAAAAGTTAAAAAGAAGTTGCCTATTTTTTGCAAATATTGTACCTGTCATCGTATATTCAATTTCATAGTCGTGCACAATGTAAGCAATAGAAATAAAACTGAAATTCCTTGTTTGTGTCCACAATCTTGGCCAATTAAACAGATTTTGGAATCTGACGGAAGCAGCAGGTGTTTACTTTGCTTTTCCACACAAAGCTTGGTTAACAAGGTTTACATGTAATCCGGATTGTGTTTGTGTACATTTGCAGTTTGACTTAAAGTTAATAAGAACTGGAATCAAAAAGAGGATGGGTATATGTATATGTATATGTAAGTGTGCGTCTGCAACCTCATTTAAAGGATGATTATTAAACCAACAGTTTACACACCTAGTTTCACAGGGCCATGTTTGCAATTATCTCCTGAGGCTGTAGTGATGGCTGTGATTTCTAAAACTGACCAGTGGTTTTCTGTAATTACACAGCAATTTACGCAATTATAGGTTCTGTTGAGCTGGAATCACACTGAGTTAGTAAAATAAGTACGCTAGTGTGTGTGTTTTTTTTTACATGTTGAAAGCGATGCAAGTTTTATCCATTCATCTTAAATCTAGTAAAGTAAAATAAAAAATAAAAATTCATTGATTTTTAAAATAAATAAAATATTGTCTTACCTTCTTTAAGACTCAACTCCTGATGTCGGTCGTGCTGAATCTTGAACAGGGAAGATACGCGATGTGTAAAGGTTTCTTTGTGAATGAATTGGAGGTACTCGGAGTTATCGCTTGTCTGAATGAATAACCATCGTTCTTTGCTGCAAGGCGTTAACAGAGCCGGCTTATTTAGCTCCGGTAGGACCTGGTGGCAAGGATCGGTGTAGCTGGTCTCCTCCACCAATCCATGCAGACCGGAGGCTGAAAGCCTTTGGAAAGCACCTGGAAAATAACACAGATCAACAATTCAGAAGCAAACACAGAGCAAACACAGAGGGCAATCTCTTATGACATTGGCTATAATTTCGAAGTGTAAGTCACGCCATTTTCTATGGGCCTTTTTCTGTCCTTTCATTCAAGACATTCCGGCTTTCTTTAGTTTGTAGGCTTAATTTTTGATCCCATTCTGTCAAAAAAACAAACAAAAAAAAACAGGTCAACTCTAGAACGCTTCCTTTTCCACTGTCTATGTGCCTTCGGGGAGGAGGAAAAAGGGGGCCCGACCAAATGTAATGCATACAAAGATATGTCTTTGTTTATTCAACTCTGATGAAAAAAAACAACATACTCTTGGATAATGTTATGTAAAAAAAAAAAAAAAGTCGACTCCTTCTTCATTTCTTTTTACTTAGGAACGTCTTGTAATGTTTTAAATCCAGGCTTTGAGGATCCGCAACGTCTAGGTGAGTCCAAAACATCAGAATCACCTCTTTAGTAAGCAGTCCAGCTCTCCAGGGTCCTGATGATGACCTGATTGTTTGAATGTTGAAGAAGAGACATTCAAATATTGCAGGACACCGGAGACGACCCGTTTTAGAGGGATCTTAATCATTAGACCTACGGGGTTTGTTTGAGGTTTTCTTAGTAAAATGATCAGCCTTTAACCTTATTTTTAGTTCTTTTTCATGGTAATGTATCAGCAGTGCTGTACAAACGTTTGCTAATCTGCTTATATGCTCATATGGAACAAAGTTTATCATTTTCCTTAACTTTGAAAAAGTACATAGCACAACATTTTTCGCATCATTTCTAGAGTTTAGCTGCCTTGTTAAATTTCAGCTGAACAAAAGTTGACTACATTAAAGGTCTTCAAGAAGTCTTTTAATATTCATGTTCTTTACATTTACATGTAGGTGTTTAATATCCAACATGATCTTGTTGTTGGTTAGGATTGTGACATCAACACATGGTGAGAGTGTGTATAGTTGAAATTAGGGATTTATCAAGTTCGGTTAAAAAAAGACTTGAATCATCAAGCAGAAGTCCAGTTGAGTTGACAAAGTCGTTTTCTTGTTTTATGGGGTAGAGGTGTCCCTATCTGATGTTGATATCATGAATGTCTGTCTGAATATCGGCTAATACAACTGAAACCTCTGATGCTGACCCTGAAACAAAAGCAGTATGTCCAGTGATTTATCGGCATCACCATTGTAAAATTGTATTTTATTGCATTGAAAATACTTAACCCATTTATTATTAATACATTGGTAGATTTGTCTCATAACTATTGTTCTCTTAGTAGTATCTCTTAATCAAGCTCTAACATTACAAAGTGCCAAAGTAATAACAGTTTTTATGATTCATGCTAATATTTTGTCAAAATCAGTTTCAAACAAAACTAAAGACTGAAATATCGGTATCGTATCGGAAGTGAAAAAGTTAGGATTTCAGGAGATCCCTATTATGGGGTGCCTTAAAACATAAGACAATGACGGTTGTAACCCATGTTCTGGATGCATCTGTGATTCTTACTGACTCCACTTGCAGACAATTGGTGTCTTTCTTTAACAAGCTTCTCAAAGCTGCAGTCATTCCTGCAGCTTGTGCACCCCACTTTGCCCTTCCACTCAACTTTCCAATGATATGCTTTGTTATGGGGCACTGCACAGTCTGGTGCCTTAGGAACAACTCCTTATTTCTGTGGCTGTGTAGCCTGTAATGCTTCTTAATTTGAAATATTTCTTTTTATCTTTTGTGATATTAAAAGGTTGAATTTTGTGTTTTTTATTCAAGTTAGGCAATAAACATCAAAACAACACA
Source organism: Orestias chungarensis (assembly GCA_032876305.1). Lineage (NCBI taxonomy): Eukaryota > Metazoa > Chordata > Actinopteri > Cyprinodontiformes > Cyprinodontidae > Orestias > Orestias chungarensis. Next base: position 246,385 of record JAVLVB010000226.1, on the reverse strand, counting down.
AAAAGAAACAGCCCGAAAAACTGCAGTATGTGTGTAATGAATCCATATAAGCATTAAAAAAAAGGGTTGCCTTGAGACCTCTTGAAAGCCCAGCGAGGTTGAAGGGGAAACGTGAACAAACAGGTGTGGCTGAAATAAATCAGCGGTAAAACACAGTGTTCATGATGAGAAGTCAAGTCAGCTCCCCACTCAGCTGTTTTGTCCTTGTAAAAAGACTTATTTCTCAAGCGAGGTGACACGTCAAGCAGAAGCAGGACTATTGATCATCTGATGTATGTCGTTCTGTGAGGCGTCAGTGTCAGCCCACTGCCACTTCCTTTGTAAAGTGGTCCTCGAGTTTCCATCTGTCTTACGTCTATCAATCAATCACCGCATTAGGCAGACATATTTCACTCACTCAACAGGGTCCGAAACAACCAATTCTCCTTTTGGTCAATTTTAGTCTGACTACCCTAGATAAAAACAATAACATCCCTTTTCCATTAAGAAGACTAATTTAACTAAATTAGTTAAAACATAAGCAAACAGGATCCAAGGAAAAGAATCCGGCTGCGTCCAAACACAGCTGGAGCATCAAGGCAGTGAAGCAAAGGGAAAAAGATTCAGGACAGACAGAAGGTGACAGTTTAGTGTGAACAAAATATCTACAAATCATTTTTAATGGATGGGACCAAGCCCAGAAACACATGTTCCACCAGTAGACATCAGAGCAACACTAAACCTGCCACAGACTGCCGCTCCATTGACTGCAGCTCGGCGCTGCGATCAATAACCCCGGCGAATAAATACGCCACATCATGGAGCAGCCAGAGCATCAGGGTCAACGTCTGGCTGAGCGGCGGAGATAGGATGACATGCAAGGTCAGAGTCTCATTGGGCTGCAAAGTAATAAGAATGAACCACATCTGATCACATCACCAAGAGGGGGAAGGGGGGGTGAGATCGGTCTCTGATCAGATCATGAGCTAAATCTGGTTAGAAGCAGAAGACAGCTGGTGTATGTAGAGATATATAAACTCAAGGATGCATCAGGAAGAAAAGAGGCTGCGAGTTCAAACCTCCACAGATGTCCTTGAGCGAGACGCTGAGCCCCTCTTTGCTCGCCGTTCCAGTTAAACCTCCCAGGATGGGAGCAGTTCAATGACTCATTTTTAGAGCTGAGTGCAGCCGTTACATCCAACCTCTCTGGTGATGGAACAGATGAAACATTTGTGTCTGTATCTCTTTCTGATGAGGGGATCATTCCTGAGCGTGCAAAGAAACGATGATGATTCTCCTGAGCCTTATTGCCGAGGAACTCACTAATGAATACTTATCCCGTATTGAACTCACCTCCTAATTCTCTGTTCATACAGTAGTTCTAGACAGTTTTCCTCTTCATCGACCAGAAAGTTGGATATAAATGTCAGAAGGAAGGTTTGTTAAGACGCGAGGATCCACACCGGACTCTGAGGGGAAGCGTTACTTTAAATATGACATCCAGAAGCAGTGCAAACTCAAGGAGAGACGGATTCATCCTCATGCTTTTTGTTTTATCTAACACGTTTCTCTTCCCAGAGCAAAATCTCTTTGGACAGAAATGGAAATGACAAACTTGCCATCCTAAAAGGCGCAAGGGACCAGGAGTCTGTAACCTTTGAAAGACAAACAGACATTTCTCTCCGTCAACCTAAATAGCGCCTAATTAAAGACGAAAAATATTAAATAACCTATACATTTAATTCAATCTAAAGATAAAAAAAACATTGATTGGTGTTTTATCAGTTTTAGCCAAAGTTATAAGGAGCCACTTCTAACTTTAGAGCTGCAGGTTGCAGTAGCTCAATTAGACCAACCACATCTGAAGTTGTCCTAAAAAATTCAAATCTTCAGTAAGAGAAGTTGCCACTTAAGTCAAGTCAAGTTTATTTTAATGGCACATTTCAGCAGCAAGGCAGTTCAAAATATCATGCAGAAATATTACATTTCATTGTCTAATCATCAATATCAGTTTTATTAATCCCAACATTATTATAGTTTTTTCCATGCTTCATCTGTTACGATGGACTAATAAGACGGTTTGTCTGGTAGGATTTAGAGCACGTAAACCATGCAGACCTTCTCGTCAAACTTCAACTAAAGAATGTCTCAAACCTGGACTTAATTATCCCACATCCTTTATACAATGGCGACAAAATCTGATAGGACCAGGCGAAATTGTGCTACGTAATGTGAAGCTGTAACTATAAGACCTGGATGTGACACTGAGTAGGCCAGAAAAGGACAAACACTCACAAACATCTTAGTAGCCATATACAAAGGAACTAGGCTATGAGAACAGCAGAAAACAGACTATGGCTCTGGGCTTCGGATCTTCTACAGCGGCTCTTAATACAAAGAAAAAATTTAGATAGAATAAACAGGCACTTTTTTATTTGTTAAATGAATTCTTTGATATCCACAACATAATTACAGTGAAAACACTGGTAGTATCTTACAACTCTAAAAACGAAAATAATATGGTTTTTCAAAATGAAGACAAATTTCCTATTATTGATAATGTATCTACCAAAAATAATAAGTTCTTCTTTTTTAAATAGATCTTTAAGCATTTATAAATGTGAACAAGTTGTTGTTTTTTACCCTGATTGAAGGTAAATACGGTTATTTTGATTGTAAAGGTTCCTTAATCAGCATTACATGCATATATATATTTTTCTTTGAGTGTATTAATTGCATTACAGACCCCTAATGATTAATATATAATATATTTAAAGTCTTATGATCTTGCATTTTACAAGCTTATAAAATATTTAGCCAGTTGAACAGTTTCATGATAGCAGAAAAAATATGATCCAAAATACTAAATAACTGATATGGTTATTGTAGCTGCATTGTGGCCTTTACTGTACCACGACTATTGAGAAATGATTGCTTGCTGGAGGTTTTAAACGACTGGATCTGAATGTTTGGACTCACTTAAGCTTACAAGAAATTGTGTGAGCTCCTCTAGCATTCAGCCGAGACACCTTCTTTGCTATTAATAGAGCCAAATAGAAAATTTGACTTTTGCTGAATCATCTTTGTCAGCAATAAAACAACTTCAACATTCCCCTCGGTCCAACTTTGTTTCCTCAGTATCTGAAAGCTGGGCCGACACGAACTGATTGGCATTCATCACTTCTTCCGCTGCCTTTGCCGAAATACAACCAGAAAATTAACATCTTCCTTCTTTTCACTGATTGGACAGGATGAAACAAATCCTAGGAAATCGAGTGAAATTAGAGAAAGACCGAGCACGGAAAGGAGATGATAACCAAGCAGGATTATATACTATTATGACCATTACAGGATATTGTGCAGTGGGGTTGCACAGTATATTGTAAATGTATTGTCATTGCAATGTCACTGGTTGAAGTGCAAGAATTGTTGGCTAATATAATCCAACAGTTGTGAAGATGTTTTCCATGTTGATGCAACATTTAGCCCCTAGGACAGATACTCACGGTTGCAAAAGCTCACACTGTACACAAAAGACATTGCCAGAAATACTAAAGGTCACACAGAGCAGGAAGCCCAGATTAGAGAAAGAGACAGAAAAGATGAAAACGGTGATAGTGTCATAACCATGTTTACCAGCTCTAGCTTTCTGTTTTCTCTCAGTGCTTTTCTCTCCATAAAAGCTACACCTGGTCTGGCTTTCTCTAAGGTGAGACACCTTCCTGGAGATGCTGGTGATGCTGCCAGCAACTCTAATGTTCTACTGCTATGAACGTTTTTCAGTATTCTCTCTTTTTTATTTGTGTGTTCTGTCCTTTTAAATCCCCAGTTGTTCGTGACAGATGCCCACTAGTAGTGACCACTAGTAGTGATCAAGATTCTGGTTCCACTGTTGCTACAAGCATGCTCAATATGACGTAGTGCTCTAAGGTCAGCGACACAATGCAAGCAATCGTTTTGATGTTCTGATCCAAGAAAAAGGGAATGCTGCAAATCAATGAATCAACGCAATCTGCTGAATTTCCTTGGATCAAAAAATTAAACTAATTTGTTTAGGAACAAATTTATGACTGGCTTTAAATGGTTCTCTTGTAAAATGCCCCGAGACAACATGTTTGTTGTAAATCGTCGCTATATAAATAAACTTAATTGAAATTGAATTCAATTCAATATTATAGGCACTGCATGATTTTTTTTATATAGGATGGATGGATGGATGGATGGATGGATGGATGGATGGATGGATGGACATGAGGCTGTATAAAGCATAGAGGATGAATCTCAGTCAACTCCTTGCTTCTTTTCTTCTTCCATCTTGGCGCTCCTTGCAAGAATACTTTTGACTACATTTAAGGTTACTGGTTCTCACACAATCTCCAACAAACAGTAACATCTCAGGTAAACTCAAATGTTTTTTAGCCAATCATGGATACCCTGTTACCCAGGCTGACTACTTGGGCCACATATGAGGCTTAAAACCAAAAGTGAGCAAAATTTTTAGCTATTCCAGAAAATCTTAAACTTCAAATCCACATTTTTAAAGTAGGTTTAAACATTTCTTTCAATTATGTATTTTAGTTTTTCTTTTCTACAACACTTTGTGATCTATACCTTGAATATAATGCAATGATGTTTATGATTTTGAAGTGAATAGCCCTAATCTTAAAAACAAAGAACTCAGTTCTTAATTCTGGGCCAAACAGGGTTCATCTTGAAATTAATGTTTAAAACTGCTAGGTTTAGTATTTATTATTTACTACTCATTCAAATCAATTAACCCCCCGTTATTAACCTGCACTCTCTTTATAACACCAGGACCGGTGGGGATTGCTGTTTAGTGCTAAAATGTCCAACTATTTTCACAGGAGAGAAGAAAAACAGCTACATAATTACAAAACTGAAACAGGCAGATGCTTTTCTCTGTCAGAACACAATGCTTTCTGTCAAAAGAAAGGTAATCCTTTGGTTTTACTTAATAGGATGTTTCATGCAGATCTCAGTGAGCGAGCTCTCAGGTCTTCCTATCAGCCGCTACGCTCCTTCCTTTGTTTTCTTCTGTACCTGGGAGTCATCTTTAATTGAAGCTCTTGTTTTCATTGTGGTGCTTAGTTTTTTCTTGTTTTTTTTATCTATTTAAGTTCGCACACCCCTATGTTTGCACCTTAATGACAGCCTTCACATTAACTTCCTGTACAAAATCTGTGTTTTCCTGTCTGCTTCACTGTACCGACTGGCAGCCTGACCCGTTGACCTCTTCGTCGCTGGTCTTGGCGTTCATGCTGTCTGCCTTTTGCTGCTGTCTTGCTGGGCTCGTATCATGGGGCTTACCACCTCCAATCGATGTACTCATCCACCCTTGAATCGCCGCTATTCATCAGAGGTATCTCGGATTCACAGGGTCAGGACCTTTTCCCTGCCAGGGCTGACGTATTCTTATTTTTAGCCTTCCATCACTTCCTTTTTGCTTTGGAGGCCACGGCGATGCCTGGCTCAGACAATGCTATCATCGCTCCTCTCTGCCCGCTCAACCGTGACAGATTGATGCACTGGGGTAAACAGATAGGGCTGCTACAACACAGCTTTTTGGTTACTCTGGTGCCGTGTTTCGCAGAGACAAGAGACGGCGCCCATGAGGGCCGAGATGGAGTGTGGGGATATTAATGCCTATTGACTCCAAGGTAATAGCTTTGCCAAGCCACAGCCTCGAGGTTGCTCCAGTTTAGTCTGACCTATAATAAGACCTGGACACCTTCACAATGACAAAAAATGTCTCCTCATGATCATACATGACTATAACCATGCAATCGAACAACCCAGTTCATCCAAAATGAGACTGTCGCCTTTTATCTCCACCTATTTCTGTCCTACATTTCTAAATGTTGCTGCTGAGGGTTTCACAGCTTCCCACTCTGAGCTTGTTGGAGCTGCAAGTGTCTAAATTATCCATAGCATGAGGCGGGAAGAGAACAAGTGACCAGCCAGGAACCCTGCGATACCGGCGCTGCTGTTTTTTTTTTTCTCGCTTTCACAGCAAGCAAGGCTGCAGAGCCGGATGTATTTACAGGCCAGACAGTAACGTGATTCGGCTTCAGTTATATAGTTTTTCAGTTATAGACTTCAAAATAAATTGTCAAAAATAAATTAAAAAGATAACAATAGCATTTGTTCAAGGCTGGTTGCTGTTGATGAAACTGACGACCCAGGCCTGACATGAAACATTTTTGTTTGGGGTAAATCTGGATCCGATCTGCAGGCCTTAAGCCGACGTACAGGGTGATGACTTACTGATAAAAAAAGCAATCAGGACACAATGCCTACAGACAACTGTGGCAATGGTCAAGGGGACGTCTGTGCCAGCAGTGTCCCAATTCCTGTCCTTAAACGTCTGTGTCTTCATGTTTAAGATGTTTTACTGCTGATTCAAATAAAACACACGTTTGATAAGGCTTCAACTCCTCCATCTTTTACTTTCCTTTAAGTGAAGAAGTATCTTAATGTATTTTCCGAGAGTAGGATGGAGTGGGAGTGTGAGGTTATGGCAAAGAAAAGCTCTTGATTTATTTGACCATCTACATTTTTATGGGCTGCAACCAAATAAATTATATCTAAGCTACAAGTGGATGGAATTAGCGTCCTCTGTAGGGTTGACTAGACTCGCACCTAAGAGATAGGGCGACAGGAAATCAAACGTCTGGTTAAGATCCCTTCTAAGGGGGAGAAAACCTTAGGGCAGACCTCGGATCAACAAGAAGAACTACATTTCCCTTGATGATGGATGGATGTATGGATGGTTCGGTAGAACCTGATGCCCTTCAGAGGAAGATCAGATTCAATCAGCCATGTTGGACCTGGGACACATTTAAAACATGCAGGATCTCCACAGGAACTGTTTGGGACCTGGCAGAACATACAGACGCTTATAAAGCAACGTAGTGAAAACACTTCCTTCTTGTTCCGCAGCTGTATGTGGGACAGTTGAGTTTTATTTTTTGTTAAATATGATTTAAAAGGAGGAACTCCAGCTTTGAAGGTGATGGAGGAGGAGGGGGGGGGGGATTACGCACGTCTTACGCACGTCAACCTTGTGTGTTTCCTGCAAGCTCAGGCGCGCACCCGCCGTTTCTACGTCCTACATCCCTCAGAAATAATAATAACACTTATAATAACAACACATATATTTCATAAATGAGAAGTGAAACCAGTGTAAGAAGCGATGATTGTACAGAAACACTGCAGCCCCCAGGCGACAGCAGATACCTGGGACGCGTGTGGAGGCAGAACGCAACACGGATGCAGAAATAAAAGGCGAACCTTGAAAGATGGACGGAGAACAGTGGCTGGATTCGGAGCTCCAGCTGAGCGGCACAGGGATGCAGACAGAAAAGCCAGCATCCTCCCTACCTTTCTGCGGCTCCTCCTCAGCTCTCTCTCCCCCCCGTTTGCGCTCAGATGCGACGCTCGTAAAGGGGCATTCCGCACCTCTCTGTGCATCTAAGCCATCTGTCCGAGGAGGAAGCGGGTGAAGGCGGACTGAGAGGGAAGAAATGAACAATATGATCCCTGCCTCCCCTCCCCTCTTTTACCTCCTGCTCTCTCCTGTTCTTCTCTTATATTTCCATCCCCTCCTTGTGTTTTTTTCTCCTCCTGTCTCCTCCCTCTCACTCTCCCTCGTTTGCTCGCTCCTTGCCTCTCCTCCTTTTCCTCCCCTGTGCTCTGAATACTAATATTCCGTCTCTCCTCTCTCTGCTTGCACTAAAGACATACAGATGTATGTGGGGCGTATATAAGGCGGAGGAGAGAGAGGCGGTTTGTGAGTGCTGTGTGTGTTTCACTTGGAAATGGTCTCTGGATCTGGTTCTGCATCTTGTTTCCTATTACAGCTGTGATTAGATAATAATCCTCCTGCAGAGGCCCCCCTGGAGGGGGTGATGGTGGGTGTGTTGGGTATGCAGGTAAAATGTTGTGTGGGACGAGAAGAGGAGGATGAGGAGGGGATGGCGGGTCACTGTGTGTTCGGCTGGCAGCCAACAAAAAGACACAGATCTGTGCTTGTTTGTGTCAGTGCTGGTGGGAAACCTCGACAAGAGAGAGGAGCTGAGGTTAGACACAGCTAAAGATCTGGTTAGAAGAAGATAGAGTCTTATTGGCGTCATGATTCGATCATGGGCCTCCTGGAGGCATGGGGGATGGCATAAAGATGCTCCTGTGTTTTATGGCAACATCCCTGGCTTTGCCGTTGTATCAGTGAACTTAACCTCTAGGCAAAAATGATTGAAAGTGCAAAGTGTTGTAAAGAATCTCTTCTGTTTTGGCCTTTGACAAAAACAGAACATTTTATATTAAAAAAAGATTACCTCAATAAACACTAAGCGTCCTTTTTTTTAAAATTATTTCCTTAGTTAAAGGAAAAATAATCCCCTCCAAATCAGCAGAACTCTGCGACCCACATCCGATTTTTTCACAGAATAGTGAGCCGCCCAGTTCAGATCTTTTCACCCAAAACTAAACGGTTTTGGGCCAGTTCATTATGCGGTGCTGAACTGGATTCATATCCGATAGTCTGAATGGTCATGTTGCATTTTAGCTATTCTTTATGTCATTAAAAGGAGACATGGTTCATAATTATGTATCAAAAGAAACCAGACGTGGCAAATCTGGACATCTCAATGTCTGAAGCAAGCAGTGTCCAGTTTTGCTTTCTTTTTTCTCTGCTTACTTCATCTTGTTATGATCTTAGAAACAATATGGTTCCTGCTTTATAACAATGTTTAAATCAATCCACAGATGACCGCATCCTTCCATAAACATTGTGTGACATCTCCTTTCCTATGTGTCCACCGCTGGCTTTGGGACGTCCCAGGAGAGACAGACCTACAAAAATGATTCCAGGAGCTCAATGACGGCTCGCCCGGAAAAACCTTTTAAATCTCTGCACACTTCAACTACATCAGTGTTCAACATTAAACTTTAAAAAAGAGGTCTGAGGCCCAAACCACTGCTGTCCAAGAAGAACTATATCCATCCAGCTGCAGTTGCAATATTGGTCACATAGGCAAGTTGTACAGGGCGTTGTTTCAAAAGGGGCACACAACAACTGAATGTACAATAATTCAAATTTCCTGCATTTTGATTGGTAGGCACCACCAGGAGTCAATTGCACATATATGCAAGACCCAACAATGTTCCCATCTCACATTTACCAAAGACAATCGTAATGATCTCCAAGATTTTTGTGGAAGAAAAACACATTATAAGGACTGATGAGAGAAAACTGCAACTGGACACTCTATGGTATATCTGATTTGAAACTCATTTAGCATCTCAGATAAAGAACATCAAGGTGGGGATGATGTGTTCAAAGTGATGCATCCTAGGAAATACTTTGAAAGCTTTCTCCAAGCTAGACTTTCACACAAATTCAGATTTATGAAGTACAGAACTAAAATTTAAAATGTCAACACACCATTCCACCTGAGCTGTGGATCTCTCCAGCCTCATTAGTCTCCATTCAAAGCTATTCTCGCCAGACATTAACAAGTTAAACACATGATTTTTATTGTGCTGTACTGTTGGAATTAAGGAAGGGGATAATTTATAGACATTTTTACCTTTAAGTAGTCGTTAATTAATCTTTTTTATTGCTTTTAATTCTCTGCATGCACAGGAATGTCCTCCATTTGGACACTTTTGTCTATATTTTAAAAATACAGGAGTCTGGTGCCTACAGAAGAAAGAAATATAAGGAAGGTGAGGTTGAAATGTTCATATTTCATCACTTATATTGGAGTTTAAAGGCCTTTCTGGTCAAACAAAGCAAGCACTAAGTTATATAAGGAAACTCAACCCTCTGTCCCTCAAGATGTTCACTGCATGAAGTCCTGCTACTCGATTATGTCAACATGCTGAGCAATGTGCATCTATCAGTCTGGTTCTCTTGTGTCACTGAGTTTTCACAGATCACGATCACTTCTTTTACTTAACGTTGTCACAAACATTAATACAAAATCATATTTCTTTAAACTCTTATTTGTTTGAAATACTGTGTGCTGATATTTTTTTTAATTAAACCAGAAAGTCTTTATGAGTTGGGTTTCCACAAAGATGAATTCCGTATTCTAACAGAGAAAAACAGACAGATCTGTGAAATATAAATTCCCGAGATGTTCATTGCAAGATTTGCAGAGCTGATAAAAAGTATTCCGACCCTAAGAGATTTCCTTATTCTGCGAATATTATTATTATTATTATTATTACTATATTATAAGCTGCATTTTACCCAAGGACTGCTGGAAATAAAAACCAGCCCATTCAACCCTGTTAAGATAAGCTACTTTAAATGAATACGTTTATAATCTATTGTTACATTTCTTTTGATTTGGAAAGTTTTTCTTTTATTTTTTTATTTTTGAGACATTCAAGGCTACTTGATGTTTTCAGACTGCAAAATCCCCTATGTTATTAGTCCTTGAATCATATTTTGTTTTGTATTGAGAGTCTCTAGGGGTGCAGAAAAGCTTAATTTATTCTCTACTGATGCCATGTTTTCTTTATATTTTGTTTGGGTCAGTTTTCTTTATTCCCCATTATGTTTTTAAACCATAACTTTGCAGCACTTATACAACATGCGTTCTGGATTAAAAACACCTTAATCATATCTGATATTATGAGAACAAAGCAGATATTAATCACATAAACATTCTTATATTAATCACAGTCTTTATTGCTAGAGCTAGGTAACATCCCCCAGTTTATATCTGGAACAAAAACACTCGCCTTCATGATATTTTATAGTCGGTGCATTAAGTATTGGGCAAACACTGGCACAAAGTGCTCCCTGTGGCGCTATTCTTATTCTTCCTCTTCCATTAAACAATATTTTGGTACTTTGGTATTTAAACTGCAGCCATGTTTGAATTTGGACTGATTTCAGCCCATTGAGTTGACACCAATGGTTTTAATCTTCCTCTCTGTGGGCTCTTCTGTCTTTCAGCATCTCTTTATTCCTTTTTACAAGTGTTCATGTCTGATTCCCTGCATTTACAATCAGCACTTAGGAGTGTACATTAGCAAAGTGAAGACCTCAATCTGTCTTTTGTGGATAAGAGAGGGATTGTCCCAAATTAAAATTTTCTTCGGTGTCTGGTTTGACAGTGGCCACTGTTGCTGCCGCCGGTGGAGATTTTGGGTTCTCCCTCAACAATCCTATTTGTTTAATTCCTATCCTCTCCTCAGTCATTCGTCTCAGGCTCGTTTTCTGCTCAGCTGTGATGGCTAACATAGGTCACTGTTTACTCCTATTTATCAGTCAATCATCGCTCGCTTCAGGGCTACAAGGGCAGCTAGTTTTTCCTCAACCCTGGGGCCTGATTTACCATCACTGTAAGCAGTCCAGCGATGGAGCCACATAATTATAATTAACCACACAGAATTTACTCCGGTTCTTGTTACTTGCTGGAAAATGATTTTAGCTCTTTTTCTGCCCTAATATGTGGTGAGACAGTAAAGGTTTATTTCTCCAGCTCCGGAAAAAAAATAGAATACCCTAGTCAGTTATATGGAAAGGTAATCCTCAGAAAAGCTATTTTCACTGAGAAAATTGGTAAAAGAGAATAAAAAAGACTAACAAAGCTCATAAAATATCCTTTTTCTTTTTCTTATTTTTGAAGTTGGAACAAGCTCATCTCTCCAAACAAACTAAAAAGTAGAATATAATTTTTTCTTAACCTAAGATAAAGCTTTCTCTTGGTTTTTGCTTTAGCTGGGCAGCTAAACCGCGGCCTGATTACTAAAAGTCACTTAAAGTGGTCGTATCATGGTTTTGAAACCTTCATGTTCACATTTACATCAATTAGTTGTGTATATAAAGTGGAACCGCTATGCTTTGGTCTGAGTTACAGAGATAAGATGATCTAGCGTCACAAAAATCTGTTTATTACCAAATTCCTTTTTAAATATTAGTTCCGCTAACGCTAAACTAACATCGAATTTAGTGAAAGCTAAAGCTAAAATGCTAAATTGAACAGTAGACACCATGTGTAAATTCACAATATATTACAATATATCGGTTTAACACGCTCAGTAAGATCAAATTTGTTAATATGCAAGTATCTCTGCTATTGTGAAGGATTCATCAGTGGATTTAAACTGTTTACAGTAAAACTGCAAGCCATAGTAAAACAGCGATGCATTGTGGGTACAACCTGTTTTTCTTCATCGCGTCACGTGTGACAAAAACCCGAACTGCTTTGTAAACTGTTGCGTCTTCACCCATTTCTTAATAAGAGCATGAAAACAGACTGCAAACTAATTTAGGGATTATTAACAGTCGATAACCAAAACGTTCAACACAGATGTTGAAGTTTATTAAAAGAAAAGTTTACAAAACAGCCAAGTAAGTTACCACTAAAGATTTTATCCAGAAAATCAATTTATGGGAAACCAAATGAATCTAATATTTTCAAAGTAAGCCAAGTAAGGTTTGCCCACTGATGGTTACTTCATGCTCTATATTGTATCTTTTCATACGATACTATATTGCATTGAATCCTTTCTTATCGTCTTCCACTGCAATGCATTACAACCATTTTCCTTAATTATATCAATTATACAGATTTTTTTTTAAGTCATATCTAATCTGACTGCATTTATTGTGTAGGAGACACACACACACACACACACACACACACACACATTAGAGGCTTCCTCATTTCTTCCTTAAACCTTTTTTATTGCACTTATTGTTATGATGCCACATTTATAGTTTCGTTAATGTATGTACATACAGTTATGTGCAGGACTCTGTCTTCGCTTGGTTGTGTCTTATCTTAGTGTTTGATATTGGATTTCATCTTATGTTGTTTTGCTTTGGATCATATTAGAAGCATTGCAGCTCATTCAGTTGTATTTATTTTTATGAAATCATATAATACAGTGTTATGTGTTATCCATTGTATTTTCGCTTTTGTAAACAGTTGTATCAGGCTTTATGTTACATTTAGAAACACACAGAAAAAAATGTTATTTTGATGATGACATCCGGTCTGCTTTACCTTTAGGATTCAGCAACAGGCTCATACAATGGATGACTTGGTTGAGGAAGTTTCATTTGGCACTGAGTTTGGATTGTGATCTTAAGATAATTATTCCTGACTTTGCAAAAGATGTGCTTTACAGATTTATTATTTGTTATCTTTCTGCCACCAAAAGCTGCCCGGGTTGGTTTTGTGATTTAGACGTCATGGTGAGCAAAACTGGAGGAGGTTCTGTCTCATTTCATGTTTCGGTTGCCTTTGACACAAAACCTCTGCTGAGCAAGGTCATCATGCACCGACTCTGATCTGCGGTTTGCTGAATTTAAAGTCTATCCTAAAGATCTTTGTGCCCTGGAGCTCCTCTTTTCTATCACTCCTTTTATCCATTCTAACGTTCTGAGCTGTGACAGCACAAATAATACTGATATATTTCTTCTGTATAGAAATCTAAGTATATCTATTGGACATTACTGCAGGTAAAATGTATATTTTTTTATCTCTGGCATGTAAACCTCCCCCATTTAGAGTTAGTATCTGCTATTTTAAAGCCGTACGTAAAATATTTTTGCTTTATTTACATGTCATTTTAAAAGGTATACAGATAACTGAAGGTCAGCATGTTAGAGCTCTGTTTCTCTCTGACTAGTATAATTACCGCAACCAGCAGCGCTGAATCAGGCTTGTTGTTAAGGTGCTGAACATCAGCCTGACTAGAACAAGAAGAGGGCTGTACCTCTATGCTATAGTTAGAAGACAAGAGGGAATACTCTGTCCTCCTCATTGCTAAGTTTATGTTTAAATCACTTTTGAACGTGAAAAGGCAGGTTTATAATAATTTTTCTATCTCAGTAAAAGGTTTCAAATCATCAGAACTAATTTTAGCATAAAAGAAAACTAACCAACATAATTACAGAAAAGTTCTTTTTTGGTTTCAGTTTAATTTCCACGAATGCTGCTCAGCTGGTAGTACCCAGAAATCTGTTACTTAGAGACTGTTTGACAACAGGAAGCAGGCTCAAAGATAAAAAAATATTCTACTTTACTTACTTTCCTTGCAGCAAACAAAACGCTATTTAATTTCTGTTTGCTAGAACAACAACAAAAGAAATAAAATACAAACGTATCCTCTTTTTCATTGTAAAAAAGGGCAAAACAAATTTTTTAAGAATGAATTGATTTTAATTTTCTATTTGAGATAAGAAAAAAATAAAACAACTTTAAAACAGAAAAAAAACTTATGATTCATGTTACGGATTTGGTTACTTATTTAACAAGAGTGTGAAATTTGACAGGGTTGCAGGGTGAAGCAGCTCAGCCACCTTGAACTGTGGCAAATAAAAAACAAATCTTTCAAAAGTCACAAAAATTGTTGTGCATAATGTGCAAATTAAATGACCCAAAAGAAATAAGATGACCCTGTGCTTGTCAGGCTTCCTCCTATTAACGGTTTTTTTTCCTCTCCACTGTCGCTTCATGCTTGCTCAGTATGAGAGATTGCTGTAAAGTCAACAACGTAACGCAAGCGATGCTGCGAGTCAATGACTCCATACTATCTGCTGGGTTTACTTTACTTCAAAAACTTTTAAATCTAATTAGAATAATAAACTAAACTGGATGCCCTGTTTGATAACTATGCTAAATTGGACTGTATGTTTAATTGGAATTAAAATGATGTTCCACGTAAACTGCCTTAAGATGAAATGTGTTGTGATCTGGCACTAAATAAATAGAGCTAAACTAAATTGAAAACTAAATTGAACAACAAACATTACCAATCCAAACTTAGCCCCTAGAAATATCTTTAATTGTTTCAGTAATGTGTCATATTTTATACTAGGAGGCAATTTACCAGAATAATAAGCTTACTGCATCAACATCTTTTCAGGGAGTCAAATTTTCTTGTCCAGCAGAGTGAGCTTTCATCAGTAATAAAAAAATATATAAATAAACATAAAGTGCTGCTCTCTGATACCTGTCAGACATCTACAGGAGGTCTCATGTATTTTGTACCTAAAGGAGAACTGTGGCAGATACTGGAGTCACCTCATCTGGTTCCTCTTGATGAGTAGGAGCAGCAGTTCTACTCTGAGATGACCAAGCTTCTCACACTATCTTTAAGAAAGACCCCAAACACCATGCAGAGAAAACTTAAATCCTCAATCTTATTCTGTTTGTCAGTACCATGAGTTTGTGACCATAGATGGGGGATGGAACGAAGCATGACCTGTAAATTGAGAGCTTCAACATTTAGATCAACTCTGTTTGCCAAAAATAGACCGAAATTGTGTTCACTGCAGATTCCACATCAATCGTTGTGTCAATCTCTATTTCATCCTCTAATTTAAAAACAAAACCCAAAGGTACTAAAACTCCTCCAGTTGGAGAACATCATAATCACCGACCCACAAATGGTTTTACAAGCCTTTACAGCGCAAGACAATGATCTCGAATTTAAAGGTTACAGTTTTCCTTCTGCCAATATGGTGCAATAAAAACATAATTTATCAACAGAAATGAAAAAGCTAACAAGGAAAATACAATAGGATAAGGAACCAAGATGTCATTCTCAGAGGAACCAGCAGTGAGTAATAAAAACCAGAAAACTAAATACAGAGGAGATGCAGTGATCGATGAAATAGAGACTGGGTGAGGCTAAACACGGGAAGGCCGAACACATGTTAATAGAGAGTTCACAGGATTGCTGGAGGAACAGAGTTATTAACACAATATGCAAAGAAACTATGATGCAGAAAAGTTCTGTGAAAATTTGAATTGAAAAAAAATTAACCAGTTCTCAAGTATGGGGGTGAAAACTCTAAGCTGTGGTTGGTTCCACTGCCAGCAAAACTGGTGCCTTACACAAGAGGAATGGAAAAATAAACACAATTATTTGACGCAGACAGCGAGTCTCTGGAATGATTTTTGCAAAAGCTCTGAAAAAAACTGAATGTTCGCAAGCTACATTTGACAGAAAACCAACCAATTATAACAAAACTTCTACAACATTTTTACCAATGTGAATGTCCAAATATACATCCAGAATTATATCACAAATTTGTTGATGCATGTGTTTCGACTGCAACTGTTTATTTAACCCTTAAAGCAACACTAAGTAACATTTCAACCTTCATAAAAGACTTTCATAAAATTTGTGATTATACATCGACTTACAGCTTGTTGAATGACACCTCTGTCATGGCCCGAGGGTCAGGTCACTATCGCTTCAACTGCCACTAAGCAACTTTGAGGAGTTTGGCAGGAACCCTGCCATACAAGCAACTACAAATGTGCTGACTTCTTTGCGGCACTTCCCCCGTTTCATCATATGACATTGTTTCACCAAAATTAGATTTATTACCTCATCGCTAATCATCATTCACACTGTCACTGGAAACAGAAACGTACTTCAATCTAATTGCAGGTGACCAGGAGAGGTGGTCCTTCTGGGAAATGCAGTCTTCTTCAGACAAGCCACAACCGCTTTTGCCCACACAGGCACCAAAAGCAACAAAAAATTAAACTTCTTTGGTGCTGCTTTAAATAGGTAATTAGCAGGAGTATATGTGCATATTTGAGGTAATGTAATTTCAACCCATTGTGCAACAAGAAAAAGAATATATATTCAGCCTTATTAAAAAAATCTGCAGTTAAACATTAATTTTCAGCTTCTTTCTAAATTAAATTGGCCTGTTTACAGTCATAGACTATCAGCTGCTGTGAAAACCCACGAAGCATTAAATTTATCTTTGTTTATTGTTATTTGCATAAGACCAAAACAAAACATGTAATCCCAGGTGACCTTGTGAGGTGACGACCTTACATGCAACCGGTCTTCTGTTGATGACAACAACAAGAAAACAACTTAATTTTTAACAACAGAGAAAACCATTGCAGACCTAAACCTCAGCAGGGGGCAATCTGCCTGGACTGCTCAGGTGAGGCGTGAGGAAGCAAGAGAATTATTCAAACGAAGCCTTTGCATGCTGCCAGTAGTTAAGATAAACACAAGGCTGAGATTTTGTAGATCTTGCCAAGACATCAGTCCTTCTATTCTGGAAATGTTCTTTAGGCGATGGAAAGTTGACTTTGTCTGTATGTATCTATGAAGATTCAGGTCTCAGTTCATCTTTACAACCATATTTGTGATCTCTTTAGTTGTTTCTACCTGAAATAGCTGAAGCTGATAATGGCTTTAAATTAGTTTTAATTTTATTTAACTGAGGAAAGTTATGTCACATTCATATTTGAAGTTTTTAAGGTCCCAAATTCAGAAAAAATTGGGGTAAATTAGTAAAAGTAATAAAATAGGGTACTTGCAGGCTGAAGAAGATGCTAAGAGGCCAAGATTTGCAACATGGACTTAGACATTCATGGTAATGGGCAACAAATTTTAAGCTTAAAAGGGTGAGGCGAGAATGAAAAAAAAACATCAGAATAACCAATCAGTGGCATTTTAGACTAGATGTGGGGAGTGTGCACGGCAGAAAGAATCAGGAAATGAGATATAGCTTTGAATGGCTGGACAGCGTTTTAAATCAAAAACCAAAGAAAAACAATTCTGACAAATAATCTAAGAAAACATTATTAAGAAACAGAATAAGATAACATATTAGGTAGGTAAACACAAAGAAATGAAAATGTATGTCAAGTTGTAAAAGGAAATACTAAAGAAACTAAAATGGAAAGACCTATTAAGCCACAAAAACCCCAGAACTGTAAAGTCAATAGGAGGTGTCCCAAGAGGGAACCTAGGGAAACCCACATGTGATTTAAATTTACTGTCCAGTACTGATCAATGACTCAAGCTGACATGGAATTTCCAAGAGGAAAAAATGGTTTATAGAACTGAAAGAATAATGAACTGAACATAAAATAGAAACCAAGGTAATGCGGAACGGACCAGGGACTAGAATGTCAACAGAAAGAAGCTGATGGATAACTGCAGCGGAACGCATGAACTACGAAACGTGAAAAGAACAAAACAATAGAAACAAACAAACCAGCGGAAGATCACAGGATGGGAAAATAAAAATAAAAAACTAATAACAATGAGAGATGCGAGGGAACTG
The DNA here is from genome assembly GCA_032876305.1 of Orestias chungarensis. Lineage (NCBI taxonomy): Eukaryota > Metazoa > Chordata > Actinopteri > Cyprinodontiformes > Cyprinodontidae > Orestias > Orestias chungarensis. The sequence goes on along the minus strand of JAVLVB010000226.1, from coordinate 228,306 downwards.
GAGGCAACGAAGGAGCAGAACGACTAAGAAAAAAATCGAAAGGGAAAAAAAAACAACAAAGAGGGATGCGAGGGAAACTGGAGGCAACAAAGAAACGAAAACTTCTAAGGGAATAACTGAGAAGGGGATCAGAGGAAAATGATGGAGGAGAGAGAGAAATAGCACAGAGAACTAGCACGGAGAACCAGACAAGCAGGAGGGGAGCTTACTGGGGACCGGTAAGGATTGGCAGGACAAGGAGCACAGAGACAACAAGTAGAGGTAAGGTAACGGACGATCCAGCCATGAGTGAATGAATGAATGAGGCTTATATACTGTCATAGAGAGACCGAATGGCATGATGAGATATTCAAAGTGTCCAAGGGGGGTTTTAAATGCTGACTTCCACTCGTCCCCCTGGCGTATGCGAACTAAGTGATATGTGTTACGTAAGTTTAGCTTGGTGAATATGTTTGCGTTGTGGAGAGAGTCGAAAGCGGCTGTAATTAGTGGGAGTGGGTACCTGTTCCTTATTGTAATATTGTTGAGTCCTCTGTAATTGATTCAAGGTCGGAGCGAACCAGGAACAAGGAAGAGGTTCTGATGATTCGTTCGGCGAGACTCTCATTTATATAGGTCTCCATTGACTCTTGTTCCTTCTGGGAGATGTTGTAGAGGCGGCTTGATGGTAGGGGAGCTCCAGGTAACAGGTCGATGGCACAGTCATATGGTCGGTGAGGTGGTAGAGAACTTATTTTGCTCTTACCAAAAACCTGTTTGAGATCAAGGTGATCCTCAGTAACACTGCTGAGGTCCTGAGAGTCGATGGAGACGTCTTCTTGGGGCAAGCCAGAAGGAACGGCAGCCTGGAGACAGGAGGAGAGGCAGTTAGAGGACCAAGAGGTTAAGGAACTGTCTTTCCAGTTTATTGTCGGGTTGTGAAGTTGGAGCCAGTTAAAACCTAAAGTGATGTTGGGTTGAGCAGAGGGAAACACAAAAAATGAACGAAATTCTTTATGGTTACCAGACCGTCAAACAAACAAAACAAAGATTCAACCAAAATAGAAAATAACCAAAAGAAAACAATAACTAATAATAATAAAGTAAAACAAGACAACTACAGGAAACTAAACAGAACAAAAACACAGATCATGACATTTACCTTTTGACACAAAGAAGTCTCTATTCTTTAACTTATTTGGTATAGTAAAATAAAAACGTGAATCCCATAATTTTAAGATTAAAATTAGTTGTGTTTTTTAAACCGCAGTCTAGAATTTTAATAGAAATAAAGGCACAAGAAATGCATTTTTTATTTTCTTTTAATTACTAGTATTAAACCCTAAATTTTTCTTACTTGACAAATTTGGATATAAACAATTTAAAAGAGGAACTTTTTAGATAATAAACAGCAAGCGTATGGAAAATTTTTCTCTATCACTGTAAAACAGGAAACTCCTAATTTTTGGAGCATGATTAAACCCAAGGCTCCTAGAAACAGATCAATCCTTCAACTCTACACGGTATACTTTATGAGGTGCTTGCAGATAAGGGCGTCATAACAGTTTTAGGAATCTTAAATTTTAGTCATGCATTTGACTCCACCGTTCAGAAAATAAATATATCTTCACTCTTGTGAAGACGAAAATGCAAAGTCACTGCAAAATGAGATTCACTGCTTAGGTTTGCAGCCAGTGATTCTAACTGAGACAAAACATTTTGCTAATATAATTAGAGGTTATTGCAAATGCAGCCATGGCATTCAGGAGTAAACAGCAGCTCAAAGAGCCCATTTCATTTGTGAAACTGCCTTTCATTATTTATTAAAACAGACTCTACCCCTCCTCCTTCCTGGGAGTGTAATTGCTGCCCGTTTTAGTGTAAATTAATCTTCACATAAAACATTGTGAGTTGACTTCTTTGTGTATTTGCCGTTTCCCTCCAAAAGTAGTCTCTGATCATCATCAGAGTCATCGGGAGCGTTTGTTTCCATAACAACTCTCCCATAGGATTGATCGCCCACTTCTCCTTGTCTTTCTCTTTATGACTAAATCTTTCCCTAGCTGTGTCCTCTGTTGCTTTTCCTTTTCTTTGTCGTGACACCCACGCGACTATCAGCCGACTTCACACACTTAACATCTCAGCAGAGAATCCCGACTGAATCTCCCCATTTGTCTTTTCCTTCCCTTTCCATTTGTTGTGATTGCCATGCTCACATGCAGAGTATCCCTCCAGCGAAACCCAGTAAGGTCAATTCAGTCAGGCTGTCTTGCTTTTTTGTTTTTACAAACACCCTGCCATTAGCCCTAGCAGCGGTTTACACTGGTGCAATGTGGAGACTCTCCAAAGGTCAAGCTCTGGGGTCAAAGGGAGTAAGAGTAAATGAAAGCAAGATTCTCAACGTCCAACTGCTTTGTAAGTAGCAGAGATGAATTCAGATCAAATGAGGTTTATACCTATTTTAAAACAACAAATGGATTGATGGATGTTTGGCCAAATAACCTAGCCTAACGTACACTGAAGAACCCATGCAGAAGGTTCATACTAGGAACCCTCATCCCTCGTCCTGTGAGGCAACAGTGACGCTGTCTAGCAATCTTCTCAGCTTTTTCTTCCTATCTTGAAGGTAGCTGCAGGATGGCTCAGTTGGTAGCACAATAGTTTTGCACAAAATGTCCACGTTAATCCAGACCTAGGTTTCTTCGCATGGAGTTGTTCTCTCTGTGAATATGTGGGTTTTCACTTGGTAATCTTGCTTACACACACAGACCAAATGCATGAATGTTAGGGAAGATTTCCTCTCCATGCTGCTTTTATAAATAACTTTTCCTAAATAGCTAAACACACACATTATCACTAAGAACACAAGGGGAGCAACCTTGGTTCCTAAAGGTATAACAACTAAAATCTAATGTTTTAGTTTCCAAACTCTGGTTGGGTTGACACAATTATTGTTAACTGGCTTAACATACTGGCATGGATTTCCTAATCATCATTTAGCTAACAGGTCTCTGCATCCAACAGCATTACTGACTATTTAGCTGGACATGTGAACACACTGTGTAGCACACTGTGTAACGCTGTATAGCACCAAGTCTTCATTTGTGCATAGCGCTCATGATGAGGATTTGAAAATGTCTTGGAAAACATGTTCCACCATGTTAATAATGGAGTAAACATTTGTAATGGTTTAAAAAAAACAAGGGGGAAGCACTTACCTTGTAAGCAAGTTAAGTAATGGGATTAGTAAGCATTCTTTATGGACTAGAATCAGTATTAATCTCTGTTTCCCAACTCTGATTTGACTCAAGTAAACTTAGGAAGTGCAACTTGTAGTAAGTTGTTTTGATCATAGTATTATCAATGCGAAAACATGGTGACAACGAAGAAATGTCTATATTGGTCCTCAGCAGCGGACAGATTACTAAAACTGCTAGTGCCAGGTGCAATTGCTGGAATCAGCAACCTCACGCTCACATCCGTGGGAGTGGAAACAGCAGATAGGAGGAACCACAACATCTCCTGAAAAATTTTTTTTTTATTACAAAACTAGGTACAGTAAAACTGGAATTTCTTTAAAACCTTGAAGGATAGACAGAAGAAAGACAAATGTCCATATACTGGGAATTGTTTCACTGGCAGGACCAGATAGAGAAGAAAACTTTATACACTGAGAACTGTGCTGCTTTGTGGTAAACTTGTTCACAATCAACTACAATGATCAGGACTCAATTATTATGATCACTTCATCCAGACTTAAAGTACAGTAGGTAATGTTAGAGCAGTGAGATAATCAGCAGGTAAGGGAGGAGTACAGAGGTGGAGCAGTTTGAGGCTTGACAGGGGCAAGGACAGTCATGAAAGAAGGACAAAACAAATTGTGTTTTGATCCCTAAAAAACTGTTTAGAGAATAAAAGTGTTTCTAAATAACTAACTGAACCTGTATTCAATAAGTCCTAATTGATGCATACACTCAACCAACATTTTTAATAGGATTAATTCTTCCCACATCAATTTTAGAAGTAACTGTCCTACCAGTGAACTGTTTTTGAGGATGCCATCTGGAATCCACTGTTTGTTCATTCACTTTCAACTTTATTTAGAGTTAAAAAACAAAATCTCCGAGACCATAAATCCATGCTACAGCAATGAGCCTCCATGCATCTAAGACGGTTGGGGAAGCAGCGCTCATACTCGACAGGGTGCCAGTCCATCACACTAACACACAGAGACAGACAGCGGGTTGGAACCAGGATCCGTCTTGCTTTGAGGTGACAGTGCTAACCAGTTCAGCAAGGCGCCACTCTATTACATTGATTGATAAGATTCATTTTCCATATCAAACACAGAAAATGACTTCAGGTTAGAGCTTGAAATCTTTTGCAGATTTCTCACCTTACTCTGGTCTTCCTGGGAACTTCCTGTGAAAATCTTTGGATCTACATTTTGATTTTCTGTGTTGTGTTGTAGCAGGAAGGTCTCAGACTTATTTAACCACTGAAAAGACAACCCTGACCAGATGATGTCAGGTTGTGATCAATGACTCGAGCAGAGGTGGAATTGAGAGAATAGATGATTTATTTTTGGTGAAGAATAATGAACATAAACAGGAGCAAAGGCAAAGCGACGCGGAACTGGAACGTAAACAAACAGAGAACGGAAGCGGGACGCGGGAACAACAAACGTAAACAAAACAGAGAACTGATAAGAGACGCGGGGACTACAAATGTGAATAAATAAAACAATCAAAATAAACAAACCAGCATAAAAACACGGGAAAGGAAAATAAACTAACAGACGAAATAACAACAATAATAAAATAATAATAATCACAAGGGAGGAGATAAACTGAGACAGGAAACTGGGGAGAAAAGAAGGGGGAGGAAGCACGGGAAACCGGAGACTACAAGAAAACAAAAACCAAAGTAAATACCAGGACGGGACCAGGGGAGAATAATGATGGAGAAGAGCCAGGACAGAGAATACAGCGAGCAAGAGGCGAAAAGGCTTACGGGGAGAAAAAAGCTAGAGATGATGCAGAGAGACGAGGAGGGAAATCAGCAGACGATCCAGCGGTGAGTGAATTAATTAATGCGTTTTAAGTATAGAGGAACCGGGGTTGGATTTGTGGAGAAGATGATTAGATAATTTAGAACAGATCTGAATGATGATAGAAAACAGATGAGGGAAACACACACACATAAACACACACAGGGAGAAAAAGAGAGCAGAGACCGAAGGAACAAACTAGAGAACACTAACAAAACTTAACCAAACTAGAAAACAACCCAAAAAAAACAATAACTAAATATAAATAAAGATAACAACAAAATTATAATGAACTGAACCAAACCAAAAACACGGATCATGACAGATGATGGATGAAAAGGTGCTATATTTCTTAAATGTAAAAGTTTGTTCAACATACATTTCTACACAGGTGTGTAGGTGTCTTTTTTCTACTATTACTGGGCAGATCAACATTCATGTAAGTTGACCTTGGTTAAATGGGAAAGTTGTGGAGGGCTACAAAGTAGAAATGTAGCCTTGCAGCAAAAATACTTTAAATCCCAGCCTGGGGTCTTTCCAAAGGAGTTGAAATGTTCTTGTAGTGATGTATGGGTTCTTTTCTTCCATGGTCAAAAAACATCACTGCAATGGATCCCGACTTTAGTATTGGCTATTTAATTGTTCAAAGACCAAATAAACCTTAACATGCATTGATACAAACCATGAAAACTATCTTGGCAGAAGCTAACAACTACAATTTTTTTTAAGTCCACTCTTTAAGTCCACCAATCAGTACCAAAGAAAACAAGTTGGACTATTTGATTAGCGGCTTTGCAAATGGCAGGCAGTTGCATGTCAGCCTGCATTGTGTCAAAGTATTTCAGCATCCCATGCTTTCATTTTGAATATTTTAATTAAGCTCTTCAAAAAAAGGATAGAATGAATGGATTTATTTATGTGGCACAGATATATCTGCAAATACTGAACCTTGGATAGTTTCAGTGTAGTAGGTCAATGTGTTTCTCTGTTCTGATCCTCAAATATAGTTATGAGACACAAACTATGATCAAAACATCTGAGATGTTTTACTCCTCTGCTCTGAAAGCAGTGGGTTTGAGTTGGTTTTGGTGGGGGTTTTTTAGGGTGCTCTTATGCACTTCACCTTTGGAGTTTTTCTGTGAAAGTCCCACCTGAGAGAGAAAACAGAGAAGATCCCAAAGCACTTGAAGGAATCAAATATTTCTTGTAGGAATGCCTTGGGATCTACTACAATGAGCTGGAGAGAGTCACAAACCAAAACCCTTACAGTTTCAGTCGAGAATATATGAAATTACTGACTATTTTGACTCTGAAAACTGTGATAAGCAGCAGAAAGTGGATGTGTTTTGATGCCAAAGTATTTTCTTTCCATATGTCTGGTTGTTCTGTGCAGCCTTTGACAACCTTTTACCGCATCAACAAATAGCTCCATGGGTTGTGTTGAAGTGTTTTGAACAGCGTTGTATCGTTGCTGCGTTTAACTGTTTATGTCAGCACCCTTTCTTTGGATATACGTTGTCTGTCAAGCTTTTATCAACCTGTAAATCACCTGAACTGTACAATACTTCCCCCCACTTAATTTAATTAATGATTGAACTGGCAGAAACCCTGGAAGGATCTGAGCTGTGCATGACTCCCCCATCCTGGCTGGACAATGTACATTTCTGTCTCAGGTTATAAATATGTGAGTTTGTAAACTTAGGTTCAAGATGGTCTGACTCACTGGTGGCAAACCTGAAGGTTGTTGCAGCTGATTGTGGCAGTATTCACTTTTTTCTCCCACTTCAGTTTCTTTCTGTCTGTCTGTCTTATAACCTCGTCTGTCGTGTCTCATCCCAGCCTATCCCTCGGCTCTGCAGGAACCAGGAAGCTAGCTAATTAATCTAATAATTTAGAGACTCTAATAATTTCTTCGAATTACTACAGTAATTACTTGGCAGTATCGCTCTGTTTGTGTTCGACTTGGATGACTGTGTGAGGTTTTTTTTGGTCTGCTCTTTCCAATCTCGAGTCTGTGTCCCTAGAGGACAGTGCGCGGCCTAGACTAATTTTTTTATTTTTTTCTGTTCAGTGACACAGTTTGGTCTATATTTCTTCTCACTTTGTCTAAACGGCCTCACTGTTGAGAAGTCCACATTAAAGCTTGATGCACTCCTTGTGTATGGATTCAGCTGCACTGCCAGCAGAGCACTTTGCCTTTAGAGAGAGATTTAACCCTTGAGGTTGTTCTAAAATAAATTAAATAGGAACGGGGGGGGGGGGGTTATTGGTTGAGAGAAAGAGCTCGACCCCTGTAGGGGCACTGCCTGAATATAGAGAAATCTGCCAAATGCTAACAGGCCGTGGGTGAAGAGGCTGGCCTTCACTGTTGTGCATGTCTGTACATGTGGGTGGGAGCTTGCATGTGTAATGAGGGTTTTCTAAAGATGTGTGTAAAATTCACACACATGCGTCTTTCCATGAGTGGGTGTGTATGGGTTTTTTCTGCACGTGTTCAACACATGCAGAGAAGGCGCATGAACATCGGCAAGTGCAAAACACTGCAGTCATGGTGAAAATACACCACACCTTCTCTCAGTTCTAATAATAGTAAATCACACGCCCACATCTCATCTACTGAAAAGGCAAAATAGTATCTTTAATGCTTTTTAAGTCTCTTTTTTCATGGTTTTACGAGACCTCAGCTGATCAGGACATCCTGATTGGCAGATTGGAAAATGGGGAAGATTATCGTTAATCTGGATTAGATCTTGTTTGACAGAATTGGGTGACTTCTGTCTTTTAGCAGCTAAAAATTTTAATAAACAAGAATAATATGTGGCATTCTCAAGAGTGTCTGTTCTAGTGTCGCTTTTCTTCTACATAATTCTCTTGTCTTAGATTACAGATGACCACATTTTATGCCTACTTCACACATCACAATTTTTTTATTCAATTTTGTTTCCCCAGTCTTCATATTCCGACAATCTTAGGGATACCCTGATCATTGGAGTGGCTTTTAAGAAATTCTTGTTAGGTGTTCCCTGCTGTCTGTGTTTAGGAATGTTATACATGTGGGATTCTCTTGGGACGTTATCAATTTAATCTGTAGCCAGTAAAAAAGAGAGGCGACAGAAACCAGGAACATGGAGGGAATCGAAAATACAGACAACACAAAACAACTCCCATGGTGCACCAGAAAGTCCAGAGGACCTCAAGGATGACTTATTTGTATTGTTTATTTATTTTAAAAAACAATACAAACTATCACCATTGCTTCTTTTCAGTCATCTGTGTTTGTTTACTCCCGTCTGTGTGTGAAATCAGTTTGTGTGCGGTGTGTTGCTCCAGCCTTGTTCCTGGACACAACTTTTTGAAAATAATTTCCAAATCTTGTCGTGTGAACCAGACATTACAATATCTACACCGGGTGACTTCAAATCCAAGCACTTGAGGTCTGGTGTGCTGCAAACTTTAGACGTGTTTCTGCTTCAGCACACCTGAGTCAAATAATCAGGGCATCACCAGGACTCTGGAGACAATGACTGCACACCTAATAGTGTAACTGGTTCAGATCTGAAAGTTGTCGGACACTGAACATCAATGCCAGGATTTAAAGAACCCAGATTTTCAATTAAAACTTTCCTTTTATGTTTTACAAATATAAAGCAGTCCCCTGTGTTCCTTGACTCAGTGTAATCAAAATATCCAATCTTCTTTTATCTTGATTCAGCAGAAAACGTGAATTTGTTCATTTTTTCACCCAAAAAAACAGGGTTGGAAATCAGGACTGTTCCACATTCCAGAGTGCTTACAACCACGGAAAACTCAAGAACAAGGGAGCCATCATGGATTTAAACTTTACTCACCAGCCAATATAACTAGTCTGTTAATAAATCAGATTTTAAAACGTCTAAATTCTTTACTAGGGGTCTTAAAATCCAGGCCATGAGTCAATATTATAAATTCTTTATAAGGACTCTGGACTTAACTTTATACTGAGGAGGAAATTCAATCTTTTGATCCAGGTTTGCTGTACCAGGGGCATATTAAACGTTGCAGGATACTGGACCTTTTGATGTAGATTTGAAACTAGGTGGTTCCTTATTTTTGTTTCTGTTTGCGTTGAATGCTTTTGTGTTTTAAATGCAAAAGACAAAAAATGAAAGAAGTGAACAAAAACTTTATACAGAAGAGTAGATGAGAACAACTAGCAATGGGAATTGTTTCAAAATCATAGCGTATAGAGAAGGCTGTTTTGTTTCTTCCCATGTTTGGTTACCCAAGGTAATGAGCGGCAATTAGACGGCCACCAATTAACTGTGCCCATCAGACTGAAACAGAGGTAAACGAAGGAAGGCGGAGGAAGTGAGAGAAGAAAAGAAGGATGGGGGTTCTGGGGAACGAATTAATAGTTAAATGACGAGGGAATCAAAGACGGTTTTATCTTCAAGGGATGTTCATGTGCATGTGAAAGTGGCGTGTGTGCGTCCAGATGGGGCGGCGTGCGAGTATATGTCTTCCAGCAGAGGGAGCTGTGTAGGCCCATGTCGTTGTTAGTCCTCTACATGACCATCTGGCCCTACTGTCAGACCGAACCTCAAATTAACCCTCTCACTGCCCAAGTCTCCTCCACCTAAGAGGGATGAAAATAGACCAGAACGTCTGAGCGAGTATTTATGCTAAAGAGGATTTTGGTTAGTTTTTTTTATAACAACGATGCGAGTTCTTGATCAGTTGATGTTAGATATAAAAGGGTGATGCATCACTGGCGAGGCTGTGAAGCATTGAGTTGGCTCTGGCAGCCTGTGCGCTGACCAGATTGTGTGTGCGCTTCAGGGAGCGGAAGCAAGAAAGCAAATGGTTAATTTCTCATTCTGACTGCTGATGCAGGGCTCCAGCTGAACCCCTCGGAGAGCCTTCACTTTTATGCTCTCACACACACAAACACACACCTAAACACTAACGTATTGCTTGTCATTCTTCTGAGCCCCCTTTAATTAGGCTAATTGAAATGGGAGAATAACCTCTTTCTTGATTGCCATTTCTTTCTCTCTTTTTTTGACATTTAAATTGGAAAGCATGTTTACACAAGCAAAAGCCCCAGACAGTTGGATGACATGATGACCCTGTTGATGACCCTGATGCGGAAGATCTTGGCTGCTGCAACCTGATTCCTGAGGTGTAATTCATGTCTGTTGTCCATCTGCCGGCATTTTGATCATCCTCTGAAGCTTTCTATGCGAGGTTCGACGTGATGCAGTCCAGATTGTGCAATTTAAAATTTGCTGGATGCTAACAAACGTTCAAATGCCTTATGATTACTATATTTTAAGCGGTTTTAGCATTTAAATCAATAAAAACACAGATGAAAGAAAAAATCTCAAACCAAAAGACAGACATATAATAATAACGACACAGAGAGCACAGAGAAGCGTTTTCAGGAAGTGTGATGAGAAAATGTTCATCATAGCTACAAATTCCTGATGGAAAGTTTCAAGAACTTCCTATATACTTTACTTCCAGGCACATTATAACCACCTTTTGGTCTGGAGTAAAACATCAGACCTAAACATGGTGGTGTTTTTGACCGTAGAACTCTATTAATGGAACAGACTTCATCTTGCTGTAATGTTCACAGAAACCTTGTTGGAGCCTTATAGGTGGTCCCTGGACTGGATGCTGAATAAATCTCTGCTCTATGCTTCAGACTCCCCTCATCATTTCAGGTATTGTCTCTGCATTTCCAGGGAGACACCACCAGACCAGAAAGCTCACTCATAATAAACAACGATCTGCAATATTCACAGAAAACCCCATGAAAAACTGTGGAAATATGTATTGCGCATGAGAACTTATTGCAGCTATTTTTCTGTCCGTTTTGATTTTTTTCCTGTCCGGGCAAACTCCAGAGTCTAAATGGTAAAGAAACACTCTGGTAAAAAAAAGTGTGCAGTGTGCAGAAACTACCCAATGAAAAGATGTGATTATTTCGTGAGTCTTGAACAAGAAAGGTTAGTCATACTTCCAACACAAGCACATACAGTCGTCGGCTCCAGAGGCACAGCAGCCATTTGGCAACTGCTGCGTCCGTATACAGCGCTAATCACCTTGTGGTATAATTTCAAGCATTTATCAAACCTCCACATCATGCACATGTGAAATCCTCCCCCCTCCCTCTGAGGATCTATGAGATTTCCTCATTAACTTCTTGAGATGTAATGAGTCACAGAACCGGTTCTGTGGCACTGTTAATTATGACCCGTCCCAGAAGCTGCTCGCCATGGCAACCTGAAGTTCTGCGTGTCGCCTCGTGAATGACGAGTGCATAATATTTTTTTTTCTTTTCTTACAACATCATTCTGCCTGCAGCATGTTTCTTCCCCTCAGTCGGGCCTGCTGGTGCTGATCTTTTAGCTCCCTCTGCTGAGAACCAACGGTAGATCCTCCATAAGGAGAGCATTCACGACCACTGTGAATTCGGTGCCTTGCAGTCACATTCATAAGCCTTCAATCTTGATGAAATATGAGAAGGTAAATCCATCATTCAAGCTGTGTTGCAGCAGAAACTTCAGCAAACCTTGCAGGTCGCTTAAGTAGAAGCTGGAATAGTGGAGAGCATATTTCAGACATAACTCCAAGCAAAGAAAACATTAAAAAAAAATTTGATTCACAAACAAATTATCTATAAACATCAACAATTTTGAGCATTATTCATAAAGTGCATGCAATAGGTAAACCTACATTTTTACAGATTGTCATTTTAAGATAAATTTAACAAAACTTTACCAACTTAAATGTGATGACACATTTCTATTTGTCTAAGTTGGATGTTAGACACAGTATTTCTATTTGTCCGCAACGTTTAAAGCTAAAAAACGTCCATCTCAGGGCAACAGAGATTTTTTGTTCCACCCTTTGAAAGAAGTCCCGTAAGCACAAGCATAAAACCATAATCTTTAAAAAAGTGTTTTAAAGAATGCAAAATTCTGTCTAAAAATAAAACATGAAAAAGTGACAAGTTTAAAAAATAAAAGATAAATCCGTGTAAATATAAGTTCAACCATTGCTTGCACAATGTAAAATTACTCAAATGTTTTTTTTCACTTAAATGTTTTTTCAAAGTTTCATTAGCATTTTTTTTGTTTAATTCTATATTAGAAACATGAAGCAATATTGGAACACATTTTTGTACATATAATCCTGTTGGCAGATTTACTAGCTCCCCCCGTTACTTGCCTGTTTCAGCCTCTTCATTTTGCTTTATTGGATAAAACACGGATAAAATTCAACAGAGCTTTGGATAAGGTTACGAAAGTGCAATGTAGTCCCCAAAATAGACAATAACAACATAGCAATAAACTAAAATTAGGCAGAACTACCTTTTCCAAGCTATTTTCTAAACTTTCTCAATAATGTGCATCTAACTTACATGATGGATGTTGACAAGATTTAAGCATCTTTACCTGATCCCTTTTTGCAATGTTGCCTGAGGTTAGGATGGTTTTGTCACTCCAAGTTAGGGGTATTTTACTTCGGGACATATCAATTCTGCACTACCCAGTGAAAAATTTAACACTTATGAATAGTTTTGATAAAGCTGTTCATCACAAATGAGGTTCTGGTCGGGTAACGGGTGACTACATGTTGACCCGAATGAAATCAGCTATGAAATATCTGCTGCTAAGTGGCATCTAATTGAATATAACGCAAGCTATTAGCATGCAAGGTTTGTCTCTCATTATTTTTTCTGACAAACAGAAGCCTGGTAATGGTGTGTTTACATTCTGCCTCCACAATAGAGTGAGGAATAGTTAATGAGCAGAGAGCATTGCAGAGCGTGGCTCGGGGTGGCCGGTTTGCATTTAAAACGGGTTTATTTACAGCGAATGTCATGATGTGAAATTCAGACGTGTGCTTCTATCCGTAATGCACTTGGCATTTTTCTTGTTTCCTTGTTAACCAAGCGAAGCAGAAAGCTCCCCTACAGCTCTCAGTTAAAAAAGGAGACCGAGCCCTGGATTCGGACCAAGTTTCTGCATCACAAATTACAAGCTTTGTGTCTGAGTGGCCAAGCGCTGAAGCTGCCAAAAAAGAAAAACGCGGCTGGGAGCTCATGACTTATTTGTCTCTTCTGATTTTGGCCTGTTTTGCTTTGATATTCATCAAAGTATCAAAGCCAGTCGCTTTGCTTAAAAACCCAACCCAGAGCTTCTTTAAAGAGAAGTGTGATCACCCTGAATGACAGTGAATATTTCCTGGAAATAACCTTTTTAATTTTGAAGTTATTTGTGAAAAAATGCCTAGAAATCATTCAGAAATCATTAGGAAAGAGCTTGCAGAGCGCTTTACAAATTTGGCTTGTCTTTTCTTATAAATTTTCTCCTTTCTGAAAGTGAGATAAATGGTGACTGAAAACAATTTCCCTTAAATCTACTTGGTAGTCAAACAATGTCCATGATCTATCAGTTTGGCATGCTTCACTTAAGAGTTTTGCTTTAATTTATTGGTGGACTTATCTGAATCTTATTTTGTTGACTTAAAACATGCAAAAAAAAACAACAACAAAAAAAACAACACAGCTGGTTGTGAAGGGTTCAGGCAGACTAGGGAGAGAGTGACAAAAAGGCTGCAGGTGCCATAAGGGGCGGAGCTACAAAAACACAATGGTGTGGGATTGCATGGTTTAAATATGCAAATATAACAGGAATATAAATCTATATTAAACTGGGCGACGTCTAAGCAGTGTAGCGTGAACTGTATCAGTGCGGCACGACGAGACCAAAATACATCACTTCACTGAAATTGTCACGCCAGTAACCCAGATGCCACTGTGGTTTTAGCATGGGCGATCACTTATAACCTCCACTTCATTTTAAGAACAATAAGATCAAAAATGCAAAGGCAAATTGTCTCCAGTGAATCAAAGTGTCATTTAAAATATTCCTTATCATAAGTTAAACTGAAGAGGTACAGTATGCCATTTTTTTCTGCCCTTAAATTCTCACAGCAAGTTGTGTAGCCATTCACTCAACGCTTACTGAGTATTTCTTGCCTCTGCAGCAATTATTCCTGAATTGTTTCAATGTGTTTGAAAGTATACTAGTGTTTTACAGGCATGCCAGAAAAACGCTGATCACTGATGTGTGCAAAGTTTTTGGGATCTTCGCCCGTGATCTTTTTTGACTTGACTGCTTGGCTGTTTGACCTGTGTGTTTCTGTCTAAAGGTAACACAGCAGGTACGTCCAACCCAAATCACATTTTTTTGCCCATTTACAATCTTTTCACCTCCCATTAACTCCCTTTGGGACGTAGTACTAACTTGCATAAGTATCTAATAGAAAGTGTCTACAGTCTGAGCGGTAATTGTACATTTCACTCAAGTTTTACATTGTTAATGTGAGCAAAGCATCATAATTGTGCAGCAGAAGAAGCCAGACGTGGTAAATGTGGACGTAAAACAATGTCTGAAGCAAGCAGTGCCAAGTTTAGCTTTCTTCTTTTCGGCTTTCATCATGTTGTTCTGATCTTGTGTCGATACAGTCGTTTGAAATACATCCACGGATGGCAGGATCCTTTATTACTGAAATGAACATTGCACTTATATGTGACGTCTGTGCTCTTCTTCTGAAAGTTCAGCTCGCTTTAAGGTATAAGTTC
>JAVLVB010000226.1:189153-213537 GCA_032876305.1 Orestias chungarensis | reverse complement strand
TATATATATGTATGTATATATTGGACATTTATCTAATAAAGTTTCCGACTGTAAAATTACATAAGCTATTTGTTATGGTTTACAATTGGTTTATTTTTAGTTACTGCAGTGGATGCTACTTATATCAGCATCCATTTCTCTCATATCTCCATCGACGGTCGGTTTGTTATTCTATTGGACATCTGGCTCCGTGTAGGTAGCTGTGTGATCGCCTCGTAGTGACAACCACAGGCGGAGGTTCCTGAGAGTGTTAACACCGCACAGACGATGATGCTATCATTCTCTGCCACACACACGTACATACTTTTGCTTAAAATAAATGCACCTGTTTAGTTAATGAGCATCAGAGTTTATTTCTAAAAGACATAATGTTTGTAAGTGTATATTTTTTTCACATGACAAAAACAAAGTAGATATGTAAAAGATTAGAGGAGGAGATAAACAAGGCATAGAAAGCATTTGCAGAGAGCTTTTTTCTCACTTTGCTTAAAACAAAAGTCTCAAGTCTTACAGAAACTCTGAAAATATGCAGACAAATGTTCTAATCTTGAAGGAAAACCCATAAATATTGCTGTTAATCTGATGTAACATTAATGGTTCCTGGTTTAACGACAGGAGGCTGCACATTTTACCTCCTTTGTGTTGGTTGAGCACATCCTGCCAGATTGTTTAGGCACTTTGCCGTTCATTGTGAACCCCTGATCGAACCACAAGCCGTGCCATCAGCGTACCTATAGTACTGTTGCACTACTAGAGCTTCAGCCTGAATCATTCTTATGATTATAAGGGAGCCATTCTGAAGAGAACAAGAGCCAGAGCTTTAGATTTGATCTAAATCTGCAGCGTAACCCCAAAGTCCCCATTTAAAAAATACTAATTGGTGCAGTTGTTGGCTTTTCAAAAGTCAACAGCAACTGCATCAATTATGAGCTTTGCGCATATTTCTGCACAAAATAATCAGGTGATTTAATTTAAATATGGTCGTAACAGAAGAGGCAAGTGGTATTTGGTTTGTCAGAAATAGTTGCATTACAGAAAGTGTGCAGCCATAAAAGACAGAGCGATGATGTAAGAAGTTCTTTCTAAGAACATTACACCTGGAAGAAAATGCTCCCAGATCTATATATTTTTCTTTTCAATGAAAAAAACGTTTACACAGCCACAAGATTTTAACAAACGTCAGAGCAGTGTTGACGAGGATGCATGGATGGCAGTCTTGGGCAAAAAATAAGTCAGTTCTGTCTAAGAAAAACATCCTATTTTGCAGGAATTGCAAGGATGAGCTGAACTGTTGGAGCACCGCATCACAAGGGAAAGAGATAAAGTTGGAAGGAGGTCGGAAAATTCAAATTTCAGACCAAAAGCCAGTCAGATCCTAACTCTCCTATGGAACATGGGATCACTGAATAGCTCAGAATAGATCAGCATCAATTAAGATTTGGTCCAGATGTTGCTTTCTAGTATGTCATACAGGTTTACAGCAGGTATATAGAAGAAGGCTGAACCCTATATTTTTCTGCATTTAGTATATTTACTGTACTTCTAATAACCTTTGAATCAAATAAATGTTTGGAATCATTCTTCAGATGACCACAAACAAGTGAAACTGCAAAAATGAAAAAGGCTTGAACATCTTAAAGATCTCATGGACAAATAAGGCATTCTGAAAGCTTGCATTAAGTTCCACACAGAAGTGAGCAGCGGCAATATGTAAAGGTCGATGGTGGGCACTAACATTTAAAAGCAACAGCATCGTATTTAGTAGAAGTTACTGAATAAATTCAATCATACATAATTAAATGTATCAAATTTTCTTATTGCACTCCTGTCTGTACTTTTGCATTTCAGGAGGTGATTCTTTGTAGCAGAACTTTCACTCATGGTTTTAGTCTTAAAATTGTTGTGTATTTATATCTGTATTGTTGATTTTGCATATCATTATTAATGACTTGAAGAATTCTTAACAGTGAGTATCAAAATGGGTGTTGACATCTTTGTTAGCAGAAAGTCTCCAGAAAGTCAAGTAGCACTGTAGAAATCTATCTGGAAAATTAATTTGAGGGTAAAATAATGTTTAACTTAGCAATAAAACTAATTCGCTAAACAAAAGTTAGCGCTGCTGTGTTACAACCACTAATAATTGTTCCATTTAAAGTGAAAAAGTGAAGGTGAAATGTACTTTTGGTATTAAAACCCTAACATTAAGACAAGTTGGAGGCAAAAGGGAAGTAGGCTGTTACTTGGGGGATTCATTTCTTTAAAGGAGATCATTGAAATAAAACAATAAAGTCTTTTGTTTTGTGCTAAAATTTATACTGATTTCCAACTTCAGTTGAACCAACTTAATTTCTTAGACCGCTGAAATGTTTAATTGCATGTGGAAAGAAAGTTGCAATAAAAAAAATCTCATTCCCGTACCGTAGCTTTAGCACCAGATGTATTAGCGTGACTTTGCACTCCAGCATATAGTTGTCATGGTTACACATTGTAATTGCTTCTATGTATTGTAGTCTTAAAACATTCATTAAAAATTCTTCAGCAAGTTTGAAACCGTACGAATCTGTAAGTCAAAATTATGCTTTCATTTTTGGCAAACAGCTTCGTGGTAATTCTGAAAGCACTTTTGCTTCGGCTGTTCATATCAGAACAAAGCTGCAAAGACCAGAACCTTATGCGACTCCAGGACTTTTGGATTTTTTGGTGGTATAGTTACCACACCCGCTCTGCTTGTGGTAACTATACCACTTCAACATAGTTTGCAGGGTATAGCCCCTCCCAGCCTTCATCCTTTTTCCCCCGACACCAACCCTGGTCATCCTCATCCTCGATCTTCAGAAACTCCTCACCTGCAGGGAGACCAAAACAAACAAAACTTTTCTTAATGGTGAAGATATGAGTACTTTAATTTTTGTGCAGAAAACTCTGCGAATAAAGGTGATTCTCATAAATGCAGTGCACAATAATTAGTGCCCATTTACCTGCTTTAAAGGAGAGCTCATCTGTCTCCTGACCAGCATAATCATATAAAGCTCTCACTCTCACACCTCCAATCATCACACTAGGCGGGAAGAAAAGACAAATAGGTTTGATAAGGAGTACATGGACATGTAATAATATAATCTGCACTCAAGAAAGACAAAAAAAACAAATCTGCAAGGAAAAAAGAAAAGGTTCATAATCTGATTTATTTTACTGATTATCTTGTCGTCAAATACTCTTTCATTAATTATATTTAAAGAGGCTTTAGGTTACAAATCTCTTTTTTTTGGGTTGTTTTTTGTTTTGCTTATAAGAAATATGTACTTAAAGAAGTAAACATAGATTTGCAAACCTAATATCTTTCCCACAATTCAAAAAATAAGAAGATGATGGGAGAAAAGTGTAAGGTTTTTAAATATATTGTTGTTTTTCTCCCACACGAGCTCAAAATTGTGCAAACAGGCTCAACTATATGCAAACGCTGCAACTAATATTTTTTCTATGTGTTCTAATACACGTTTTGTAGCTATCAACAATCTAATACTGGGTGGATATTTATTGACAGAATACAGTACATTTCATCTAAAAGTGTTAGTTTCCTGAAACAGACCCAAACCGTAGAGCGTGGAGCAAACAGCTTTAAAATAAAAACGTTTGACCTATTTGCCAAAAAAAGGAAGAAGGAGGTTTGGAAAGGTTTAGGTGTGGCTTTCAAACAAACCTGCAGCAACCAGGAAGCACAGTAGTGACAGCATTATGCTGTGGGTTTAAGCAGCCGCCTTCACACTTGTTATGTATTTTGCCATTTATGCTGATGGTGAGGGTTTGCAAATACTCATAGATTTACTAACCTCTTTTCTATTGTTCCTTTCTTGTCCAACTCCTTCTTTCCTCTTTTGGTTTTCTTCTCAGGGGTATAATCCTGTACAAAGATTTGAATAAAGCTAACTTTCAAAGGCACAGAATTGAACTTTGTTCTAAAATACATTAAGGATCAAAAGAAACAAGCACCTGGAAGTGAGGCCAGTCAGTGGGCATGCCAGGACCGTGAGTGTTTTTCCACCAGCGAAGGTCTTCTTGCCCATCGATGCCCATCAGGGTGTTGTGGAGTTTGTTGTACACTTCAATCGCACTAAGTGACGGGAGGGGGAAAAAATTGATCATCTAAGACTAAATTTACACAACAGGCAAATGTGACCCAAATCCAATGTTTTCAATGCAGTTTTATTGGGACAGTTTCAATTTTATCACCCCTGTAAATCCAAAATGTGGCACTTTATTTAAATTGGTGAGAGATGTCATAATTCTGCACATAATACATCTGGAAATAAACAATTGCTGAGACAGGTAGTATTGAGTTTCGCTGTCTTTTTGCTTTGCTTCTTTCATCTTGGTATGATCTTGTGACAATATGTTCGGGTCTGATTGCTCAAAAACTTGAATCCGATCCACCAGACTGCAGCATCCATTGTTGCATCGTTAAACGTTGCTGTTTGACGTCTGCGTTCTTCCTACATGCGGGTTGCTATTTGGTCTTAGACTGTTCACTTAGAAGACTGACAACGGTTGCATTTAATTAATAGTATAAATGACCAAGCAAAAAATAAATAACTAAAATTAAGATTTCATTAAAACATCAGCCTCAGGTTTCAAGACCAGCTGTCCAAACATATCCTTAGAAAAGGTTAACTACAAATGAAAAAGCATTAAGACATTTTAATACCTTATGTGCTTTATTCCCATCCTACACCTGTTATTATTAGAGATTTAAGAAGAAATTAAATGTTTTTTTTATCTTGATTTTCCATTAAGTGACTAACGCCTTTGTTTCCAGTAAGGAACAGGTTGGTGAGTTTGGTTCGCTCTTTTATTCGCTGCAGTATTCAGGAGAGAATTTTTTAATACAAGTTGAATTACCAAGCGGTTGTTAAACCCAAACACAAATGCGAGGATAAACTTGAAAACATTATTTCTTGTAATTGTTGCAAGCTGTGGCATTTTTCCAAAAGTGTCTGTGATTTAAAGTCGGACAGATTTGCGCTAGCTTTAAATCACACTATATGTTTGATCACGTGATCTGATTGTCCTTTTGTTAAAACGCCGTTAGATAGAGGCAGCTTTCTGCAGCCTACCTCTCGTTGTGGGTGACATCCAGGTGTTTGTGGATGGAGAGGAAGGCTTCTTTGAGAAACACAATCCTCCGTCGCTCCTCATCCTGGGATTGGTCAAAAATGGACTCCATCTCCTCCATGTAGCGAGGAACATAGCGGTTCACCTCCTCCAGGACTTTCTCGTAGCGAACGCGGACCTACAGAAATAGACAAAGAGTGTAAAGCATGTATCTGAGACATGCATATATGGCAACATTCTGTCGTTTTGACGGAATTCACAAGCATATTCAGCGGAATACAGATATTTTGAATCATCAAGTTCAATTTAGATTAACTTCCACAAAAACAGTCTTCATCAATGGACCCCAAAGTTTTCTGATGCTAATCTTCTTTCGACTTTGGCTGCTCTTTTTCCTAATTATTTGTTCGGCACCAAACCATTTTCTTTCCATAGGTCAGCTGCAAGCCTTGACCACGTGGCAATCTGGTCAGTAGGGATACAGATATTGCCATGCACCTTTAAATCAAGATGAAGATGTCATAGATTTGCAAGCTAATGATGGATTAACTCAAGTTAAATGAGTTAACTCTGAGTTAAATGGAGTTACACCTGTGAATGCTTTTTAAGGCAAAAGAAACTTCTAACTAAATTCAAGACATTAGAGGGGAATTTTGAAGTTTGGACCTCCATAAATCTGGTTCATCCTTAGAAATTATACCCAGATGTCTGTAGGTTCTGCTTGTATCTATTCAAACTATTATATGCGATTATAAACACAGCATGGTGATTTCTAGAAATCATACCTTCCAGTAAGGAGACCAGTTCTGCGTTTTAGATATTAACATATCTTGGTTTGAAATGCTCTAATTAGCCCCAAAGCAAAAGCTAATGAGATTCTGGCTAAAGCTAGTAGGAGAAATAATCATTATCAACAGTGAAACAAGTCCAGTGTGGACATTAGCAGAAAAGCCGATATTGCCAATGTAATTTAAAAAGACAGATTACAGCTTGAAAATGCTCTCAAGGATGACAAGATTTATTTCTGAAGACATGTTCTGTGGTTTTAATAAAACTCGAATGATGTGTTCACCTATATGACCTTTATTACATTCAGGGAAAACCAGCCTGAAGCCTTAAAGCTGAGAAAAACATCCCAGCTGTGCAGTTTATGTAATAGCCGAACTGTGTTTTTAAGATCTTTCACTGCAGAGGTGAACAGTCCAGAAAAATGGACGGATGGCATGGAAAGGAGAGAAAATTTACTTGAAATGAGAAGTTAAAGCTCAGGCACAAATAGGTCTTTCAAATGGACAGTGGCCCAAGAAATACAGCTACATTTGTTAAAAACTGGCTTTTAGGCAACGAAGGGCCCTCACAAAACACTGATCTTATCCCCACTGATAAGTTGGGTTTTAGCAGTAATAGTAAAAGTAAAAATAATTTTGTAAATCTTTAGCTGACACAAAAGAGGAACAGTTTTATTAGGTTTAAGCTCAAGCAGTGAGGGAAAAAAATATGTGTGTTGATAATATCCAAGAGTAGATTGGTCAAAAAAATTATTTCCTTTTGATTGTAAGTGTTTTTAAATGCTTTCACACATCAGATGATTATTTGGGCAAACCTTCAACCTCCAACCCTAGTCATTGAGATGCATCCCTGCTCCGACACAGCTTAATCAAATGATTACAGACAAAAACTGTTCACATGTTGCCTCCCATTTAGCGTTTAGTCCTTGCTGGGGTTGAGGCTCTTGATTTTCTCCTGGGGTTTATTTTTATTGTAGAGTGGGAGTACTTGATTGAACCCCCCATCTGTGACATAAATGGACAACCTGCTGTCCTTTCTTTGCTTTACTCACATTAGTTTTTACAGAAAATTACTGTGTGTATTTAATACCACACAGGAGCTCCACGTCTTTCAAGTGAGCAGGTAAATGACTGGAACAGATGAGGATGAAACACATTTTAAAGCAGAAGAAGGGGATGCACGTTACTCACCTTCTCAGCCTCCTGCTGAGCCAGTTCTCTCTCCTCTTGGATCTTCTTCTGTTTGTCAATAGAGACATCTGGGTTTCCCTGAGCATGTAAATCTCTCTCCTTAGCCACATGCTCCTTACGGCTCACCTTATGGTACGCCCTTCTTGCTTTGTCCAACTATTTAAAAGAAACAGGACATTTGGTCTTTTGAGGTTGTATAATAAAAGGAAATACTGAAACGGATATAAATGAGTTTTTCTACAGTTTGTAACAAAACGCAAACGCCTTAAATTCAAACTATTCTCCACAGAATTTATTCTGACCTTTTTTTGGTTAAATGGATAAAAAGATAAAGATGAAGATCTCTTGTAGCAGTCAATCTTACAACAAACCTGGAGAAGTCTAAAAGCTGTTGTTGTTTGAGGGTCTCATGAATGTTATGCAATACCAATAGTTTAATATCTGCAAGTAGAGATGATAACACATGCACTGGAAGACAACTTAGGTTGTTGGCAATGCTGCTAATCCACCTCCTTTGCTTTTGCCGATGGGTCTGGCTGAACGGTTAAAAAGCTGAGCAGACAAACATTGAAACGGGATTTGATCCTGGTTCATTATGATCGATGGGAGAGATGGTTAAAAATGTTCTCCGCTCCGTATGATCTTTGCTGTTCTACTCGTCTGGGATTTGGGGTTAATAGTTCAAAAATTATTTAAACTTTTGAAATGCTAATCAGCCCCTCCCAGTTGTAAACGCATTACTTTGTTGCCACGGTTACACATCAAAGATGGATTACCTGGGTTTCACTCTGGTTTACTGTTACAGCTTCTCTTAAAAATGAGTGGAAGATTGATTAAAATACCCCATAACTTTGGTTATAAGAGAACAAATACGGCCATAAAATATCGTGTACTTTGCCGTAAAAGGTGTAAGAGATTGATTTCTGTAACTATAAATAAGCTCTGATTATAACAATGATTATATGTAGGACTGTGATAGACTTTAGTTTTCAGATAATCCTCAAGGTTCTGAACTCGGCCCAAATGCTTTTCCTTTGAGATATATATATATATACAGGGCATAAGTACTCTACTCGTACTCATAAAATTGCCACCGATACCACGACATCAACACCACCCGCGGTGCCACTATTGGACCTGGGTTGGACTTATGGCATGATCTCTGTAGAAGGGAAGGGAAATCACAGCAATGTCATTGCCATAAACATCTGACTTTTTGCATTAAAAGAAAAACTTTTAACAGAAAAAAATTGTTTACTGAGTCAATACCCTTTTTATGTTTGAGTAAAGTCCATTTTCTGTTGCAGAGGTGCACTTCTACACTTATACATGTATGTATCTGATTTTCAGAGCAAATTTAATAATTACATTAATTAAATGTTTATTACCAGGAGTTGCAATCAATAGCAATTAATAAATGTCAATTCCAACAACAGATCGACCCCGAATACAATGACTGAAGCAGAAAAGGATTTCGCTGGAGAAAATAATAATTATCACAACTGCAAAATACTGCTATTAGTGTAAAAAAGACCAATTACAAATGTGAATAATGTATTACCTTTTTAAGCCGTTTTGCCCAGGGCTTCTGTGCTCGTGCAAACCCCATCTCAATGTCCTGGGACTCCTTGAAACCTCCAAATAGTTTCTTGTGAAAGGTGTCCTTTTGCCAGGTCCTGACCCGGTCTGCGTCTTCTGATACCAGCGAGCGACAGATGGAGGCGTGTAAAGAGGCCAGCCGGTCAGCAGAGGACAGGAAACCCTGCCAGGCTTTCAGAAGAGACCCATACAGAGGACCTGGTGGAGTAGCACGAAGCAGAAGGTGCTTAGATGTCTTTTCATTGCTTAAGGATGCTTTGTTAGTAATGCAGAGACAGCACTAACTGGAGTCCACTACTGGTTTCCACTTGGTGCTCCATTCGTTAAGCTGCTGCGCGTACTGCCTCTCTACGCGGGCTCTCTCCTGGAAGCACGCCACAATGTCGTTGCAGGCCTGGAAGGCATCTTCTGTGCGCTTCACTGTGGGCTGATAGTTCCCAGGCTGTCGCCGTGCAAACAGAGAAGAAGAGAGATATTTGAATGGACTAAAACACAAAAGGTAAACTAGGCCAGAAGGCTAACTTTTACCAGTTCATCATGTTTTTAAACCAAAAACAAGGGTTATTGATTGTAACATGGATTATGTAGTACAGAAATATACAATGGGATTATTAAATATGGGTTAAAACAAAATTAATTACAACTTAAAAATCATATTTGCAGCACAAATAACAAGCAAAATCTTTAACCTCCCAATTATTGGCTAAATTCACCAGTATTACATCAAGACAGGCCTTAAAATGGGAAAACCTCCAGATAACCCAAAGAAAAACCAGACTTTTGTGATACATGTATGCTTTCAGGGTTCATTTGTTAAGTTGCTTTATTTTTGATTTTGTTAAAAATAGATTTAAAATACATTTTAAGTATAATGAATTTATGGAAATACGCCTAATATGCATAAATTTAGTTTGCTCAAAAAGATAAACTAGGCCAAAAAAATGATAAACTAAGAACTCCTAACAACCAAAACAAGTCATGCACTACTTTATTTAAACTACGCTACAATGAGATCCCAAGTTCACCTAAAAGAAGCTTAAAAAAATTTACAATTTATTTTTAAACTAAATGCTTAATACAAATAATAAGAAAAAAAACATTTCTACTTCTTACTGTTTATTCTGACATTTTGAGTCACTTTGGAATTAGATTTAAAAACTTTGTTGTCATATACATGTTAAATAAAGTACAACTTGCAGCAAAATTACCTTCAGAGCAATCCGTTCAAGAAACAACAAACCAAAAAAAACTTGGAGGAGCTATAGGAATAGGAAATGTGTAGGTATTGTTCTTCAGTAAAAAACACTGCACCAAACCAAAAACCCTTTTAACCACATTAAGTGGTGTACACTTATTCCACATAAAAGCATACAAGCTGCCTCGGTTTACTCATTAATTAATTAATTCTGCTTTGAGTTTCTCTCCATTACATCAAATTTTAGGTCCATCTTTCTTTTGGAAACGTGTTACGGCTCCAGCCGTACTTTTAACCCAACTGAGCATCCTGTTGTAAACTGACACTTAGCAGCTTTGTGTGACTGGTGGACATTAGGACATGGGGGCAGAAGGTAGCAGAGGCCCAGCCCTGAGCGCAGTAACACATCCACAGCATGTCTGTTGTTTGTGGATGTGGAATTTGGAAATATCTGCTATTTTCCTGGCAGCCGCCGCCAGCAGTTGTGGCTCCGCTGCGCTCTTCGCTTTACTGTCAGACTCTTTTAGCAACTGACACGAGTAGACAGCTGGTTAAAAGACACCTCAAACTGCGCTTTGTCACTGTTTGTTAAATCATCCGCGGCAGTGCACTTCGTGTAAATACCGACGGGCGACACGTGGAAGCAGGCTCGTCCCAAAGCTGACTGCTATTCCGGTTAAACAGATGTTACAAATCAAGTCAGTGATAGAGCGCCTGTTAGTGGAGTTGTACACGTTGGCACCCGCATGGGCCTACAGCTAATAATAGAGAGCATATTGTATTCCAGGCATGTAAGCAATCCTTGATGTGTCTGCAAAGATACGGATTTAATCAAAGTCAGAACAAGAGTCCTTATTTATCTTTTGTTTTATAGGTTGTATCACTCGCTTGTCCTAGTTTGTCTTTTATACTTCACATCAGATTCTATTTTTCATATAAGTAAAGTTTTATTGAGCAAAGATACAGCAAAGTTAGTTGTCATTGTGTTTTTTAAATTTAATTGTATATTATTTTTTTGCATTTGGGGTCTTTTACATCAATCCCCTCCTTCTTCCCCTCTCTCTCTCTCTCTCTCTTTTCCTGCTCATGTATCCTTTCTTTTCTCCGCCTGTGTTGTGGTTTCCAGCAACTCTCCTTTTTCTCGTCTGTGAATTAAGCAAAAACAGCTGAGGAATCTGCTTTGAGGCCAACAGCAGCGATGTCGAGACCCAGTTTCAGTCTTTGAGGCAGATCTAATTCTACTACACAGAATCCGTAAAGCTAACAAAAAGGGGTATTTAAGAAAAATGGCAACGAGTGTCAAATTTCACATCTCATTTTTAAATGGAGTATACTTTTTGTTAATTAGCACAGGGATTGTAATTTATGATCCATTTTCTAGCATATATTGTTGAAAAACCTTTCCAGACATACAGACATTTGCAAAACTGTAATATTACATAGATTTCATGAGACTTTGCTTGGCCCTTAATGTATAATGTGTTGACGAAGTTACCGCATTTGAAGAGGCAAATACAAACATTTAACTTTAGGTCTAAAAATGCTGATCAGAGAATATATAAAGAGGAAACGAGTCTGTATTTGATCATTGGGAATTGTTGGAGCTAAAAACATTTTCTCTTCAACAACCTCTGTTATCTTTTGCATTTCGTTGATACAGTGAGACAAAAAGGAAGAATTTGTAAATAAACTTCATTCAGACGTATTCATCTCTTCACATCACTTTAAATTATTTGCAGAATTTTTTTAAGACTGCATCTAAAATATTTGACATAGAATGTAGATTTGAGCAAAGCTTCTTACTATTGGCTCATGTTTGGAAAGCAGCCAATCCAGGAGCGCCTCTTGTTTTCCTTAAGTTGCATAATGAAGATGATGCTGCTGAATTAGAAGGGCTATTTCAATGTTGATAACCATAACTGTGTTTTAGTTCATAGTTTGAATCTGAATGCTCATCCTTACTTGTACACTAAACTGGGGTGTGTATGCTGAACAGAGGCTCATCTAAGATGCTACTCATACAAGATTTGCTTCTGACTGGACTAATATTGAATGAAAAATCAGTTGAAATCCAAGGGTAATCTTTTATTTTTATTATCTGTACATTCTTTTGACCAGGATGATTTTATAGCTGCAATTTGAGATTTGTCAGCATTGTTTTCAAATCAACTAAAACAGAGACCAAGTTTGCAGACGTTGCCAGCCCTTAAGCATGCCAGCAGGATGACACAGACAGGAAATGGTCTGGAAGCACAAAAACACAACAGGGGGCTTCCTAAATTACAGGAGGAAAGTGATCAAAGTCAGGCAAGCCAAGAGATCCCAGTAAAACAGCAGCAGCAGCACGTCTAAGACGGGTGATTTTTTCCGACTCTTATTTAAAAACTGACCAAGTTCACGGCCTAAACGTTTAGTTTACAAACTAAATATTTAGATTACACACATTATTTTTAGCTCCCAACGAAATATTCAGTAAGAAAACCAAATATTTATGTAAACAAATGTTTAGTTAGCACAATAACATCTATATTAAACAATCTAACTCCATGTTTTTTCTCATATGACTGGCTAAATAACCACAATTGTTGCTGTTAACAGCACGTCTTAATAAATCATAGTATGTATGTATTTGTGTAGATACATTTTGTCACTGTGGTTCTAGGTATTCCCAAAGCTGTACAAATAATTTTGCAGTCCTTTGTAGACTGATTTTGAGTGCTTTACTGCTCATCTATTCTTTAGGGGGTATATTGATTTGCTATTTGAAGGGCTTTATTTTAGAGTGTTGAATCAGTGTAGTGAACTAGTTTAAGCATGTAAAATTTGCTGTTTTGTGTAGAAAACAATGTACATTAAATCTTATACAATGCAAGACTGAACCAGGTAAACACAAAACAGAAAAAAAGCCAAAAAGCATCTTAAGAAACTTCCAAATAAGGCAGTTCTGAATTCCCAAAGCCTTATTTCTTAATGTCTGCTCCCTAAGCAGCAAAACCATTTGCTCTGTTTTGACTGGAAGAAACATAGCCTTCAGATGGAAAAAGGGAAGCCATATCTCCCCGTCCTGTCACACACTCACACACATAGAGCACTCACCATCCAGAAACTGCAATGCTTGAAATCATCAGGACTGCTTTCTGATGACGACGTCGACATCGTGTTCTCTGAGAAAGTAAAGCAAGTCTGATTAGTTTTGACTGCGTTGTCGCTCTGCATGGCAATTTGTAGATTGACCTTGGGAGAAAAAAACACACACACACACACACTGGAAAATGTTTATATAAATGAATCCAGTTTTATGTATTTCATATACTTCAAAATAAAATAAAAGGGTTGTTTTGAAGTGAGCTCGATTCATTTATATGTCACAACATTTAAGATGTAAATCTATAAATATGTGGCAAGCAATTTATGCTTTTATTTAATATCCTTGATGTTCAGAAACCACACCTTTAAGTAACACAACTATAACAAGACCACCTAGCAAATATGCTAATATTCTCTTGTAGCAAAAAAAAAACAAAAAAACTAATCTATGGAGTAACTGTTAACTAGTGAACACCAAAACTTCAAATTAGTCTGCTGACTTCTTCACTTGAGTACAGCTTCTACTAGTTAACACACAGTCAAACAGTAGTAAATACTGTTTAGTACTTTAGGATTTATTTAGTATTTTTGACCACATTAGTTGCTTGTTGACATTTTCAACATAAAATCATTAACTTGGTAAATAACTCAAATAAAAAGCCTCTAAATGTCATTTCTAGTAGGACTTTTTGATAACCCTATTTGCTAAGTGTTAATGTAGTAGTTGTTGAAAATTCGCTGACTAGTTGGTCAAACAGCCTAATACTCTAAATCCTACTTAACTACTAGGTAACAATTATTGCCTATGTGAAATGTATTGAATAAATACACAAAGGACATACTGTAAAGCAGTGTTTCTTCCACATTTTTCAAAACAAAATCTAAAACGTATCTTTAAATAACTAGTCAAAGCAAACACCACCAATTGCGGCAACCCCATTTTCTTACTGCCCCAAGAAATCAGCAACACAGATCCAACACACAGACCATCGCTCCCAGTCAGGGCTGACTTATGAAACGCAGCTGCTGCAATACGTTTGTTGCTGAACCGTATAGTCGAGGCCTGTATGCATAATAAAGAGCTGGAACCACTGCTGGAAGTTGATTTGCATTATAAATATGAACCTCAAAGCGAAGTTTACGGTAAATAGAGGCTGCTAATAATGAGCTCTGACAACTAAGACAGGCTCGAACAGTCCCAGCTTTGCAACATGAGCCATCCGAAAATAAACTGAGGCTAAGAGCAAACTCTTCTCTCACACTCACTTATTTACAGTTATCGTACGTATGTTCTTTTACAAATACGTACATTAAAGCTTGCACATAGATACATTAGGTTAAAGATTTAAAGTGATACAGCTGTCTTGTGCCCGAGTGAGGGAACTCCTTGCAAAAAACTCTGCCATGCAGCAAGTGGAAACCATGAACCTATTATACTGGTATGTGATAGTGATTCACCCTCACTAATAAAGATTTTCATCTTAGCTCTGTAGATTCTTACAAATTACATTTTTAAAAAGTCAGTCCAAGGACTCAACAAAAAGGAATATGATCTTGATTCAAGACCACAGCTTTGTGTTCAATACAACTATTCTAGAAATCTGTTTGCAGCCTTTGCGAATTTGGTTTAAACATCTTTCAGTTTTCTGAAAAGCATTTTTATATGTACAAATAAATGCAATTCATTGGTGGCTTTAATAACCTTGAAGTACTTTTTTTCTATTTTCATTTTAGGTGCATAAAATTAGGAAAAGATCGTTAAAAATAAAAAATTAGGAATGCAAAAGCGTGATTTAGGACTGTGACTGGGTAGAAAACAGAGAGCTGTCGTATGCACTGGTAAAAACAAGTGCTTTTAATGTCTGTCTCACTGCTTCAGGAAGACTTGTAGACTTTGGTAGCGTAACACTAAATTAATGGTCTTGTTTTGAGTCATGAGTCTCCAAAAAAGTTTCGACACTCAGAGCTTCTTCACCAACATCATTGCAAAAATAATCCAGTGAACTGCACGTCCACTTGCAAATTTTTGACACAGAAGGTTACAGTGAAGAAAAAGGCAGTGTTTTGTTTCTGAGTGTTACTTTGTTCTCATATGAAGACAGAACCTTTTTCCATTTTTACATCAGATCAAGCAGCCATTATGCCTTCCGGTGTTTCTAACCCACATCTGCTAGAGAAGCTGGACTCCACCCAGACTGAGTGCAGTTCTTCCGGGTTTCTAACTCCCATCAACCATCTCTCCTCTTCAGGCGAAAAAATTCGATCCAATGATCTCCCTCCACGTCCCGCTTGTTCACGGGACATCACATGCTTCACTGAAAGGACACTGTTGAGTTTCTATCTTCCCTGGTTTGGCTCTGAAGTCTGCAGAAGGTCGCAGAACTAACGAGCTGAGTGCTGTTTAACCTCTGACCTTGACTTCCTGAATCCTTTACCCACGCTGGCAGGCTCTCCTCGGGGTATTGCCGGGTTCCCAGAAGGACGTAAGGGTCGTGGAGCTCTGCCCTTTGTCTTCCTCTAGCAATTATGCTCAACTTTTCTACAAAGTTTTGCCTCAGCTTCTCAACAGCGCTCAAGATGAACTTTATCTCGTGCTGCTATCCCCTTCTAGGCCTCTCTCATATGATTTCTGGCGGTATTTCCATGAATCTGTTTCTTTGCCAGATTTACAGTATAAACAAAGCTTCATCACTTTTTTATGATATTAAAGAGACTCTAGAAGGAGGGACTGACCCAGATTTCATTATCTTTTTAACTTTTGAGCAGAAACAGGACCGTGTTTGGAGATTTTCCTTCTTCTCAAACATTTTGTTCCTTTGATTGCAAACAAAGCTGCAGAAATCTTGATAAAGCTTCATGTTCTTTTGCCGTAGGAGTACAATAAAGGTTTATAGCTTACACCTAACTTTTTTATCCTGACTTTTTGCATGTTCAAATAAGGAATTTGCTCACCTATTTTTTTTCTCCATCTCAAAGGTTCATTATGGATCCAGACATTTGGATCTAAAAGCTTTTAACCGATTTACTCTGGAGCTCTTTAGGAGTTGTTTGGGTCCTCATGGAGCTCCAAGCCCAGTCTAAGTTTCATCTCTCACGACTACTCAACACACAAGTTGCATGCAGAAAATATATAGCAACAAATGAACTGAGAGCAGAAATAGGAGCCTAGTCACTCTAAATGAAAACCACCCCAGCTTCTTACCTCTTAACAAAAGAGACGTTCCCGATGGCCTCTTTTTCTCCTTCTTCTTTCCTTAACCTCTCCCACTTTTCTCCACGCCGTCTTGTCCTCTTCCAACTCTTCCTCTTAACCGTCTCCAGCTCTGGTTTTCCACTCGTCCAGGACTCGGCTGCTCCTGCTCTTCCCCGTTCTTTGCCCCACTGTTTATGTCAGACGTTCTTTTTTTTCCTCCTCCTCCTCCCTCTTTCCCTTCCCTCCTCCTTTTCTCAGCAACTCAGCTGCAGAAAGGTTTTTCTCCTTTTTGTTGTATGGTTGCCTCTTTGATTTAGACTCTCTCAGTTTTGAACTTTTGAGTATTTGGGTCTGAAATAAACAAATTTATCCAAACTAGGGTTAGCTCTTACATGAGATCCAGCAGAATTACAGTTCTGTGTTTTTATTTAATGTTTTTTTTCCTGCTTTCATCCACTATCTCCTGGGATTTTTTTGGGGACGGCCAGCCTTCCCAGCTGGTTGATACATCAGGTGTGTATATCAATACGCAGCTTTATAGTCAAACGTCACATACTAATAACTGCATATTTCTGACTTTGTGGCAATTAGTCATGAGAGTTTGTCCTGCCAGAACATGTCAGGTAACTAACTAGACTGGTGTGAGTTGCAGAGCAGCTGCACAACCTGCTCCCCGTAAACCTGTAATCAACTCTGGAAGGAGAGGAGCAGAAAATTACAACATGAGGCAAAAGAACAATGTCAAATTATGAAGTTTATGATTATCTTCTGAAAAAAATCCACCCTTTAACTTGACTTATAGTTAGATGTATAATATTTAGGTATGTGCACTCAAACACATGGATCCTACAACAACTGGCATAAGATACATATACCATCTATTTGTCCTTAGTTTTACACCAAGGTACCTAAAGTCATCACAGTCAAGAAACACAATCACAAGAGAATTTCCATAAAATCCCATCATGTAAATGTAAAAAGTAAAAAGATAATCATCCAAAAAGTAAGTATTTGAGCTCTTATCAAACAGCCAGTATTCTGGCCCCTGCAAGCCAGTTACTCTGTCTTGAAGACACACCCCCAATCAAATTAATTATCTAAATAAAATACACCTGCCTCACATTGTTACTTGCATAAAAGACACCTGTCCACACCCAAACAGCCGGGCATCCAATAATTCACCAAGAGTGTTGGCCTGGATAAGACTGGACAAAAGAATCAGAAAGCAACTTTGGGAGAATAGATCAACTGGTAAAGTTATCAGGAAAATGAACTTCGCGCTGTCTGAGCCTCCACACAAGATCTTGCCTGGTCAAGCGCATGGTTGGAAATCATCTCAAAACCACAAGGGAGCAACAGATCAATCAGCTGAATGCAGCTTTGACCATGGTTGCAAAAGAAACAGCTGTTAAAACACCATGCGATTGTGGATCAAAATCTGGAAGAAGGTCGGGAAAGTTTATGTTCATGGCCTGGAAGAAGGTGATGCAGTCAGATGAGACCTAAATAGACATTTATGGGCTCAACTCAAGTCGCCGGGTTTGGAGGGTGACGGACACCTTCCCTGCCGTTAATCAGTGGCTGCAATATCACTTAGTGGATGATGACTGTTGGCAACATCAGTGAGAGAACCAAAGATGGGCCACAACGACCGGAAGCAAACAACCTAAGCAGAAAAAGAATGGCTGAAGCAGAAACACATTGAGGTTTTGCAGTGGACAAGCCAGTCTCCATAGCTGAACCCAATTGAAATCATGGCTTTAACATGCTGTTAAGTATGGGGGTCAAATACTTGTTTTCCTCCGGTGGTTATTAATTGTAAAATTAAAATGCAATTTTCTGGAATTTCCTTTAGGATTGTTCCTCTTACTGTTTGAAAGTGTATTGAATTTAAATTATAAGTTTCATTCTTTGTAAATTGGCAAACTTGCAAAATCTGCAAGAGGTCACATACTAATTTTCCCAATTTTATTTTCAGACTTTTAAACATCAAGTGGCCTCTAAGTAGGATGTACTCTTGTGTTTCCTATTTTTAAAATTGGGGAAGAGCAATAGGGCTCTCTTTCATGTCACATGTATGCTCCCGGAAAGAGGAAGTAATGGATTACTATGAATTACTTACAAACATATTTTTCTCTTCTTAATTATCATGAACAATAATAAAAATAACAATTGGTACATTGAAATTTTCAATAAGGGGTTAGCATAGATAATGTTAAAACTGTAAGCATGTAATTCTCATAAAATTTTATTTAAAAAGACCAACAAAGGATTTTTTTGAGGAAAAATTTTTTGGAGGGTGACATCAGTTTAGCAAAGCAAAGAAAGCAATTTTCAGCAGAAAATGATTGCTAAGATTTACTGCTATGTGGTTGAACCTGCAGCCGCATACAGATGGACACTTTGTCCTGATTCTGGAGTCAGTCTGACAGGAGGATCTGCTACATCCTGAAGAGGTCAGCAGTCCCATCAGAGAGAGGCAGGAGATAAACAATTGCTGACACTGAAACACACACCTGTCGCATAGTTTCAGACTTTTTAGAGACTTGTCTTTTAAGCACAAGGTATTTTCAGATTTTTAGGTTTAAATGAAATTAAGTTAAAACATTTATTGAATCAAATCTTTAACTTAATTAAGTGAAAGACTATATATAAACCTAATTCCCATGTAATGATGTTTATAAGCCTTTATTTCTGTTAATCATTATTATTTTACTTTTATAAAGAAGTTACTAAAAACATGACGATTAAAAACCATTACACATAATTATTATAGAAATGTGTTAAAGCTTATCCTTAATCCCTACTTTTAATTATACATCAGAAAGCATGTTCTTACTGATTTATGATTTTATATTCGAGTGAAAGAAGGTACCCTCTAGTGGTCAGAGTGGGTACCCCTCCCAACTTTCACTAATTTTCTAAAGGCAAACTGATTAAATAAATATTTTTGCATGAATGTTTATATACGTAGATTATCCCCTTAATTCGCTATTTTAATATGTAAATGTAATTTTTGAGAAAGTATTTTCACAAATAATTTTTTACAAAGTTAAACACCCACAGTAACATCCTGCTTGAATTGTTCTTCCTTGTATTTTATTTTTACCTTGTCTCCAATGAATAAACAAAAACCAAATGTTAATGTTTTATGAGACTCGTTGGTAACATATAATTGTATCTATTGTTGGGAAGATATTTTTTGTATTTAATTGTGCAATCAGGTTTAAATAAAGTGCTTTATATAAAAGGGTGAATGTGTATTTCCTCCTCCCTTCCGCCAGGGGGCGTGACGCTGCTCTTGCGTCTACAACCAGCCGAACTGCGCAGCCTCAGTTTGAGCGGTGACTGTCCATAAAGTAGCATGACGAGCTCTGTTTTCTCTCTGTTCTCCCTGGGAAAGGTAAGAGAGTAGAAGATTAACCGAAAACCTTTTAATTTTAAAGTCTGTTTATACTAAGATACTGCCTTTCATCTGCAACTGTATCACTTAATATAATATTTACATTCGCATATTTTCGCTTGTATTTCTTAAATCTAAAGGCTGTCTTTGATAAATACTTAGTTGTGAATTAAATCCTCTCCCACTTAGAGGACTTTAAATGTTTGTCGTAAAATTAGTTAAAAACGAGTTTTTTACAGTTTTTGTACATAGTTTTGGTTGCAGCCACGTGGGCCGAACACGTGGTTGTTAGCATGTAGCCTGTTCACTCGGTAATCTTTAGCTTGTTAGTTTTGAAGGCAGATATTCTGTATTTAATGGCCGTTTTCCAGCCTCCTTTGATGACCTGCACTGGGCTCTGAGTCTGGATGGAGACACAAGTGCATCTTTGGCCTTGACAAGCCAGAGTTTCTGAGGAGAAAAGGACTTCCTGATGTCCTCTCAATAATCAAGATCCATAACTAACCCTTGTGTCTTTTTCAGAGCTTGAATAACTGGAAAAAGACAAAAGTCCAGACATTTGATCGGGTTTGTATTTAAATTTTACTTAATGCATTTTTGACTTCTTGTGATGTTCGCACTGGGCTCAGAGAAATATTTGCTGAAAAAAGTGCAGCTCTAGTCTTGACAAGGCAGAGTCTGAAGAGACAGTTTTCCAAATGATTGGACCTTCTGTTCAGATCAATTTATTTTTGCTTAAAATGTTTTTGTTTTTTTTAAGGTACTAATCTTCCTACAGACCTCCTGGACGTGTTGTGGCGACACATACTTCAGCTACATGTAATCTTTGTTATTGTGCTCGATAAATAAAACTTGTATTTGAACTGTCTGTGTTCATAATTGTCTACGTTCCGGTAGATATGAAAGATTCAGTTAATGGAAACGTAATGGCGGTTATTAAATTTATAAACCGTGAAGTTAAACAGAGGTTAAGGTTTAGGGTTGTCAACTGTTTCACTTCCAAAACGGTGTTGTCTGATATCTTTATCAATCATAAACTTATTTTTTTAGTGTGGAATGTGAGGTTATTTTTTTTTTTTTTTAAAGAACAGTTGATTGCATAAAAAACTTCATGGGTTTTACAATTAAATAACATGAGAGAGGTAGTTGGATCAGATTAATGTAAAATAGGCCCTGAAAAACTAAAGCTGTGCACTGGCCATTAAAATGTAAAGGCTACAGCCTGATCAGTTTAAGATGTGTTAAATATTTCTACATACAGGGTTTGGATTCCTGCTCCAACTAAAGGGTTTCTTGGTAAATCAGAGTCAATATTTTTTTATTACATTTGCATACTTGAATTTGTTTGGTTAAATTTTCCTGCTGGATGATGGGAATTAAAAAAAAAATCAATATTTTGTAATGCGGAGAAGGCATAAGATCAATTATATAACCAAACTTTTGAAACCAGTTGTATAATGTGATTTTACTAAACTGCATTCAATATATTAATTTTTAACACCTCAATGAAACTGGGACAAAAAGAAAAAACCTTCGTACGGTTTTCATACATCAGTCTAATTTATCACGAACCAATTGGGAAAACAAAAGTATCCTGATTATTCCCTTTATATGCTGAAATAACCTTTTGATGGTTTCAAATAAAGAGTTTAGTCTTAGATAAGCCAGACACTTTAAATTCCTCTGTTCCAACTGTTAACAGTTTAGATTGGGGTTTGGTCTTTTCATTTTCAAGGTATTGTGTTGAAATTGTATGTTTCCAAGAAAGAGAAAAAAAAACTTTCGAATATTCTTACCTAGAAGTGAAAAATACCTGTTTCATACTCAAGACTTGAGAAACTTATTCAAAGAATTGGTAAAAAACGTTTCCAGACTTGTCTACATATGCAACAAACATGACCTGCAAACAGGGATAGGGTTTTATTCTTTATAGTAACACAAACCATCATAAACTAGAGCTTTGTTTATCTTTATTATAATTCTTACAATTTATCTCTTAAAACATTTGAAATTCATATATTTATATGAATGTGTATATGCATATCACATATACATATATTATTCTGTAAGATACCTTTCAGTTCATATTCATTTTTTTTTAAAGATCTCTTAAAGGAAAAGTGCTTTCTATAGAGTCCGACCTATTCCTCTCAGATTGTAACCTTTAACCCCTGACAGGTAAATAAGAAATAATTTAAAAAAGGATGATTCAGAATATTTTTACCAAACCAAAAAGGAGAGAGGGCAGATTTTGTGAATTTAGGGTTTACACTAGATGAACCTTTTGTTGCTGTTGAACAGGTTTAACAACAACTTCTTTATTTATTTCCAGCACGAAAAATGCAGGTGGCAACATGTAATATAGGCTGAACCATCAAAATACTGTTTTAATTGGTTTACTAACAGGATTTACTTTTTATTGTGTTTAGTCAGAACTAATTAACTGTGAAGGATGGTAGTTCTGGTTTAAAATAGTATATTGCATTGCAACGTTTCATTAATAAAAAATAAAGAATTACAGAAACCACTTAATTATATGTAAGAAAGAGAAGGAAATTATGCGAAACAGGCTAGTACACTCTTAACTACCCCAGTGAAAAGCATATAAGTTGGTAGGTACTCCAGATAGGCCACGAGCTACTTTTAGGTTACTGGTGAGTGTGGAGGAAGTACTCAGCTGTTAGCCGGTAAGTAATCATTAGGAGACCATATGGACTCAACAGAAACCTAATTACCCCCAAAACATACACGTTTCCAATATATATCGTCTAAATTTCTGCGGGGTCACAAAAATATTTTCATCTGTCTTAATAAATCAAGTAACATATATTTTAAATGGTGAAATTAAATAATTGCATATTCTTGTATTAAAATGTATTTAAAAATACTTATTATTTGTCCTCATATTTATTTTTACATAGTTAATTTTTTTATACTTTTTTTTTTATGTGTATGTCAATGCTAAAAAGTTAGGGAACCCCTTATCTTGTATTTCTTGTATGTTTTTCAGTAGTTGCTTCCAACCTGTAACCTGCAGGAAAACAGTAAAAATCTTCTATGCGACATGAATCTCGTTCCCCTACCTGCCCACCATGGTCAGTTAGATCAGCGGTTCCCAAACACTAAACTAGTGAAGAAGGCTGTGCTGGTTTTTGCAAATTTTCTATTTTATTTTATTTTTGATCAATCAAACCAATTCTATTAACTTATAATTTTTTTTTTTTTTACATTTTCTCCTCTTTTAAGAAAAAAATGTAACGGGAAAGAATTTAACATTGGCGCAAAACGTGTTTAAGGTTTCTTTAGGCCCCTCTGGTTGAGGTTCTGGCCCAGTATTACAGATTGCCGCTCACATTTTTGTGTAAATCGTTAAAGATGGCGAGAATGCATAAAGATTCTGCTCGAGAAAATGATGCAACTGTGATCGTACCGACTGATGTGAGCGACGTGAACGACCTCAAAGCACTAACAGTGGAAGATGCAGAGAACGGGTCAAACTGTATAGAAAGCAGAACAGTTAAATAAATACATCTTCATGATAAACACTATTTGGAAGACAGAGATTCTGTAGTACTTTTGAGTTTTTTTTTTCTTGTTTGTTTTTTATGACCATTATTTTCATCGTCCTTATTGATTTCCTAACGCGGTCAAAGACAATATCCTCCGGGTACAAAAATGTGTCAACCATTTGCAAATTTCAATTTGAGAAGATACGAAGATATGTGTAACAACAAAAAAAAATGTCTGCAAAAAAAAAGACTCGAAGAGAGGAGTGTAAGAAACGGCATTACGTTTTCTTGGACTCAGAAAACAGCAGGAGTCTTGAAAGCATGGAGAAGTCATGAGAGAGCCCTTATATTCAATCTCAGAGGTCAATGTCCCACAAAAGCTGATGGAAAGGTAAAATGAAAATCATGGCACACATATTTCTTATAAGAGGGGCTAGTTATAGTAAAAGTTTAAATTAAAAGTTGTGTTTTTTTTTATTCCCCAGCTGCTACATGGTTACAGCATCGGAATAATATGTTTAACTTTAGAGGAGAAGAGTAAAGTTTGAGGCTTTTTGAAGTTACCATGTTAAGCTGATTAAAGCTTAGTCAATACAATGTTGAGAGAAAATCTATTTCATAAATGTGTTTAAAATTATGTCAGCAAGTTAAGGATTCTGCGTTAACTGGGACTTTTCTGAGGCCAGAATTACAGTAAGGACGATGACAGTAATGATAACTTGTAACAACAAATCTCCTCATATCAACATCTGATATCCCCCCACCCCCAAGTTTAAAAACTGTAAGAACAATCGTAGTATTAAAATTTAATGAGAGCGTTTTTCTTGGATGAGCTCTTTTGGATTTCGTGATAGGGAGAGCAGGGCAAGAAAGGCGTCTCCTGGAAGGAGCAGGGAGGATCAGGAAGGGTAAAGACGATAGCAGTGGCAGTTTTACTTTTCACCCCTCCCGTCTCTTTTCAATCGTCCCTCGTACCAGAAGGTCTGAGCAAAGTTGGAAGAAAAGATTGTATTCTTCAATTCCTCCTTGGATCTGGAGTAACAGTTGAAACAGTCCATCTCGGCTGCGTCCTGAATCCAAACGTGGACTTTGTGTCATTATATATAAGGTGTTAAATAAACTCTGTTACAAACACAGAGTGCTTGTGTTTATCTACATGTTGGTTTATGCATGCAGGCATGGACAGCAGTAACATGGGTGCCTGACTGTGTGCCTTATATCTAAATATATATATATATACATATATATACATATATATATATATATATATATATATATATATATATATATATATATATATATATATATAT
>JAVLVB010000226.1:167360-189053 GCA_032876305.1 Orestias chungarensis | reverse complement strand
ACACACACACACACACACACACACACACACACACACACACACACACACACACACACACACACACACACACACACACACACACAGCGAAGACACTGGTCATCCATCTCCTCCCTTGACTTCTCTGAAAGATGAGGAAGATGTTGACGTGCAGAAGAAAGTACAAGCTCATCCAACTGTGATTGAAAAAAAAAAACCCCAAAACAAAACAAAAAGATCTGGACTTTCCCAGGTTCAAATCTAACCAGGGCAGAAATTAAAGTGCTGCATATCTGTGGGACTCAGAGGTGGTGTCTGCTGTGGAGTCTACAGGCGCTAAGACAATGCCAAGACAGAAAAACATCAACAATCACCGTCAATGTCCCAAAAACAATCTGATGTCTGTATTCAAGCTAAAACGTATGTGTTGTCGAAGGTATTTCCACTGGTTTCACTTTATGCCTTAAGCCAAAACTGCCTTAAGACTTAATAAAGACCCTCAATGTCATGAAATGTAAAAAACAAAAGCTTCCAAATAAATAATTAATAGACACTTACTTCTGAGATACTTTAATGCTGAAACATTGATATTCCCTATGTCTCTCTGTTTGGGGTTCTATGCTAATAGAGCAGTGGAGCTTGTGTTAAAATTTGTGGAGAAAACTGAACGCTTGAACTTGGTAAAGACCAGATCGTTTAGTATTTTCTAAAAACATAGGATGTGTTTGTATTTTTATCTCGACTCTATCCTGCTTAATAAAATAAAGCACACTAACTGAAGCCTTGATGATTAAGAAAAAACTCTCCTTCCTCCTCACACAGGAAACAAAACTCTGAATCCTATCATCTTTAAACCTGAAAAAATAACAAGCAGCCATCCGACAGGACTCATCTCTGCAGCATAAAACCAATTCAACCCACTCAGATCTACTCAAATGTACGCGTTTCCGATTGTTCCACCCATTAAACTTGATGTTGTAATCTCTGCTGCAGCCATAAAGTCCTCCTATGTTCAGAGAGAGGAGGTTTACTTAGATTGTTGCTGTTGTTTTGTTTGGATGGATGTATTTGTATAAATGATGAAGCACCAGCCGGTGTTTTTATAGATCCTCAGCGCTTTTTCTACCACATTCCTCCTCCTCTCTTTGGGACACCCTCTTTCAGAAGCTCTCTAGGTGAAATCTGCACGATTTTCTTCCTCCGCCGAGTTCGGCTACTTCCTGTCCCTGTTTTGTGTCCTCAGCTCCGACTACCATCATCCCTTCTCCTCTCCAGCTGCCCTTCCCGAGGAGAAAGGACAGAAATGGGAAATGGGCTGCTTGATAACCTGAGGACAAAAACAAATGGGGTTCTTATAGTGTCTTTAAAAAAACATTCAATCATAGAAGAACACTAAATCATTTGGATAACGTTAATTTTCTGCAGTGTTTCATATTTTCTGTTTATGCCAAGTGACACTTTGTGAAGAGCACTTCAACACTAAACCGGTAGAGGGCGCTGTTATCAGTTAAATTAAATCCCAAATAGTACAAGCATTTTTTTTTTTTCAGTGGGTGCAAACAAGGCATCAAGTTTCTGTAAGCTTCAATTTTTATACTGTATATTACATTGGAAGCTCATTTCCTCACAGTCCTTGGTGCCCCTGGGATAAAAACCTGTCAGGAGTCATGAGAGGAAACACGTCTCCGGATGCTAGTACATTCAATGTATAGATATTAATATTGAAGTAAGAATAAAATTGTATTGATTAAAAAAATGAGATTATTCCCATAACTTTTTTCTTAAAACTGATACCAGATATTTACATTATTATTCAAAAAGACACTTGTT
Organism: Orestias chungarensis; assembly: GCA_032876305.1. NCBI lineage: Eukaryota > Metazoa > Chordata > Actinopteri > Cyprinodontiformes > Cyprinodontidae > Orestias > Orestias chungarensis. The sequence continues at coordinate 187,247 of JAVLVB010000226.1, read as the reverse complement.
CTCTCTTTCAGAGCTGAAATCTGACTAGATTATTTTTGTTTTGGGTCATATATTATTCGATAAAGGCCAGAGGTTACATGTTTATGGTCTACGATTTAAAGAATTTGAGTAGACACTGCTGAAGTGGGTTTAGACAATGCCTTTATGTAAAGATGTGAACTGATTGGCGCTCGACAGGAAGAACCCATTACTGCCAAAATCAACATAAAAAGCCATACTAAAACCTCTGAGTGTATACTGGGACAAAGACCTTAAGTTTTGGAGACATAACCATTATGACTATTCCGACATTTGGAGCATAAAAAGGGGAAAAAGAGCACTTTAGCAAATCCATGGTCGAAATCCATTGCTGACCACTAGTATTTTTTTTAATTTTTTGTTGCGATAAGCATCCAATCATGGATGTGGGAGGACCTCTCTGACACATTACTCATTAGGTCCCTTTACAAACCCTTGTTAAGGCAAATAACTCTGGGGTAATTAGTTTGCTAGTTTGATGTTGGGAGTCCCATTAGATCATGCTAAAAATAAAGTGCAAACTGCACACATTTAATGGTCACCTGTGAAAGAGGTGTTTAGAGGAACATTTTGAAGAATTGGTTGAAAGCCTCTGGACTTCTGAAAGCCAAGATATTCAATGTCATTTTGACAAATTTTAGGAAATGCAAATACTTTAGGTTCTCCTATGGTATTAATCCAAACTTAATAACATGAGATAGTTGATCAAAGATATTGCTGACCAACAAATGTAAACTTACCTTTCCATTACACTCCTTAGGGCTCGCTCTATGTTCATTCTGTGGCCTACTCGCGTCACCCCCAGATCCAGATAGTCTTCCTTGGTCAAAGAGGGTAAATGGGTGCCATCAATCTCATTGTCAAGAAAGCGTTCTCTATGCTCGCCAAGGTTGAGGTACCCTAGCCAGTCTGCAACATCGTACTTGGTCCAGTAGGGCAGCGGCTTGGAAGCAAAAGGCTTTGTGGGGGAAGGTGGCGGTAAGTGTGGGTAACTCAGGCAGGTATGTGGAGGGTGGGGATGCATGGGTGGAGAGGATGTCCCAGACAGAAAATGAGTTGGTGAAAGAGATCTTGACACTACTAAGGTTGAGTTTGGAGGTGGAGGAGCTCCGGAGGGGGCAAACAGAGGAGGAGAGGGTGAGAAATAAGGATCTCCAAGAGGATTTCCAGGTGAAGGTGGCGTGATTGAACCTCGGAGGTCATATATGGCACTGTACAGGGGTGACGTTGGGAGAAGGGGAAGTGACGATGGGCGGGGTGGGGCCACTTTGGGCCTCTCTGATTGGGAGATAAGCGGGCTTGGCGCTCGTCGACGCTGAAGGATGTGCGACTCCGCTTTGCGGGAATCTCGACTGGGGATAAACTGGAATTCCAGGGCTTTGGTCCGGTACACAGGTCTGTGCTTGGGAGACGTAGGGTAAGGGGAGTAAGACGTTGGCGACAACGGAGAATGTGAGCGAGGAGGTTGGGAAGCTGCTGGAGGTTGAGGCGATGGGGAACGTCCCCAGTTTGGGTATTGGGCCACTGGAGTAGGGGATGGTGACAAGGATGGCTGTGATAGAGAGATTGGAGATGGAGATTGGGAGCGGACTGAGGGTGGGCTCAAAGCAGAGACGGAGTCTTCAGAAAACCTGAGCAGAAGCAAAGTTAAAAAAAGATAACAGAAAACTACACTAGATATCAGACTGCAGTGAGATAAAATAAACTATAAGACAAAATATTAAATTATAACATTGTCCCACCTCCATGCTTTACAGCATGGACTTTGGGTAAAACTTTCATTGGGTAAAACTCAATGAGCTAGATTTGAGGTCCAATTTTTCCATCTTACCTTTACATATTACTCACCCAGTCCTATATACAGAAAGTGTATAGACAGTCTAGGGTGGTCTAATCACTGGCTTGGCCATACATTTACCTTAATGTGCTGACTTACTTGCTCCTTTTTTGGCCTATAGTATGATTTGAGTCATTATCCAGCTTATGGAGGAAAGTGAGGAAGCAAGGAGTGTGCTTTTCTTCTGTATTCTGGCTGACCATAGTTTTAACACAGGATTTAATTGTACATTTTTGCCAATACAATGAAGTACCACCGGAAAATATGTTAGCTGAGACACATAAACCAATTTTTATAGTTGGTAAACTGTTTTAATTTAAATATTTATAGTTGCTACCCGAAAGTTTTTTTCAATCACTGTTGATCTATTTAAAACCCTTAGCTAAAGGGTTGCTGGGCGGCGGTTGCGCATGTCCATCAATGGATGGGAGAGAACACAGAAGATTTTTCCCGGAAAGACGACTACACAACACTTATAACTATGGACAGTTTAGAGACACTAATTAACCTAACAGTCATGTTTTTTTTGAAAATCCGAGGAAGCTGGAGTACCCAGAGAGAACCCATGTATGCATAGGGATACATGAGATCTAATTTGAGAAGTTCCCAAAGTAGGATTCAAACCTAGGAACTTCTTGCTTCAAGCAACATTCCTTCCAACTGTACAGCCCACAATACAGTAAAGCCCTTGCTAAAAAAATTGTTTAGCTTTGATTATTAGTACAAACCAAGCCTGAGTTTTAAGTAGTTTGTAGGTTAAATTTGGACAAGTCTTTGGATAACATTTTGAGTTGTGCTAACTGCTAACAAAAGTAGCTAAACCCAATTTAAAAAATGTAATAATGTTATACTTGAAACACACATCAACATTTATTGACAAAGGTACATTGGTTTATTAATTATACATTCAGCAGGCAACCTTGAGGATCTAGTTAAACAATAGCAGCAAACAATGTATTTAAGTAACATAAATGTAAATGGACACTATAAGAAAATACATGAACATTTAATTCGTTAATACACTCCCTAGTCTTTTTTTTTTTTACATTTTTCCAATAATATGACAGCATTTGTTGTTTTTCAAATTATCTCAGATATAGGCTATTATAAAACCAGCGGATATACTCATTTTCAGGCTAAATTTTGAATTACATAAAATTTTAAAATGCATAAATACTAAATTACAAAATTACATCAGAAACCCTAAATCGTGTTATGGAGAATCTCTAAAAATAGGAGGTATAAAGAAGCAAAGATATTGCTAACAGTAACATGAAATAAGATGTTTTTACCAACCTGTGTCTGCTTAGTGGTCTGTGGCTGCTCCAGCCGTCTTTACTTCTTTGCTGGAGTTTGCTGCTTAGCTCATTAATAATGCTTGGCTTCATACTAGATGCAGGAGGGTAAATCTTCTTTCCCCCTAACAGTGACCCAGACTGGCTCCCCCCATCGCCACTCATCTGACCGCTGCCCCAGAGAGACCTCATCTCAGGAGTGCGCGGTCGCTCAAAGTATGGCGATGTGGGACGGCCTAAATTTTGAATGTCCCTCACCCCGTATCCATCTTGACCAATGTCGTCGTCCCCTAGTCCCTCCTCTACGTCATCTTCTACCTGCCCATCGCTGTGCCTGTGAGAGTGGTAGGATGCAGGAGTGGTGCATGTTTGTCGATGCGAGTCACCAGCACGGCTACCTTCTCTAAACCTGTTGGTTTTTGGGTAGGTGGAAGCTGCTACTGTGGCTTTCTGCATTTCAAAGCTTTGCCCGTCCAGGTAACTCATGTAGGACTCCAGAAAGTCCCCTCCTCCTCGTTCTGTTTCTCTTGAACCAACTCCCATGCGCCCTGGACCTCCAGCTCCAACTTTCTCTTCTCGTTCTAGTCTGTCTCCTCGAATACCAGCCCCACCTAGACCCAAAATGCTGTCCAGATGGTGGTCACTGCTACTGCGGCTGTCCAGTTCCTCAATCCCAGAGTCCACAACTGTTTCCTGAGACTCTCCTTTTTTGGCTGTGGGATGTGGACGATGGTGCTCACCTGTCCGTCCTGTGATGGTAGTTGTATACATTGAATGAGCAGGGAGTGCTCGCTCTTGATGGGGCTGAGTGGAGGTGCTTGTTGATGTGGCAGCAGTGGTTGTTGTAGCAGCACAGGTAGCGGTCGTGGCATGGGAGGCAGTTCCCCTATGTGGGATAGAAGAAGTAGCAGTGGAGGAGGGAACAGGGGGACCCCTGTAAGCTGGGGGAGGTGCAACTGCATGCTGGGGAGGTGTTGGTGATGATCGTCCGGATGTGTGAGTACTGTTGTAAAGGTGAGATGATGTAAAGGGTCTGTGGTAGAAACTGGCTCCAGGAGGGGGTGGAGGTGAGACTGCAGGCGGGGGTGGAGGACCCATGGTTCGCTGAAGGTTTGAGGGGGAAGGAGGGGTTGCAGGGTTTGGTGAAATCTGGGAAGGGGAGTGAGCAGACTGAGTAAGATTTGCCACTTCACTGTCATACGATGTGAGGCTGGATGCAGTGGAGTCTCCTGCCTGAGGAGAGGGGAGAGGTGTATGGGCAGGAAACCCACTAATATAATGATCTTTTTGAGGAGGAGGTGGGGGTGGTGGAGGGGGAGGTGGCGGTGGAGGAGGTGGAGGGGGATGGACCTGCTGTTGTCGATGCATCAGACTGTTTGAAAGCATCCTGTGTTGAGAATATCTTGATACCCCCCTATCAAAGCTGTTAGCAAACTCTACAGGAGGAGGGAGCGGTTCTGCATAGAAAAATTCATCGTCTGCATCAACTGATGGAGCAGGAGGAGGAAGAACCATCTTACCTGTCCCACTGCCTCCAGATGAGTTACCTGCCTGTTGAGTAATGGCTGAAGGAGGAGAGGGAGGTGTGACGGACAGTATATAGGCATCAGCTTGACTTTCCATCCTGAGAAAAGAGGGTCTTCGAGGCTGCTGCACTGAACTCTCAGCATATTGCTCTGTCCTTCTTATGTAACCTTTTCCGTCCTTGTCCCTTTCCCTCTCTCTTGAATTGTCTCTCTCCCGTTCCCGTGATCTCTCCCGCTCTTTGTAAGATGGCTGATAGGGCTGAGACTGATAATGGTGTGTGTGAACTGTTTTGTCCTCAGAGAACCGAACTCTAAGACCTTCACGAGCTCCTCCCCCTTCCCTGTCCCGCTCCCCACCTTCTTCCCCCCACGTACTCCCTGCTCCTCTGAGGATTCTGGGCGAAGGTGGGCGGCCGACTGTGGGTGTGGTAGCTGCCAGAGAAGAGGAGGTGACCAGGTAAGAGCTTGAAGACTGCGTTGTGGATGATACTGGTTCAGTGGTGACAGTGGATGAAGGGAACACCACACTTGACATTTGGCGAGTGAAAAGGTGCTCTGGTCCCCTCCTTGTCCAGCTGTCATCCTTCAGAGCACGCTCCCTGGCTGCCAAGGCAAGGCCAAGAGGTGATGTGGGGTCGAGCGCCTTCCCAGTTAGAGGATGAATAAAAGTGGTGTTGGAGGAGGGAGCTGGCTGTCTGCCTGCTGATGTGTACAGATCAGCAGGTACAGATTTCGGCTGATAGTCCAGGGCCATAGAGGAGTACTCCGGTAGGCCAAAGGCTGGAGGCATACTCCGGGTGTGTTGAATAAAGGTGTCTGCAGAGAACATGCCATCATCAATAGACTTGGAAGGGCGCAGTCGTGCTGTCGAACTTTCAGGCTGATTGTTTAGCTGCTGCTGAGACATCTGAGTCCTTGAAACTTCTCCTAATGCTTCAATCATCCCTAGACTCAGATCGTCCTCAGCAGACATGAACAGGGAGGAACTCTTTCGACGAGCTTCAAGAAATCTCTCCCTGTCTCGGCGAGCTGCGCCAACAATGGCGGCCCCGAACTGGCTGGTAAAGTCCAGATTATCCTGGGCTCGAACAGAAGGCAGAGATGGAGGTGGTGGTGCTGGAATGGATGGTGGAGCAGGTGGCTGTGGAGCAGGATTGGATGGAGGAGGGCCATGAGGTGTTGTTGTATCACCTGTCTCCCCTGACGAAGGGACATCAGCCTCCACACTGCTTCCCTGGCTGCTCCGTCCACTGCTGCTGGTTGAGGGAGCCTTCACAATAATGGTAGGGATAGGAATGGAGCTTTTCTCCACTGAGTCTTTGCTCCCCAGGCTTCCCTGGCCAAGCCGGAGCTCCTCTATTTTGGATTGCTTTACAAGAGGCCCCTTGGCTTTCCGGGCCCCTCCTTTCGGGCCACCTGCTACAGCTGTACTGCGGTCTGCCCGCTGGGGTTGACTCTGGGTAGCCTGTTGTTGCTGGGGCATTACAGTAGCAATGCTGGAGGGGGGTACGGCTGTGCTGTAGCCTCTCCGTAGGCCTGCATGTTTAGCCCCTGTACCGGCCCCAATCCCAGCTCCAACAGGCTCCCCAGTATAGGCAACCTTTCGTGATGCAGTCCTGCTCTGAGCTGTGTGGGGAGCTGCTTGAACATAAGACGTTGTATGGTCTAATGCACCACCGGCAGAGGGACCACCAGTCCTCTCCCTGCCACCCTGGCTCAGGTGCCCTGACTGGGAGAAGGGCTGGTAGTGCGCAGTGCTGGAATTTGACTGGGACACAGAGACAGAGGGCTCCTGGGACGGCTTTGTTCTCCAACCAAGCGGAGGGGCAGAGGAGAATGGAGGCTCCGGGGGAGCTGTGGTGGGAGGAGGAGGAATGTCGTCTGGACCAGGAACTGAAAGACTCCGTGCCAGCTTTATTGCAGGAGGATGGAGAAACTGCTTCTCCTCCTCAGGCACACCTGCATAACAGGATCACAAAAAATCCAGAAATCTTAATATGTGATAGCCATTGACGAATAGAAACAAACATTAAAACTTTGGAAGTAAGTAACGTGAGTGTCTGACTCTGCCTGCCCCAGAAAGTCTGTCCTCAGTTCCTTAATTAGTAAGAAGGTAACCCAATCAGTTCAACCTATTACTGGAATATTAACTATTTTATTGGCACCACTTTACAGTAAGGTACCCTATATGTATGCCTTAAAAATAGATATGTTATTAATTCATCTATAAAACCTTTATAAATAAAAAATATGTTTATATTATGCATTAATTTGTGTTGGGAAAGAGAAAACCTATTAAGTTTCTTCCCAAATAGTGAGTCAAATCGTTTTACCTCTATATTTAATCAAGAGTTGATATATGAAAATTTAAGACTAGGTTCCTACCTGGTATGCACAATTATTGTTTGTAAACATTTTTTGTAACACAAAATAAGTGTTTTTCATGGCATTATAAAGTGGCATTGTATTAACCACAAACTTGCATTAATTCTGATTTTTACGTGACAGGCCAACACAAACTACGGTCAAACAGGGACTGTGAAGGTAAGGCAAAAAGCAGTAAGATTGTGGTACAATTGTAACTACAACTAGCCTAACAGATCCTTATTTTGTTTACTGCTGCCCCTCATCAACTTTTTGTGGGTTGTTCATGTTGGTTGTTATGAAGTATAGTTCCTGCAATGCATTTTTCTGTTTAGATTTCCCTCGATCCAACCCAAAAAAACACCAAAAGCATTGTGGCTAGGTAAATAAAATAATCTTTCACAGCTGGACTGAGTAACTTGTATCTGCCTCCTGCTACCTTCATTAGTGACATGGTTTTCCGATTCTTCAAACTGGAACCGTACAGACAAAACAAAAACTCTTAGTAAATTAGGTTAAAAAAAATTTAAAGTGGGATTACTATAGTTAACAGGGTATACATACAGTAAACGGATATACAGGTACTTGTGCCCACAGACAAGACATAGGTCAGAACATCGTAGAGCTTTAATGGACCAGAGGACAGACAGACAAGTGGACAGACGGAGAAAACAGACAACCTCACCGATGGATTTCTGCCGCAGCATACCGTGCTGTGGGGCATGACCTGAGCAGTACTGTCCACGCTCATAGCCAAGTCCAAGTCCCGACATCATTCCCATTCCAGACTGATCCCCGTAGTTAGGCTGAAACAATACAGGACATATTTTGTTAACCAAAAACATTTACAAACTTCAATGGGCGACCAGCCAAACTTATGTCATATCTAAAAGTTGAACTGACATTATCTACCTGTTTTTGTCCATCTATTGTCTTTAACCACGTATTCCCTTGCAGGCTTGCAGGGATGGGTGGTGTGTGTGTTGGAATTGTGGTGTTTAGATTTTTCTCCATCTTAACTTTTTCAGATATGACCTTGTTTATGATGGATTGAAAGTCAGACTGTTTGCTGTTTAAAAAAATACTTTCAATGAAAGAGTGAAAAGTTGTTTAAATTGTCAAGTTCTTGACAAGGTTACCACTGACTCTGATTTTCCACCAGACTCTGGGACTTTGATTTCCAAATGAAATGCATAATCTACTTTTGTTTTAATACAGGTTTGTATTTGCCTTAGCCAAGGGAAGACATTTCCATATTGACTCTGGTTTAGGAGTAGCTTAACATTTGCTCCCACTAATTCTGGAAGGGATTTGGGTTCACATTCCTCTTAAGGCTGCAGTTCTACTTTATATTCCTTTACCTACCACACTTTTTCCTTCACTCAATGTTCTGTTAATATGCTTAGATACAGAACAATGTGAAAAACCACTTTCTTCAGCAATTAGCTTTTGTCTCTTCTGCATTCTTCCTCATGATTGTGTCCTACTGACCCGGAATAACAAACTGTTTTAAAGGCTCAGGAAAATGATTTAGTTGATTAGTTTTCAAAAGTGACTTTTTACACATAATTATAATTTTCTGAAACACTGAATTACATATTTTCATTATCTGTCAGCCATAATTACTAAAACTACAAGAAACAAAACATTGTTTGGGGGCTGTAGCACCTGATTGGACCTCCCAGGTGCCATCAAAAATGATTGACATGTCACAACACCACACATCTTGTTGATAGGAGCCAGCTGCATTTTAAAAGTCCGATATGCATATGGACAGCTAAGGTCTTCCCGTCCACTAGTTGATAATATTTACTACAAAGAGTTGTAATCCACCTTATTCCAACAATAAGGGTTTATAAGGCGGATTTAAACTTTGATTCTGCGTTTGATTAACCTGTCTGAGCCGACTCGGAAAAAAGAAAGCGCCACCACAAGTATTTTACACCAGCCGCCACTGTATACATATAAAAGTATGTATGTGGATGTATATTGGGACAGCCCCTCCAGTCCCCTCTGTGTTTTTATTTTATTTCTATTTCAGGAAGCAGGTGGATCGCTGGGTTGCTAACTGAATATACCAGGGTGGTATTAAAAGGCTGGTTTACAGCCAGCTACAGTAGCTTGGTTTGGCCTTCCAGTTGGACTTGGTTGGAGCAATCGGAGTATCTGTGCAGCCTTTTTCCTCAGATGAGAAGTCAGATGAGAGTCCTCAGCATTTCCCTGGGATTTTTACAGCCTGTGCGGTGATACAAGCTATGTGCTGTGCTGAGTCGGAGTCTGTTCCTGACCTTAATGGTGGAGACCTAAGTGACCATGAGTTTTTCCCTGTAGATATCCCTTATTCTCTTTTGTCTGTTTCTCGCAGTGACCTGATAGCAGAGCAGAGAGCGGATCCTTCCCTGTCACCTATTTGACAAGGTTACCACTGATGTGATGCAAGTGGGTATGTGCTGAAGGAGGGAATGTTGACGCGGAAATGGTTCACACATGAAGTAAACATTATTGTTGATCAACTCTGGCACATGGTTGTTCCATCTAAGTTTCAAAGTGAAGTCCTAGGTGATTTCCATGATCAGTCAGGGCATCTGGGAGTCCATAAGACCTATAACTACTATTGCTTTTTCTGGCCTCGGTTAAAAAGGGATGTTTCTGAGTATATCAAAACCTGCCATATCAGTCAAATGGCGGTAAAGCCAAACCATGTATTAATGTATTCAATCTCCATTATGCAGCCATTTCAACACCTTACCATTGATTGTGTTTGTCCCTTGCCCCCTTCTAAGGCTGGGAGTAACTATTTGCTGACAATAATGTGTTAAACTACAAGGTATCCGGCCACGTATCCACTTCATAGTGTTATTGCTAGGTCTGTGTTGAAAGGTCTGACCTGGTTTTTTTCTATTTTTGGCATTTCAAAGGTAATCCAGTCTGATCAAGGTTCATATTCTTCTTCTCACCTGTTTGCTCAGCTGTTGAGACAACTGCAAGCAAAATATAATCAGGCTTCTGCATACCAAGCTGAGAGTCAAGGGGCTCTGGAGAGATTTCACCAGACCCTAAAATCTTTGCTGCATACTTAGTGTGTGGGGTTAAACCAGGACTGGGAGGATGGTCTACCATGGCTTCTATTGGCCTCTCATGAGGTGGTGCAAGAGAGCAGTCAAAACCCCCAAGTAATTTAACTGTTTATGTCAATGGTTTTAAGCACCGTTGTATGTGAAGGGAGAGATGGTTAGAGAGAAGCTAACTTCTTCCCAGATGAAAATGAAGCATCTTTACGACTGTTCAGTAGAGCAACGGCATTTTAGCCCTGGTGTTCAAGTACTTGCACTACTACCGATTGCCACTACTCTCTTTCAAGCTAAATTTTCATGCCCATTTATAATCCTACGCCAGCTGTCAAATTCAAAATTATCTGCTGTCAACACCCAGAAAAAGAAAATCAACACAACTTTGCCATGTAAATCTGTTGAAACCGTATTACACTGGAGGGTTGCAGAACTCTGCTAATAAAGTGACTGAAGTTATGGAGCTCAAGGTTTGGTCAGTTGTTTGGATGAATTCCATTGGGTGCCTTTTGGAGTTTTAGTGAGAACTCTGTTTTTATGGAGAGGGTGTGACAGCCCCTCCAGTCCACTAGTTGTCTTTGTTTTATTTCTGTTTCAGGAAGCAGGTGGATGGTTGGGCTGTCTATTTGAATACACCTGGGTGGTGTTAAAAGGCTACTTGTGCAGCATTTTTCCTCAGATTGGCCGTCAGATTAGCCATTGCTGATTTTCACACAGGGTTTTCTGGGTTTTGTTTTACATCATTTGCTTGCCTGTCTCCCATTTTTGTCATAGCCTTTGAGCCAGGTGTGATAATATATACAGTGAGGAAATATTTGAAACCCCTGCGAATTTGCAAGTTCTTCCACTAAGAAATCATGGAAGAGTCTGAAGTTTTCATTTTAGGTGCATGTCCATGTGAAACACATAATCTAACAAAAAAATCTGGAAATCCCAATGTATGTTATTTTAATGATATATTTACAAGTTACTGCTGCAAATAACAATTTGAAAATCAATGTTGCTATTTGGTACAGTATTTTTTGTTTGCAGTTACAGAGGTCAAACCTTTTCTTGTAATTCTTCACCAGGCTTTCACAAACTGCAGCAGAGATTTTCTCCATTCTCCCACACAGATCTTCACCGGATCAGCCAGATTTCTGGGCTGTCGCTGAGAAACACGGAATTCGAGTTCCCTCCAAAGATTTTCTATAGGGGGCCAGCTTAGGTCTGGAGACTGGCTAGCATTGGATGGGGTTAAAATAATAATTTGGAGCAGAATAAAAGTCTTAATCCACCACTGTACGTGTGAGGATTCCATAAAGGATTTTCACCTTTTGAGATGACTGGCAAAAATATTGGGGTTTTTGCAAATTTCAATTAATTTAAAATTCATCTGTAATTCCATAGTCTGACTGCTTCTCTATGATCTAATTGAGCGGATTTTACTCAGTTTAGCTGGTTCAACTTTTCCGGATTGAGTTGATTTTCAAAGCATTTTGCCATATGGAGGCTTTTTTTTTGTTTTGTTACAACTTTCCTTTGTATAACCTACTTGCGAAGGAATCTTAGGCTTCTTTCACACATCAGGTCTTAAAGGTAAAATACATTTTCTGTTTGTTTTTTTTGCATGGTTGATTCTACTACTATTTAAATGTAACCACCATCCAAGTTATGTGTGAACGGTTTACAGCCATTGTTTACGTTTTCATTTACCACGTCTGGTTTCTGGTGCAGAACTATGATGCATATCTCAAATCAATGGTGCAAAAGTTGAATAATGTGCTTCATACCAGAATGCAGAATATTTAAAAACATAGTAAATCTGACATATTTCCGATAAAAAATCTCAGAATGCCGTGAAAAAACTTTTACATGGTTCATATTACTGGTTAGAAGAAATTGGATTTGGGTTGTGTTATCCATCTGTGCGTTCCAGTTAACTCAGATGCTTGAACTTAGAGCTTGGAATGATGTGACACTAGAATTGACATTGTTCCAGTTACAATATCTCAGAAGTTGGTATTCTGATTTTGGAACTGTAATGTGTGCAGTTTTGTTCACTCTCTCAGAAACCATGAAAACAGAGATTGGCAGAATGATCATCATCTGATAATGAATTTGAAACTGAAAAATTCTTCACTTTAAAGAATATGAAACAAAATAATTCTCAAATGTTTACATAATAAAAGCACAAACTTTTTACACATCTGATAGGTAAAAATGATTTAAAAAAAGACAAAAACTACACAAATAAAAAGGTCTTTTGTAGATAATTTTTGATGTGGGGAAATAGTTTTACTTGGATTTTTATGATTTTTTTTTTTTACCACAGCCTGCTGTTGGTAAAACTCAGTCATATTGGATTTCAAAGTTTAAATACGAAAAATGCTTTCACTTTACAATCTGAAAGTTTGACTTCGGCGAGCATTCCAGTTGATTTTCTGACTGGGAAGTCAAAGTTTCTGAGTTATGTCTACAAACGTAACACAGCAGTAGCCTTAGGTTCCTATAGATAGCAGTTTCCCGCTTTTGGCACAAGGATTTCTATCAATCAGCTGCAACAGCTCATTAAGGGTTGCAAGACTCATTTGGAGAATTAGACTGGAGCAGGAACATGTTTTAGAAAGGCAAATTAAAGGATTAACCCATATTTTTTTCCTTAATTGGATCTGAAAAAACACAAACAGTTAAAACAATCTCCTGAGTACTAACCTGAATGAAAATCTACAAACAGTAGAGATTTCATATGGTCTTCCATACATATTTGTGGCGATACAAACCTCGTTGCCATAGAAACTTCTTCCCCTGTCCCTCTTTGGTCCCTGTCCCCGTGTCCCGGACGCCTCATTGGTGCTGATTGTCTGCTGAGCTGCTGCAAGAATTTCATCGAGTTTATCTGAGAGGTAAAATGTGGCAAAGAGACCAAAATAGGGACAGAGAGAAAGAAGAGAAGCACGACGATGAAACAGAAAAACGAACAGCTATAAAACAGGCAGAATAATGTGGGATAAGGTGACGGAGCGGATGATGGGGCATTGGAGTAGAAGAGGTGGATACTCAGGAAGCACCCTTACTCAAAGCCATCTGATAGACTGTCCTCTTCTTCTCTGAAACTTGTGAGGATTCGAACTCTAAGGGAGAGGACAAAAACAACGCCAGTGAGTCATTTCGGACAGATAGAAATGCACTGTGTTTAACCGGGAGTGCACTGGAGCGTACCTGATTTTTTTTTCCAAGGGGTAACAGCTGGAGGGAGGACAAAAGGAGACTTAAATTTTGGCAGGAGTTGAAGTGCGTCGTTACAGTGCATACTAATTATATTTCTCTAGAGCTCGACGAACTGAGTAGCCCCCATGAAAAACGCACATTCACACCCCCACAACACGCAGCCAGAGCATGCACACTCATGTTACAGTACATAGGCTGCTAACACATATGCTGCACTTTCACACGGATGTGGTATTAGGGCTGTAGCCGACTCCCACCTCTCTCCACTGGTTACGATTCCATCAGCAATGAGGAGAAAGGAGATAGAGGATAGGCAAAGTTAGTGATTACCCCAGTAAACAAAGAAGCACAAAAAGGAGAGAAGAAGAAGAATTTAAGGCGACCCTCATGTTCTCACATTCACTTAGGTTTTACTTAGGTTTGTTGAAAATACAACAAACATGGGCTCAATAAACTTCATGTCTTATTCAAGAAACATTTGTCTAGAATTGTTGCCCTGCATGACCGATTCACTTTAATGTTCTTGCTATCTTGCTGGCTGACTTCTAGGTGAACTGGGACACTGCGCCAACCACGGAGGTGAGAAAGTTGAACACACGTCACAACTGAGTGAATTCATTAGCATCAGAATCAGCATACGGCAGCGGCTGATGAGGCTTCACACGTCACATGGCGTGCTCGTTTATCCTTAAAGAAAGAAAACAAGCCTCACTTTGTCTTACAAATTAATTGGAATGCTTCCTCAAAATAATTTTTTTTTTAAAACATTTTAGTTTAAGTCTCTACCTCAAATTAAATATAATAAATCTATCCTGGGCTATGCAAAGGTATTCATATGCTTTGAAAATTCTTAAATTTTCCCCCCAACCACAAACCTGACTGCAAAGGATTTATCGTAAAGTTGAATAATTTTATAGTGAGAATGCTGACATGAGAAGAGGGAGTTGTTGAGGTTTACGAAAACCTGTGGCTGTGTTCATGCTTTTTTGCAGATCAGGTGAGGTCACAACACCAAGAGAATGCAGGTTTGAGGAAAATAATTAAGGAAAAAAGGTTTATCTTTTCGGAGTTGCTCGGCATCAAGTTCTGCTAAAAGGTTAGTAGTAGTCAATATCTTACCTGCAAAACTTAAACATGTTTTTATTTGATATCAATTCTCATTAGGTCCAAATGAAGACTTCTAATTAACTCCAACACCCAAAAAACATTCCTAGCATTTATTTTAATTGCTACTCTATGAACTTTGAAACATTTTTACCACTTTAAAAGCTCTGTTTTGGGTCCATGTTTCACTCAGGAAGTTCCCTGATGCTCCAGGGTTTAACATAATTAAACTTTAACTTTAATTGTGCATAAATGTACAAACCTACCTGAACTCATTTGATATTTTTTGGTCACACATAAATAGTTTTCAAACTTGTGAGTAAATGCTAATATAGTTAAAAAGGCAAAAGGAAAGTTATCCAACCCATCTGGTCCTGTGAAATAAAAAAAATATTTGCTTTTACTTTGTTTATCTTAATTGTGAAAATTAGTTGCAGGTACGATATTGACTGGTTGCAACCTTTGAACACAACCTCACCTTAAAAATAAATCTTCAACTATACAGTTAAGTTTTAATGAAACTATTGACTCACTCTAGCATATCTCTTTATCACTGTTCTTTTATAAATCTGCATGTGGGCACTTACCATGCTCAAACCCACCAGGCAGAAGCTGTAAACACCAGTACATTTAAGCCATCCACAATTAAAACCCTGGCTAACGCTATGATCTGCGAGTGGGGGCGTTGACCCTCGCTTTGCACTCTCATCCCACAATTTTTGCCTCAAATAGAGATGGCTTAGCCACACACAATGCTGTTACCATAGGAACAGACCAGGAGCAAAGTTAAATTACTCATCTTAATAATTGTATTCTTGGTGGGATTTCTTCCAAACATGTTTTTAAGATAACAACAAAGAGCCTTTTTTTTGACACCGGTTTTCTGAAAGTGTTTGGTTGTCCTCTAATGTTGGAGCTGTGGGAGGACCAGGGAGGAGCAGGTGGTGCAGGAGGTTAAAGGTAAGAGAGAGGCGAGCAGTGAGAGAGGGACCACATGGTGGATGGCGACACTTGTCTGGGTGGGGTTACCTGTAGTGGGAGTGTTGGCATTGACAGATTGGAACCTCTGAAAAAACAGTGACACGCATTGAGACCATCATCCGACAGCAGTCTTATTCGTCTTGGTCCTGCATCTAAACAACCACTGTCTCCTCTTTCTGCCGTCTAAATTTATCCCTCGTCCAAGTTCACTTAACACTTTCAGAATCTCTAACAACCCTCAGCTCTGCCTTCACACTGCCTCCATCATTCCTCCATACCTAAGTCGTTTCTAACCAGTGAAAACTGCCTCCCTCTTCCTCTACATCTCCATAGCAATATGTTCTGTCATCCTTCTGCTTTTATCTGCCAAATAAAAGCTAATTTAAGCTTGTTTCTTACCCATCTCCTCCAGCTCTGAAGTCATTGATTTGGACCGCAGGGCGATGGCTGGAGTGCTCAGCCTCTTACTCTGTTGTGGAACTGGAAGACAGAGTTGAGGACAAGGCAGCTGTGGTCAGTCAACCTCCTGGAGATGAGGTTTCGATTGTTGTGAGCGACCACAAAAGGCCCTTTACTTTTCTTTCTTGAGCCTTCCTCCATGTCGGGGTTGCGGGTTACCATGACAACCTTCACCATGAGGCTGTTGCCGCCCTGCCGTATCATGTTGACGACCTGCCGATGGCCAACCTTCACGACATTCTGACCGTTGACCTAAGACATGAACAGAGAGCTGTTTTTAGTAGGGTTCAGTATAATTTTCATGACTACTAAATTATAATTATATAATTAAATTATAATTTCTTCCCTAAACTTGATGACTGTTTGCATCAACGCTAAAGTGAAAACTGAAAATCAAACAAAATACTTTAAAGAAGTGGCTTAATAAATAATTTCCTGAATGAGAAATCAACAAGAGACCAGGCCCGGACTGGCCATAGGGAGAACTGGGAGTATTCCCGAAGCGCCGGCCTAATATTGGCCTGCTGGCCTGCGTCTATCTTTAAAAAAATGTAAATAAAAAAAGAAATCTCTAACTTAGACACTTATTATTGTGTAAGATCTTTATTATCTTAGTTGTATTGCATCAACATCAGTAAAGTTACTGTAAATTGGCCTTTTATTTGAACTTGCTATAAGTGTGTGTGCACACTTGCACAAATGTGTTTTGCTTGTGCCCATGCATTTAGGTGTGGGTGTGAACATGTATGTGTGGGAACATGTATGCGTGGCAAGCCTAGGGTGGCCTGGTTACATGACTGACTACTGGCCTGAAATAATCTCCCAGTCCGGCCCCTGCAAGCATATAAAATGGCAGAGATGTTGCATTCCAGCAGAAACGTTTTTGACTCAGATCCCATCCTAGGGTTTTTCATGGTCTCCCTTTGAATGAATGTTTTCTTTTATCCGACACACGTTAGCTCTGTGGAATGTCATCTGCAGAGCGCCAGGGCAACATGTGTGCGGCCGTAGCTCTCAGCTCCGGACTGGAGCAGGCCTTGGGCTGCGGTGGCATTTAGGGGATACAAGAAGCTAAAACATTGCCTCTTTTGAATAATCTATTACTGAAAAAAATTACTTCAGCAGAATTATAAATACACCAGGGTTGAGGCTTGTTCCTTTGGCTTGAAACATACATTGGATGAACAAACAGATTTTACAAGGATCCTTCAAGATGCCGCTTTCCTTCCACAACCAGCGAATAAGAGGAGTTTTATGCTCGACTTCCTGATGTCGCCCCCATGGGAAGGAAAACATTGCTACTTGCCTTCAGCATATCACTTTATTAACCTGATGTCACACATTTATGCAACTAAACTCCCTTTCTTGCATTGTGGGATTAAAAGTTCTTATGCCAGTCTCTGTGCTCACTGTAGTTCAGTCCTGAAGGTCCAAGACATATGAAAAATGGGTACGTTTACATGCACAAAATCTGGACTGATCAGATTGAAACGTATTTGGAATAGATCATTCAAGTGTTACTGTTGTCATTTAAATGAATTAATTTAAATGATGGTTGTACCTCTATGAGAAAATCCCCCATCCTGAGACCAGCTCTCCAGGCCACACCGCCCTCGTCCACCGATTCCAGATATTGCAGGGCCGGGAAGGCTGGTGTGGGAGTAAACTCTTCAATAGGAGTTTGAGCTGGAGACAACATAAAATATTAAGGTCAAGACTGGGTCTGCAACAGAAGGGTGTGAAACTACTTTATTACAGAGTCTGATACTGTTCTATTTTTTTTACCTTTGGCCCCTCTCAGCACAAAGCCGAATCCTTCACTGTCTTTTTTCTGCAGAAGCACCGACTTCTCCTTGATTATGTAGTCGCTAGCGGACAGAGCAGATGAGTCAGAGAGTTAGAAATATCGCAAAACACAAAAAGAATACAGAATTTTAAAAGTTCTTCAAGTTAAAGACACTGGCTTAGTTTGGAGACATTTAATCGACATCTTTACTTTTGTCTTCTCAGTTATGTGTCTTTCAATCAATAGGTAAACACTAGGGGTACATAGTGTCTAAATTGAGCAATTTCTCACACTAAGTAGACACATTTGGCTACTAATATCTGAAGAACTTAATAACTCAGTAAATCCCTTATCTTGAAGCACATGATGAAGATGGAGAGGTAAAACTATATTTTAACAGGAAGAAACCTCCAACACAACCCCTGCTTACTGTGTGTGGACAATAATTAGGTTTTAGAAGGACAAAGAAGACACAAAAATATAAACTCTGGTCAAACAGGAAAACTGAAGACACTGAGTTTAAATGCAGATAGTTAGTGGCTACCTTAGACAAACAAATAAAACAAAGCAGAAAGGTAGAGTTACTTAGACGAAAACTGGATTTTATTTTCCAATAAAAAATGTAGAAGATTTTTCTTGCAGCAATTAGCTAAATATGCTTTATTTTGTGAAAAAACAACAACTAAGTAATCTATAAAAGTGATATGCAAACTTTTCTAGATCAGAAACAGGAAAGTTTGCCATTTTCCCGAATCTATTTTTAATGTTTATAAACATTTTTGTCTATTCTCATCAACAGAAATGAAATGCTGCACAAAAATGTAAAAAAGCCTGAATAAATAGGTGCCTTGAAGGTGAAAGAGGTTTATGATTTTTTGTATGAAAATAAAATAAAAGCAAAAACACATTTTTCAATAAAAACATAAATTTTCAACATTAAAGGTATAAGAGAGGATCTTTTCAGTAGAAAAATTTCAATGGAAAATCCCATAGAAAATGACAGCCAATCAAAAACGACCGGTGGTGAAAAATAACTGGCTGTCAATGCGGAAATAAAATTTACGCGATGACGTATATCAATAATGTCCCCACCCACCCGACCCGTACAATTCGCGCTCATGTTTGAATTCGCAGATTGTTGTTTAGGAAGTAAAACAAGATGCATTATTCACCACGGAAGAGAGGTTCTCCCCGTACGGCAGCGAAAATGGAAGCTTGCAAGAGTAAAACCGTGTTCGATGTCGCTGAGAAAAAAAGAAAGACGGCTGCAGAGATGAAGAAAACACAAGTTTGTCTCAGAGATTACTGCCTTGTGCGGTGGCGGGCATTGAAACCCGAAAAGGTAATGTGCTTATACCTGCTCATTTAGAAGGATTGTGTTGATTTGACACAAGTGTTGTAATCGCCTCGTAGGGTCCGTCAGAAAACGGTAGCTGTGCAGCCTTTATATTGAATTACAACTGCATGTGTTGAGGATGTGCGTGCTCCCAATATCAAGGGTCATTACTGGAGATGAGGTGGCCCATGCGCAGTGTTGCGAAAATGAGAATGAGCTGAAGATCCTCTCCAATACCTTTAAAACATAGCAAAATCAGACATTTCTGAGAACAAATCTTACAAATTCATACAGATTAAAAAATTAGACCAAAAGTTGCACCAAAAAAAATAAGCCAATATTTCTTCAGGATTAGATACATGTCTGTAAATTGTCCGAATCCCGGCTGAAGCCAAACAAAATCTTGCTAGAGGTCCACAGAACAAACTTTGGACATCACTTATGATTATCATGTATTATTTTTACCACCAGTTCGAGAGAGATTTTTAGGTTAACTTAACTCTTAGCTGATGACTTTCTAAGAAAAATACTCGAATTAACAAATACTTTTCATTTTATCTTCAATTATATTCATATTCTAATATAGCCGGGTCTTAGAAGTACCAGAGAGCGGCTCTATTGCCCTCATATAATGGGATGAACCTATATCCTGACATGATTGGCCACAAAGACGCCATGCTGGCAAACAGTGGCGGAGCTAGAAGTGTCATAATGTGTGTTTTGTTTGGTTCTGTTTCCTCTCTGTGTCTCGTCACTCCGCCTTCATTCACAGCTGTCTTCAATAATTCACTCATCTTCTCCACCAATCACACCCCGGTTCTCAATACTTAAGCCACATTCATTCACACACTCACCGCTGGATCGTCTGTTGTTTTCCCCTGCTTTTCCTCGTTGCTCCTAGCC